>CM069132.1:27221372-27526372 GCA_035221665.1 Okamejei kenojei | reverse complement strand
CCTTTACAAAGTGGGCATGAGTGAATTGGGAGTTTCTGTTGGTAGAAGTGGAGACAATTAATGATACCGAAAGGAAATTGAATTCTACATGATAGAGAACATAGCTGACAGGGCAATACAGCAAGGCTGAGAATTACCTGCGGTTCACTGTTGAGGAAACAGCTGGCTGAGCCATCCTGGAATGTTTGTGATTCCCATACCTTTATGGGATTCTTGAAAATCACAGTCATTTCGGCTAAGAAATGTTGGTCAATCCATATGAACCTACTGATATATCCTATAACATGTGCCCCCTGTGTCTCAGCATTGTTCTTCCTTTTAATGCGCATTATATTTGAGCTATCTTTTATGTCTCAGTGTGATTTATATTTCTATGCTGCTTATATTTCCACATCACATCACATAATGGGTTGTATTTCAGTATGCAATGTTTTTGGTGAGGTTTAGGTTTTAGCACGGCTCAGATTTCAGTACAGATTTTATTTTAATGTGGTTTATATTTCTGTATACGTTACTTTCTGGATGTGGGTTAAATTTCACCCTATCATATTTCTGTGGGTTGTATTTCAATATGCATTTATTACAGTCATTCTTATGTAATGTGAGTTACCTTGCAGTGTAGGTTATATTACAGTGTGAGTTATATTACTGAGTGTGTTACCTTGCAGTGTAGGTTATATTACAGTGTGAGTTATATTACTAAGTGAGTTACATTGCAGTGTGGATTATATTACAGTGTGAGCTATATTACTGAGTGCGTTACATTGCAGTGTAGGTTATATTACAGTGTGAGCTATATTACTGAGTGGGTTACTTTGGGGTGTGGATTATATTACAGTGTGAGTTATATTACTGATTGAGTTACTATGCAGTGTAGGTTATATTACAGTGTGAGTTATATTATATTTAAGGGTGGTACAGTGCAGTTGCTGCCTTCCAGTGCCAGATCCTGACTACGGATGCTGTCTGTGTGGAGTTTGTACGTACTCCCCATGACCATGTGGGTTTTCACCGGGTGCTCTGGTTTCCTCCCACATTCCAAAGACGTGCAGGTTTGTATGCCATTTGGCTTCAGTAAAGTGTAAATTGTCCCTAGGGTGTAGGATAGTGCTAGTGTACAGGGTGATAGCTGGTTGGCACGGATTCGGTGGGTCAAAGGGCCTGTTTTGGCACTGTATCTCTAAGCGAGTTACATTGCCGTGTAAGTTATAAGACAGTGTGAGTTGTACAGCGGACGGGGGGGTGGGGCTGGTTGGTTGGGGGGAGGAAGGCTGGCGTGTGTGATGAACGCTGCTGTGACCACAATTCTCTGCAATATTGTGCGGTCTTGGGCAGATCAGCTGCAGTGAGGATAATATTACAATATGTATCATATTACAGTATGATTCATGATGTTGTGTCATTTATATTACAGCATGCTTTATATTTCAGTGTTGGTTGTATCGCTGCATCTTCTATATTGCAGGGGGTGTTATTGCATGGAGGGGTGAGATTGTTTCATTCTACAGCCACCTCTCATTGTACGTGGGGGTTACATTCCAGAGAAGCAGAGCATATCTCTAAAGCGCGTAACTTTAGACTTTCGACTTTAGAGATACAGAGCGGTAACAGGTCCTTCAGTCCACCGAGTCTGCGCCGACAAACGATCATCCCGTACAGCAGCACCATCCTACACACTAGGGACACTCACAATTTAACTGAAGCCAATTAACCTACACACATGCAAGCCTTTGGAGTGTGGGAGGAAACCGTGGGAGAGCACCCGAAGAAAATCCACCGGGTCACAGGGGGGGAGGAAAAAACACCATACAGACAATACCCATAGTCAGGATCGAATCCGGGTCTCTGGCACTGTAATGCAGCAACTCGACCTCTGCGCCACAGCGCCATCCTTATGCAGGACAAATGCCAACACACTCAAGTAGAATTGGTAAATAATGTGATAACAAGCCACGGGGTGCGGAGACCTGAAATCAAACCAGACATTGCTGCAAATTTACTGATGCTCATATTTTTGCAAGGAATGGGGGCTCACACTTCCAGATAGAACTAAAATTCAGGTACAATCCAGGCCCTCTCCTTTGCACTTAACACATCAAACAGATATGCATAAATTTGCCTTATAATATTTAGGTTTAGTTTATTGTCACGTGTAGCCGAGGTACTGTGAAAAGCTTTTGTTGCGTGCTTATCAGTCAGCGGAAAGACTATACATGATTACAATTGAGCCGTCCACAGTGTAGAGATACAGGATAAAGGGAATAATGTGAATAACGTTTTGTAGAAGATAAAGCCAGTGAAGTCCGATCAAAGATAGTCCCAGCATTTCCTGTGAAGTAGATAGTGGCTCAGGACTGTTCTCAAGTTGTGGTAGGTTAGTTCAGTTTCCTGATAATATTTAGTTGCATGATAGTTTTCTAAAAGCATTAACGCAGCACACATTAAAACATTTTACTCCCTAAAAAGAATCAATATCAGCTGACAAGCCCCTTCCGCTGAAACTTGGAGCAGTGATCAGTCACGAGGCACACGGTGGAAACAAAGGCCTGGCTCTATCAGTACTACTCAGAGTTGGGACCCACTTGACACAAGTGGCCTGCAAGCTGATCACCATCTATACATAGATCATAATTAGCCCGTTGATATATACACGTATATAGATGGGTTTGTGAGGAAAAAATTCAAGATGGGGCCTCGTGCCAACCTCGTGAGTACCTGGTTTCACTGAAGGCAAATCAGCTGGTAACCAGGATTGATTGGTCTCAGCTGGTCTGGCAGCGTCTGTGGGGAGAGTAACAGAGTTATTGTTTCATGAATTATGATGAAAGCTCGCTGACTAATGTGTTAACACTCTCTCTCTCTCTCTCTCTCTCTCTCTCGCTCTCTCTTTCTCTCTCTTTCTCTCTCTCTCTCTCTCTTTATCTCTTTCTCTTCCTTGCATGCCCATGCACCTATCTAAAAGCCTCTTAAAGCCTATTTATTGTACCTGCCTCTGCCTCCACCCCAGCAATGCATTCCAGGCACAAAAACAAAAACTTCCCACGCTCATCGCCTTTAAAATTTGTCCCTCTCCCTTTAAAGCTATGCCCTATAGTCCATATTTGGGCCCCATACGGTATCTGAGGGAGGATGTGCTGTCAGGATTGATTGGGTTAACATATGATGAGCGTTTGACGGCACTGGGCCTGCACTCAGTGGAGTTTAGAAGGATTATGGGGACCCTCATTGAAACTTACTCTATAATATAAGCAGCATTCTTGGAAACCTCTTCTGCACCCTCTGCATAGCCCCCACATCCTTCCTGGATTGGGGCGATCAGAACTGCATACAATACTCCAAATGCGGTCTAACCAAAGTCCTATGGAGCTGTAACATGACTTCCTGACTCAAATACTCAATGCCCCAACCGGTGAAGGCAAGCATACCATATGTCTTTTCCAATCTATCTCCTTGTGTTACCACTTTCATGGAGTTATGGACTTGGAACACAAGATCCCTCTGCACACCAGTGCTGTTTAGGCTCTTGCCATTCACTGTATACTTTGCTCTTGCACTCGTCCTCTTAAAGTGCAACATCAGCTTAATAAGTGAATTCAGGGAAATGAAACAGGTAATAGAAGTAAAATTCAATAAATGGCTGGCATAATGTAAGGTAAGTAATTGATTGAAAGATGAGAGGGAGATGGAAAAAATATTCTCCACCCTCGGATGGGGGTCCTGAGGTCATTGGTGGAGACACAAGTGATGAGTTGAAATGGTATAATCCACATGGCCACTCATCATGGAGAACCAAGGAATTGCAGATGCTTGAGGAGATGGATCTCCTCACGGTGATGCATCCCTTCATGGAGATGCAACTCTTCATGGAGATGTATCCTCTATTGAAGATGTATCCTCTTATGGAGATGTATCTATTCATGATGTATCTCTTCATGGAGATGTATCTGCTCATGGAGATGTATCTCTTCATGGAGCGTTATCTCTTCATGGAAATGTATCTCTTCATGGAGAGGTATCTCCTCATGGAGAAGTATCTCTTCTTGGAGATGTATCTCTTCATGGAGATGTATCTCTTCATGGAGATGTATCTGCTCATGGAGATGTATCTATTCATGATGGATCTCTTCATGGAGATGTATCTGCTTATGGAGAAGTATCTATTCATGATGTATCTCTTCATGGAAATGTATCTGCTCTTGGAAAAGTATCTCTTCATGGAGAAGTATCTGCTTATGGAGATGAGCCTGCTCATTGAGATGTACAGGAACCCCCTCAGTAACAGAGGAACATTAACTTAATGACAGTGACCAAGGATGAACCTTGAACTCTGGATTTGTCCTTGTGGAGCCTGTACATTCTCCCTACGACCCCTGTAGATTTCCTCTGGGTGCTCCGGTTTCCTCCCAGTCCCAGACATGTGTGGGTTGGTGAGTTAATTAGCATGGGTCGGTGTGTTAAGGGAATTAGGTAGTTGGCATAGTGGGTTGAATGTGGGATAGAGTATTAGCCGGAATGGAAACAAGAGGCAAAATTTTCCATTGACCCACATTAACGAGAGTTTAGAGTGTTTAATTGTCATATGTATCAGTAACGGAACAAAAAAATTCTTCCCCGCAAGGAAGGGGCGAAAACACGGCTCGGAGAAAAGCCACATCTCCGACCAGGTAGGTACTGAGAAAAATAGTTTCCCCCTTTCCCCCCCCCCCCCACCCTCAACATAAAAAGACTAAAAGATCTCTAAAATAAACACGTTTAACTAACTAAAAATTTAAAAAAGGGTGAAAAGACTAACAGCTGCTGGCAGGGCAGCCATACTCGATGCCCACAAAACATCACCCATCTGCATCCAAGTTGCAAATGGTTGCCATTCTGTAGAAGGAAGCACATTTCCCTCTTAATCCAACTCACACCACACTGCTACAGATGTCACTACTTCCTAAACACAGCTCCACCATCGATTTTCTGGCCCCACGGAGGTCCCCCCCCCCCCCGAAAAAGCGGCTAATCACGACCTCATTGGGACTTCTTATCGGCGGGTCAAATTTGCCCCCTACTGCCATGGCTCCCGAGGCCAGCTTCGTGGGCCAGTGTCTCGGCCCCCTGGCGGCCAAGGCGGACCAATCCCGTGCTGTTGGACTCCTCTCGGAGGCCTTGACCTCTGTCGGTCCAGCAAAATGGATAATCCGGCAAGGCTCTGGAGCCAAGAGTGCCGGGAAATGGGTGGATGACCTGCCTCATGACCTGGCGTGCCCTACAAAAGCTGCTCGAGTTAGATCATTGTGTGTATTGGTGATCCAGCTTGTCCTAATGTTTATGGTTCTCAGTTTTAATCTATATCATTAAAAGTGCGAGCAACAATCTATTATGATGCATTATCAAAAGCCACAACATGAAACAGATAATCAAAGGGCTGCCAGAAATTACATCCATTTAAAAGTTCTCAAGAAAGAAGTCAGCTTCCAGCAGGGCAAAGAGTGTGACACATTCATTATCTTATCTGACACTGCCTGGAATTCTTGAAACACAAATCGATCCTTGTTTAAGGATTCTGTGCCAAGGTTAAGTGGCAAAATTATGCTGAAGGGGAGAGCTGCAATGCTTAGTTTGGCTCTGACAGCAGCTTGCCTCCTTTAGATAGAGAGTTGTACCTTGTCATTTTAACCACCTTAACTCTGCTCCCCATTCCCACACTGTCCGTTCTGTCCTGGGCCTCCTCCATCGCCAGAGTGAGGCAAACTGGAGGAACAGCACCCCATGTTCTGCCACCTGGACTCGCATCTATAAGACACAAGAGCAGAATTAGCGTTATAGTACAGGGATCACTGATCGGCGCGGACTCAGTGGGACGAGTGGCCTGTTTCCACGCTGTATCTCTAAGCTATAAACAGTTGTGGGTGATCTATTTTTCCCCTCTCAACCCCATTCTTCTGCCTTCTCTCCGTAACCTTGATGCCTTTCCTAATCCATTTCTCCCTTCTGCCGATATTCTTCCCTCTGGCGTCACTATTTGCGCTTGTTCCATCCTTATCTCAAAACCATTCTCTTTTCATCTCTGTCCAACCTTCTGCCTTTTGAAATCCCCCCTCATCTGTATCAACCTATCACTTGCCAGACTTTGTCCTGCCCCTCCTCTATCCCAGCTCCCCCCCCCTCCCCACCTCACCACAATCAGTCTGAAGAAGGGTCCCCACCCAAAACATCACATACATGTTCTTCCGACCTGCTGAATTACTCCAGCAATCTTTGTTTTTCTTTGTAAATCAGCATCTGCAGTTCTGTTTTGAAGAAGGGTCCCAACCCAAAACATCACCCATCCATTTTCTCCAGAGATGCTGTCTGACCCCAGCACTTTGTGTCTATCTGCAGTGCCGTGTTCTTCATAGAGCTATAACATTACGCAGCATGGAAAAAGGCTCTTCAGCCAATTTGTTCATGCTGGCCAAGATGACCTTTTCCCAATTTGGCCCGCACGCCTCTGAACATTCACTATCCATGTACTTGGCCTAATGTCCTTTTAGCATTGTAATTGTACCATCCTCTACAGCTTCCTCTGGCAGCTCGTTACGTACACTCATGCTATTCTGTGTGAAAATGTTGCCCCTCAGGCCCCTTTTAAATCTTTCCCTTCTCACTTTAAACCTATACCTACTGGTTCTTGATTCCCCTACCCTGGGAAAAAGACTGTGAATTCATCTTATCAATTCACCTTCATGATCTTATACATCCCCAGAAGATCTCCTGCACTCCAAGCAATGAAGTCTTAGCCAGCCCCACGCTATCTCAGGCCCATGAATCTTGGCAACATCCTTGTGAATCTTCTCTGCATATTTGACAGCTTAGTGGTGTCTTCCCTACAGCAGGGTGATCAAAACTGAAAATAATACTTCAACTAACATGTACCCTCTAGTTTTAGACTCCCCTACCCTGGGAAAAAGACTGCATCGATTAACCACATTTGCACCCCTCCTGATTATAGTTGAGTTGAGTTTAGTTTAGTTTATTGTCGCGTGTGCCGAGATACAGTGGAAAGCTTTTGTTGCGTGCTAACCACTCAGTGGGAAGACAATACATGATTACTATCAAGCCATCCACAGTGTACAGATACATGTTGCTGTTGGAGTAGGGATTTAAAAGAGTGGAGCGATTGAAATGCATGATTGCAGTTCCACTTCTGTGACCAGCGCGCAAAGAGTCACCTGGCTTGGGCATCATCTTGGATCACATTTATACGTACCTCAACCTTCAGCCTGCTAAACTCCAGAGAAAGTAGTCCCAGACAATATAGCCTCTCCTTAAATCTCAAGCCTTCCAGTCCTGGTCAAACTTTTCTGCTTAATTACATCCTTCCACTGCTAGGTGACCAGGACTTTACACAGTATTCCAAATATGGTCTCACCAACGTCTTGTACAGTTGTAGCATAATCCTGTACTCGATGCCTTGACCGATGAAGGCAAGTGTGCCAAATGCTACCTTCTCCACCACCCTGTCTATCTGCATCACCAGAGTTCCTACCTATTGGATAATAAATAGTTAAAATGACGTTCTGCCTTAGTTTAGTTTATTGTCACATGTACCGAGGTACAGTGAAAAGCTTTTGTCATGTGCTAACCAGTCAGCGAAAAGACGATACATGATTATAATTGAGCCATGTGCAATGTACAGATACATGATAAAGGGAATAACGCTTAGTGCAAGATAAAGTTCAGTAAAGTCAAATTAAAGATAGTCAGAGGGTCTCCATTGCAGTAAATACCTGGTTGGCCAAGGGGCCTGTTTCTGTGCTGTATTATTCTGTCTCTACCATGTTGCAACTGAACAAGTTATTGGTATTGTGGGCAGAACGCATTCTCCTACCTTCTCCAATTAAAAGATGTTCGGGCCAGGAACATGGATAGTAAAGGTTTAGCGGGATATGGCCAGATGCAGGCAAATGAATAGTTTAGTTTATTATTGTCATGTGTATCGAGGTACAGTGAAGAGCTTTTGTTTGAGTGCTATCCAGTCAAAGAAATGACTATACATGAATACAAGCAAGCCGTCCGCAGTGCACTGATAAAGGGTAAAGGGCACAGCACTTAGTGCACTTTGGTCGGCCTGAATGAGTTGAGATGAAGGTCCTGTTTCTGTGCTGTGTAATTAAATGACTCCTGGTTAGCTTGGAGAATATGGTGGTGCTGAGCTGTTTTCTCGAACCAGTCGCACTCTCGATGGCTAAGGCACTGTGTGGTAAGGACCTCTGATGTTTCAACTGAGCCACAGTGAAGGAGTGGAGATATATCTCCAGGACTGAATACGTGGCTTGATGGGGAATGCAGAAGTGCCCGCCTGCCTTGTCCACGGGGGTGACGTTAGAAGTTGCTCTTGATCATAAGATCATGTGATAGGCCATTCGGCCCCATCGAGTTTACTCCGCCATTCAATCATGGCTGATCTATCTCTCCATCCTAAACCCATTCTCCTGCCTTCTCCCTATAACTTCTGACTAATCAAGGATCTGTCTATCTATGCCTTAAAAATATCCACTAACTTGGCTTCCGCAGCCTTCCGTGGCAAAGAATTCCACAGATTCACCACCCTCTGACTAAATAGATTTCTCCTCATCTCCTTCATAAAAGAACGTCCTTTAATTGTGAGGCTATGACCTCTAGTCCTAGACTTTCCCACTAGGGTCTCCCTCTTGAAGTAGCCTTGCTGTGTTACTGTGGAAGGAACACACTGTAAAGAAAGTCCACAGAGTGAGGGGATATTGTTAGAAATTCATCAGAATAGTTTAGTTTTGTTAGTTTATTGTCGTGTGTACCAAGGTACAGTGAAAAGCGTTTTTGTTGCGTGCTATCCAGTCAGCAGGAAGACTATAGATGATTACAATCACGCCATTCATAGTTTACAGATATGAGATTACGGGCCAACCGAGTACGTGCCACCAGCGATCACCCCATACACACGAGCACTATCCTACACACTAAGGACAATTTACAATTTTACTGAAGCCAATTAACCTACAAATCTGTACGTCTTTGGATTGGGGAGGAAACAGGAGCACCGGAGAAAGCCTACACGGTCACAAGGAGAACATGTAAACTCTTTAGAGACAGCATTCATTGTCAGGATCAAACCCTGTTTTGATTTAGTTTGGTTTAGTTTAGTTTTAGATTAGTTTAGTTTAATTATTGTCACGTGTATCAAGGTACAGTGAAAAGGTTTTTGTTGCGTGCCATCTTGCCAGCGAAAAGACTATATATGATTACAATCAAGCTGTACACAGTGTACAGATAGATGACAAAGGGTATAACGTTTAGTTCAAGATAAAGTCCAGCAAAGTCCGATTAAAGATAGTATGAGGGTCTCCAATGAGGTAGCTCAGGACCGCTCTCTAGTTGTTGGTAGGATGGTTCAGTTGCCTGATAACAGCTGGGAAGAAATTGTCCCTGAATCTGGAGGTGTGCGTTTTCATACTTTTGTACCTCTTGCCAAATGGGAGAGGGGAGAAGAGCGAGTGTCGGGGGTGAGACTCAAAGGGGAAATTTCCAAAGGAAATCTGAGGGGCAACTTTTTACACACAGAGGGTGGTGGGTACACGGAAAGACCTGCCAGAGGAAGCTGTAAAGGGGGATACATTTACAATATGTTTAAGACATTTGGACAGGTAAGGACACAAAGTGCTAGAGTAATTCAGCGGGTCAGGCAGCATCTCTGGAAAACAAGGATGTGATGTTTTGTGTTGGGATCCTTACTGTACTGATAGAATGGGTGAGGAGAGGATGTTTCCACCAGTGGGAGAGTCTAGGACCAGAGGGCACAGCCTCAGAATAAAAGGACGTACCTTTAGAAAGGTGATGAGAAGGAATTTCTTCAGCCAGAGGGTGGTGAATCTGTGGAATTCATTGCCAGATTGCCAGGCGGAGATTGATAGCTTCTTGATTAGTACAGGTGTCAGGGGTTATGGGGAGAAGGTAGGAGAATGGGGTTGAGAGGGAAAGATAGATCAGCCATGACATTGTGAAGTTGTGAATTTGTGGAATTCCCTGCCACAGAGGGCAGTGGAGGCCAAATCACTGGATGGATTGAAGAGAGAGTTAGATAGAGCTCTAGGAGCTAGTGGAATCAAGGGATATGGGGAGAAGGCAGGCACGGGTTATTGATTGGGGACGATCAGCCATGATCGCAATGAATGGCGGTTTTGGCTCGAAGGGCCGAATGGCCTCCTCCTGCATCTATTATCTATGTTTCGATGTTTCTATGACCCCCTTACTAATCAAGAATGTCAATCTCCAACTTTAAATATCCATTGACTTGGCCTTTATGGCAATGAATTCCACAGATTCCTCATCCTCTGACTAAAATAAATCCTTCTCATCTTCTTTCTAAAGGCACGTCCTTTTATTCTGAGGCTATGGCCTGTGGTCCTAGAATCTCCCACTAGTGGAAGGAAACATCCTCTCTATCCAGGCCTTTCACTACTCGGTAAAATAATGAACTCGATCCGGTCATCCGGCGATCGGTTAACCCGTATGACCAGCTTCTGTTTCTTTTGCCGCAGGTTAATCATTTCCATTGCTGAAGAGTAAAGACTCGTCAAGGAGGTGCAGGATGAAAAGATGGCACTCCTGTTCGTACCGTCAGGACCTCACTGTCTGCGTCGGTTCACTTGCGAGTCCCTGGCTGCCATCGAGAGGCGGATCGCTGAGGAGCAAGCGCTCGTCGCCGGGAAGGATCACAAAGAGGAGAGTGAGGAGGAAAAGCCCACTCCACACTGTGACCTGGAGGCGGGCAAACAGCTGCCCATCATCTACGGCGACGTCCCATCAAAACTCATTGGTCAGCCATTGGAGGACCTGGACTCCTTCTACAGCAACAAGAAGGTAGGCAGGCAGAGCCAAGAGGGAGGGAGGCGGAGTGAGTACCCAGACTACCCGTCGCTGCCAGCTGGGATTAACAACAAGCAGGTCGGCCCTCCAAGGCCTACTGTTTTATTAATTAATTGAAATACACAGCATAATGAAATATACATACAGTAACTCTCCCGGTTGCTAACCATTTTAACTCCCCTTCCCATTCCCACACTGACCTTTCTGTCCTGGGCCTCCTGCATTGCCAGGGTGAGGCCACACGCAAACTGGAGGAATGATTCCTCATGTTCCGCTTGGGGAGCTTACAACCCAATGGTGTAAACCTTAAATGCCCCAATTTTGGGTATACTCTAACCCCCCCCACCCCACCCCTTTCATGTCATTGGAGCAGAATTAGGCCATTCGGTCCATCGAGTCAATTCCGCCATTCAATCATAGCTGATCTATCCTTCCCTCTCAACCCCATTCTCCTGCCCTCTCTTCACCCTTACTAATCTCCATGTCAATCTCTACTTTCTCCCCAATACATCCCTTTTCTCTACCACCCCCCTCTCCTCCTCTATGCCCCACTGGACTCCCACCTATTTTCCCCCTCCCCACCCCAACCCCTCCCCACTACTTTCCTCCCACTAGCTTCATAATTCTAAACTCTTCAATTATGTCTCATATCTTCGGCTTGTACCTCTGGCTGTTTCAACCATCTGCCTATCAGCGCCCCCACCTCGCCAGTGCCCACCCATTACCTGTCACGTTTTGCCCTGCCCCTCTCCTCGTCTATCATTCTTCTCCCCCCCCCATAGTCAGTCCGAAGAAAGGTCATGACCAATCCATGTTTTCTAGATATGCTGCCTGACCCTCTGAGTTACTCCAGCACTTTGTGCCCTTTTGTGTATTAATCCATATCTTTCCTCTTTCCTCAACATGAAAACAGTCCATTACAAAACAAAGCCTATTTTACACCAGTCTATCAATTTTTTCCCTAGCATTCCCCTTTTTAGCGCAGAATCTATTTTACATCATTTCACTTTACAACAGAATCTATCATGCACTGGATCTATTTGTGGACACTATAAACTGCAGGAAGCAGGGTGGCAGCTGGTAGAGTCATAGCTGATAAATCTAACCAAGTACATAATGCTTTCACCAAGCTGACCTGGGTTTGATCCTAATCTCAGGTGCTCTCTGTGTGGTGTTTGCATGTTCTCCCCATTACCACATGGTGCTCCAGTTTCCACCCACAACCCAAAAACGTGCGGGTTTGTAGATTAATTGGTGTTTTTAAATTGCCCTGAACATGTAGACCAATAACCAGTAGACAATAGGTGCAGGAGTTGGCCATTTGTCCCCTCGAGCCAGCACCGCCATTCACTGTGATCATGGCTGATCATCCACAATCAGTACCCCATTCCTGCCTTCTCACCACATCCCCTGACTACGCTATCATTGAGAGCACTATCAAACTCTTTTTAAAGCATCCAGAGAATTGGCCTCCACTGCCTTCTGAGGCAGAGAATTCCACAGATTCACAACTCTCTGTGTGAAAAAGCTTTTCCTCATCTCCGTTGTAAATGGCCTACCCCTTATTCTTAAATTGTGGCCCCTGGTTCTGGACTCCTCCAACATCGGGAACATGTTTCCTGCCTCTAGCGTACCCTTTCCCGTAATAATCTTATATTTTCAATAAGATCCCCTCTCATCCGTTTAAATTCCAGAGTATACAAGCACAGCAGCTCCATTCTATCAACATTTGATAGTCCCACTACCCCGAGAATTAACCTTGTGAACCTGCGTTGCACTCCGTCAATAGCAAGAATGTCCTTCCTCAAATTTGGAGACCAAAATTGCACACAATACTCCAGGTGTGGTCTCACTAGGGCCCTGTACAACTGCAGAAGGACCTCTTTGCTCCTATACTCAACCCCTCTTGTTATGAAGCCCTACACGCCATTCGCTTTCTTCACTGCCTGTTGTACCTGCATGCTTACTTTCAGTGACTGATAAAGAAGGACCCCCAGTTCTCGTTGTACTTCCCATTTTTCCCAGCTTGGAGTGGATGCAACATTGGGATCACATAGAACTAGTGTGAACGGGTGATCGATGGCCGGCGTGGACTCGGTGGACCGAAGGGATGTTTCCAGGCTATATTTTTCGATCATTTAATCAAAAAAATACTGAACACGCTGTTGAAACTATAGCAGAGACTCCCAATAAGAGCAGTATTATTTCTTTTGTGCATTGCAGTGGATGGGAGATAGTTGGATAGTGTAAATTTTGTACAGGTAGTCGTTCACTAGTTACCTACATACTTGGAGCCTGCAGATGGTCTTGATGGTAAAAAAATGCAATCATCTCCATTTGGATTTGCATTATCGCTATGTGCAGCCAATAAGCTTGGCTTTTTAAAAAAAAACAGCTTAATGACACATCAAATCGGATGTTTAAAATTCACTAATTTTGATGAATAGAAACCAAAGTTGATTCTTTCGCCATTTTTTCACAAACCACATCATAACCAGTTATGTCATGGTGAACCTTTTGGGGGCCGCGGTAGAGGTGCGACCTTACAGCGCCAGAGACACTGGTTCAATCCTGACTATGGGTGCTTGTCTGCACTGAGCTTGTATGTTCTCCCTGTGACCTTCGGTTTCCTCCTGCACTCCGAAGATGTACAGGTTTGTAGGCTAATTGGCTTGGTATAATTGTAAATTGTCCCCAGTGTGTGTAGGATAGTATTAGTGTTGGCGCGGAGTTGGTGTGCCAAAAGGCCTGTTTCATGCTTTATCTCTAAACTAAACTCAAATGCTCTTTGTTGGCTGGCTTGATAAGATCAGTAGTAAGCTGTTATTGTGCTCCCTTCCTTATTTGAAGAAAACACATTTGGATAAGGATTTCACCATTGGCAAGAACTCAGCTGTTTAGTGTTTACTCCAAGGCTGACAATAACTGCGTTTAATTACATTGCTGCATTCTCTCCAAGCTCACTGACTCATCACTGAATTTTAGCCCCCATCTCAAATTCCGGGTTGCAAAAGAAGGTGCCAAAGTTTAAAAGAATGAGCAGGCACCTCTACATCCATGCTGTTCTGACTCACCATCTCTTCTGGTTTAGCCTCTTTAATTTGGATTTTGAATCTGCAGTTCTCACATTAGAACTGGAACACTCTACACTCTACACTGTCTGCAGTGCATTAGCTTCACCTCTGTTGGGAACCAGAGGAAAGGCTGACTTGCCTTGACTTTAGGATGGTTGACACAGCCGCAGTGGGGCTGTTTGAAGGTGTTGGATAGATCGTTGGTGGACTTGGGGAAGAGAAAAGGGATGGTTGCGTTGGGATCACTATAGGCACAGTGGCACAGCTGGTAGAGCTGCAGCCTCACAGCGCTGGAGACCCGGGTTCAATCCTGACCTCGGTGGTGTAGGACCCTCAGGCTCTCGACGATCCACATCACTCATAACCTTGTGTGTTGTCTGTGTGGAGTTTGCACGTTCTCCCTGTGACCGTGTGGGTTTTCTCCGGGTGTTCCCCCCACATCCCAAAGATGTGCGGCTTTGTAGGTTAATTGGCCTCTGTAAATAGCCGCTGGTATGTCCCACAGCTGACTGTGCCATACAGTATTTCAGACTGGTGTACCATGTATTACTGTACCATATTCTGCCATAGAGTATCCCACAGCACCAGATATTGTGCTACAGTATCACATCATCTTACAGTGTTGTATCGTCCCTCATGGTGACGCACAATGGGCGGCTGGCAGAGGCACTGCCTCACACAGCCGGAGATCTGGGTTCAATCCTGACCTCGGGTGCTGTCCGCGTGGAGTTTGCACGCTCTCCCTGTAGCCCTATGGGTTTTCCTCCGGGTGCTCCGGTTTCTCCCCACATCCTAAAGACGTGTGGGTTTGTAGGTTAATTGGCCCTGTCTAAATTGCCCCAAGTGTGTAGGGAGTGCGAATGTGGGATAAGAAAGCTCTAGTGTGAACGGGTGATCGACGGTCGGCGTGAAACTCGGTCGGCCAAAGGGCCTGTTTCCAAACGCTGAATCTCTGAACTAAACAATGAAGCGGGATACTTACATTTGCTGATCTGCTGTTGTGTGTTCTGTAATAATTACACTGTTGCTTGTTTACCTTAATGTCCATCTCTTTCAGACATTTATAGTACTCAACAAAGGGAAGACCATCTTCCGATTTAGTGCCACCGCTGCGGTATATGTGCTGACTCCTTTTCACCGTGTTAGAAGAATAGCTATTAAAGTTTTAGTACATGCATATCCTTTCACTGGTGTAATCGTGAGTAAGTGAGGCTGATCTAATTAAAGCCTCCTCCCTGTCTCTGGATTGAGGGGGAATGGTTCATGCATTGATGTTTGGGGTGACGTGGAGATGGGGGTTACCAGCACTCTCGGCAGATTTTGTGTGACAACCCTCTGGAACTGCTTTATGTCAACAGGTGATAACCCAAGCGGTAAGGGTCGCAAGAGAAACAAAAGAATGCAGGAGCTCTGGTAAAAGCCACCATACCAACGGGGAATCAAACCCTTTAAAGAGTTTGGAGATGTTGAAAAGAGAGACAACGTTGGCTGGTGGTTCTCCACAAGATAACCTTTAGGTCATAGTCAAAGTATCATGAACCATGATGGACATCCCCAATGTACAAAGGCAGTTAATGTCCATCCTTGGTCACATCCTAGCATTTGGCCATTGCTTGCGAAGCCCACAGCCAGCCCCTGAACTAAGTCCTGGGCCATTTCACAAGGTATTTGAGTCAATTGCATTGCTATGGGTTGGAGTTACATATAGGTGACATGGTGGCACAGCGGTAGAGTTGATGTCTTACAAGGGCAGAGACCCATGTTTGATCATGACCACAGGTGCTGTCTGTAAGGAGTTTGTACTTTCCGTGACCGTGTGGGTTTTCTCCGGGTGCTCTGGTTTACTCTCAGCTGGTGCTGGGACAGTGCTGGTGCTGGGACAGTGCTGGTGCTGGGACAGTGCTGGTGCTGGGACAGTGCTGGTGCTGGGACAGTGCTGGTGCTGGGACAGTGCTGGGACAGTGCTGGTGCTGGGACAGTGCTGGTGCTGGGACAGTGCTGGTGCTGGGACAGTGCTGGTGCTGGGACAGTGCTGGTGCTGGGACAGTGCTGGTGCCAGTGCTAAGATAGTGCTGGTGCTGGGACAGTGCTGGTGCTGGGACAGTGCTGGTGCTGGGACAGTGCTGGTGCTGGGACAGTGCTGGTGCTGGGACAGTGCTGGTGCTGGGACAGTGCTGGTGCTGGGACAGTGCTGGTGCTGGGACTGTGCTGGTGCTGGGACAGTGCTGGTGCTGGGACAGTGCTGGTGCTGGGACAGTGCTGGTGCTGGGACAGTGCTGGTGCCAGTGCTAAGATAGTGCTGGTGCTGGGACAGTGCTGGTGCTGGGACAGTGCTGGTGCTGGGACAGTGCTGGTGCTGGGACAGTGCTGGTGCTGGGGCAGGTGCTGGGACAGTGCTGGTGCTAGGACTGTGCTAGGATAGTGCTAGTGCCAGTGTTAGGATAGAGCTGGTGTGCGGGGTGATCCTGTATCTGTGCCACTGTATCCTGTATCCGTGCATTGTGGACAACTGGGTTGCATTGATGTATAGGCTCTGACCCGATAGTGTGCAAGCAAACATTTTTCACTGTACCTCGGTACACGTGACAGTAATAAACTAAACTAAGGAATGAGAGAGGAGAGGTTCAGGGAAGATCAAAATTGGGTGTTCAAAGTTTTCAAGTGTTTTGACAGTGAATGAGATTTTACTGTGAACCAGCACATTCCACGCAGTGACAGATACCAGCAATGTTCAATACTTTCTAATTATTGCCAGTCAATATAATGTCCTTGCTTGAACACTGATCGGTGGTGCAGAATTAGCCCAAAGTAATTGCCTGCTGTAGTTTGATTAGCTTAGAAACATGATCAAGAACATTCCTCTAGTCCAACATCAAGATAATTCAGTCCATCTACAATTGGATATGAAAGAAATAGACCTGTTTGTAATAAAACCCATCAAAGATTAACTGATTAAAAAAATCTCCTCATTGATTAGACAATCAGATTGTTGGTTAAAAAAAATGATACGCCTCAAAGTAAAAAAAAATTAAAAAAACCAAAATCATCCAGGACCTTTGTCTACAGCTTCCTCGAGCAGCTCATTCCTCATACGTACAGCCCTCTGCATGAAGAAATTGCCCTTGGGTCTATTTTAAATCATTCCCCTCTCACATTAAACCAACTCTTCGACCCTGAGAACACAACTGTGACCATTCACCATGTATGTGTATGGTGAATGGTCACAGTTTACAGAGGTTATACCATTCGGCCCCTCGAACCAGCACAGCCATTCAATGTGGTCATGGCTGATCATCCACAATCAGTACCCCGTTCCTGCCTTCTCCCCATATCTCCTGACTCCGCTATTTTTAAGAGCCCTATCTAGCTCTCTCTTGAAAGCATCCATAGAACCATTCTCCACCACCCTCTGAGGCAGAGAATTCCACAGACTCACACTCTCTGTGTGAAAAATGTTTTCCATTCTCAATGGCTTATTCCTTATTGTTAAACTGTGGCCTCTCAGTTACCTCCTTATAACTCAAACCGTCGAGTCCTGGTAACATCCTGGTGAATCTTTTCTCTACCCTTTCCAGCCTCCCATAGCAGAGTAAACTGAACTGCACACAATTGTAGCTTGTAGGGTCTGTAGGTTAATTGGCTGCTGTAAATTGCCCTTAATGTGCAAGGATGAGAAAGTGGGATAACATAGGACCAGTGTGAACAATGTTCAATGGTCATCATTAACTCAATGGGATTAGGGGCCTGTTTCCATGCTGTATCTCTAAACTAAACTAATACCCCAAATGTGGTTTCACCAGCGACTTGCACAGCTGTAACATGACGTCGCAACTCCTGTACTCAATACCGTTACCGATGAAGACAAGCGTGCCAACTGCCGCCTTCATCACTCTGCCTTTCAGGAAACCGTGTACCTGTACAGCTCAGTCTCTCTGCTCTACAATGCTCCCATAGGCCTTACCAATTAGGGGCCCCACAGTAGCGCAGCAGTAGAGCTGCTGCCTTACAGTGACAGAGACTCGGGTTTGATCCTGACTACGGGTGTGTCTGTATGGAGTTTGAACGTTTTCCCTGAGACCACATGGATTTTCGCTGGATGCTCTGGTTTCCTCCCACACTCCAAAGACAAGCAGGTTTGTAGGTTAATTGGCGTCAGTAAAATTATAAATTGTCCCTAGTGTATAGGATAGTGCTAGTGTACGGGGTGATGACTGGTCAGCGAGCTCACTTACCTCCAATTCTTACACACATTTAAACATCCATATCACCAAAAATTGAGCTGTTAGTCCTGCCCCTCTCCCAACCATGGCTATAACATCCCAGTCCCATGTACTAAGTCCATGCTTCACCTTGAAACAAGGAACTGCAAATGCTGGTTTACGAAGGCCACAAAGTGCTGGAGTAACTCAGTGGGTCCGGCAGCATCTGTGGAGAACATGGAAACTTAACCAGGTCCTCCTGACCCGCTGAGTTACTTAGCATTTTGTTTCATTTCATGACCCTCGAGGGCCTGAGCGATAGGGAGAGGATGAGCAGGCTAAGACTTTATTCCTTGGAGCGCAGAAGGATGAGGGCTCTATAAGGGGTGTATACGATCATGAGAGGAACAGATAGGGTAAATCTACAGAGTATTATACCCAGAGTAGGAGATTCAAGAACCGGAGGACATAGGTTTAAGGTGAGGGGGGGAAAGATTTAAAAGGAACCTGAGGGGCAACTTTTTACACAAAAGGTGGTAGGTATATAGAACGAGCTGCTGGAGAAGGTAGTTGAGTTAGGTACTATCACAACATTTAAAATACATTTGGACAGGTCCATGGATAAGACAGGTTTAGAGGGATAAGGGCCAAATGCAGGCAGGTGGGACCAGTGTAGATGGGACACGTTGGTCAGCATGAGCAAACTGGGCCAAAGGGCCTGTGTCCTCACTGTATGACTATGATTTATGCTTTACTTGTCCGACTCCTTGCATTAAAATCAATGCAGTACAGTCCATGAGATCTTCCATGCTCCCTGCCTTACTCCTGCCTGATCTCTCTACAGAACATACTCCATCAACATCAATAGCAGGCTCTCTCCCCATCTGCCACACTATCGCTTTGCGTCCATCCCCCTCCAGACTAGTTTAAACCCTCCCAAGTTACACTAGGATATCTCCCAGTCATTATATTGATGTCCCTTGCCTTTAGTACGGGTCACACCTCCCCTGGAAGAGAGCTCAAAGATCCATACACCTGAATCCGTTCCCCCATGCACCGGTACCCTAGCCACACATTTATCCCGTTCCACGCCTCACTCGCTCGTGCTACTGGGAGTAATCCTGAGATTACTATGCCCTCTTGCTTCCGACAAGGGAGGAAGATTCTGACCATCTCTGCCTCTTCTAGTCTGATATACACCACCTCCTTCTCATCTCTGCCTCTTTTGAATGACAATGTTCTTGGTTCTCATGCGGTGGGAAGACTTAAACATTACGAGCAGATTTATTAGCTTCTGAACATCATGCCCTCCTTAACCGGAGACTATTTTTTTATGTAGAACGTCTGAAGAAGGGTCTCAACCCAAAACGTCACCTATCCATGTTCTCCAGCGATGCTGCCTGACTCACTGAGTTACTCTAACACACTGTGTCTGTTGGTTTACTGACTATTTTTAAAATGGTTGAACTCCAGTGGAGGATGGGGAAGGGGAGTGTGGGAATGTTGAGGGTGGGTTGGGGGGAGGTGTTTTTCCCAGCGACGTGTGGCAGTGTGATGCAGCAGGGGAGTGTCTGGGGAAGCAGTTTTGACACCTCGCTGACTTCCCTGAATCATGTCGCACCTCGTGCCTGTCATGAATTTCCATGTCGCCCTGAGAGGCTGTCAGTCAGGGCCGGGCTGCCTTTGAGAGAGAGCTGGCAGGCGGGGAGCTTCCTTGACAATGTGCGCAACAGCAAGGTGGCGCATCGGTAGAGCTGCTGCCTTTCAGCGCCAGAGACCCGGGTCCGATCCCAGGTGCTCCGGTTTCAACCACGCTCCAAAGACGTACAGGTTTGCAGGTTATTTGGCTTAAGTAAAAATATATAAATTGTCCCTAGTGTACAGGATAGAGTATAGGGTGAACGCTGGTCGGCACGGACTCACTCGGTGGGTCAAAGAGCCTGTTTCCACGCTGTATCGCTAAACTAAACTAAACTAAACTAAACTAAACTAAAATATAACTCTGAGCCTTTGATGTCTGACCTTAGTGAGCACCTTGGTACATTAGCCTTCATCAGTCAGGGTATTGAGTATAGAGGTTGGGATGCTATGTTACAGTTGTACGGGATGTTGGTGAGGCCACATTTGGAATACGGTGTGCAGTTTTGGTCACCCTGTCCAATGTCGTTAAGCTGGGACGGGCGCAGAGAAGATTTATGAGGATGTTGCCAGGACTTGAGGGCCAGAGCTATAGGGAGAGGTTGAGCAGGCTGGGACTTTATTCCTTGGAATACAGGAGGATGAGGGGGTGATCTTGTAGAGGTGTGCAAGATCATGAGGGGAATAGATCGGGTGAATACGCAAAGTCTAAAGTCTTGGAACTTCCTCACCCAATTGGAGTGAGATTTTGTAGGAAGAAGATACAGGGTTTAAGGGCAGAGGGTCAGGGTCAAACAAGGGGCATGGAACTCCGGGCTGCCCCACCAATAACTACTCTACAGTAAAACATGAGGGTGCCCCTATCTAAGAGCCTTGCTAAAGTTAAGGACCTGTGAGCATGCTGTTTCTCAATGACCATATTTAAAGTCAGGCTGGGCAGGGGTAAATCCATTCAGAAATAAATTAAAAACGGGAGGTGTTTGAACTGGATTTACAGTATTGTGATCAGTTTTGGGCACCACGTCATAGGAACGCTATTATCATGCTTGAAAGGGTGCATGGATGATTTACGAGGATGTTGCCAGGACTCGAGGGCCTGAGCGACAGGGAGATGTTGAGCAGGCGAGGACTTTATTCCTTGGAGCGCATGGGGATGAGGCATGATCTTATAGAGATGTATATGATCATGAGAGGAATAGATCGGGTAAACGCACATGTTCTTGCCCAGAGTAGGGGAATCAAGAACCAGAGGACATAAGTTGAGGGGGTTAAGATTTAATAGGAACCTGAGATGTAACTTTTTTTACATAAAGGGAGGTGGGTGTATGGAACGAGCTGCTGGAGGATGTAGTTGAGGAAGGTATTATCTCAACATTTAAGAAACATTTAGACAGGTACATGGATAGCAGGAAGCTGGGACTAGCGTAGATGGTACATGTGGTTGGCATGGGCATGTTGCGCCAGAGGGCATGTTTCCACGCATAACGTTACTGGTCGGCGCAGTGGCGCAGATGGTAGAACCGTTGCTTCTCAGCACCAGGGAAACGGGTTTTCAATCTAGACCTTGCCTACTGTCTGAAGAAGGGTCCCGACCCAAATTGTCACCTATCCATGTCTATAGAAGAGTCACAGACCGAAACGTCACCTATGCACAAGTCTGAAAAAGGGTCCCAACCCAAAACCACAACTATCCACGAGTCTGAAGAAGATACTCTGTGACTTTTATTTTAATCTAAACCAAACTGCCTATGAAATGAGAACCATCCTTCTGAATCTTTACCTTGCCAAATGGAATCTCACCAGTTGACCAGGTAAGCAGAACCATGTAACATGCGTCTCTGTTCCCGTCCCCGGAAACCGTGCTTCAAAGTAATGTGCGTTGTTTTGCCAAGCGTTGCTGTGTCTCTGGATTCTCCTTAACTCTCTGTTCACATTGTTCAATATCTTTATAATGTGCACTATTTTGACCAACTGTGTGTTCATGACAATGTCCGATCCCGACCCATGGACGAAATACGTTGAGTGAGTACAACGAATGCTGCGCCTCGCTCCGTTCTGCCGCCGCGCTTTCTGCTTGCAAACCGTTGAAAATTCTGCTGTTTTCTTACTCCGATGCCCTAATTCCGTGATTAATGTTGACCTTTGAACTGTGCCCTTATCTGTCCCGTTGAAACGCTTTGCCGAGTGTATCTTGCCCTGTGAGACCCAGTTGGCAAGTAAGTTAATATTTTTTAAGTACTGTATACCCAGTTCATAACTTGCCACCCGTACACACACACTCATCTTGCATCGCAGCCAACTCATGAAGCCACCCTCCAACGTTTATCTCCATCAACCAAAACAAAATGGTTTGCTCTCTCGCTTTTTTTTCATTAAAGGAATTGAACAAAACATAAAAAGAGGACCTTTGCCTTAAAGATTAGAGATGGGTTAAAGATCCTAAGAGCTGGAAATCTACATTGTTTTATTCTCATAATTGCCTCTTGATCAGAGAAGAACTTTTAAAAATTCCTGCTGGTAAAATAAAATGGCACTGGTTATATTAATGGCTTCAAGTCTAACACTGAAAGGCAAACTGTTGCAAACAGACTGTTCCTTCCTTTAATGAAGTGGCCTGAATAAGATGAAATTACTCACCCCTGAAGGATGTACAACATTTATTTATTTTCTTTTTCTGCTGAAAAGAAGGGGTTCATTGAAACTTAGCATGAAATGAACCCCAGGAGTCATTTCCCATTCTGAAGGGGAGCCCAGAACATACCTCTCAACTTTTAGCAACCTGGTGCATATTTGAAGTAAGCTAATACACACAGAACATAACAGGGTCAGCACGGCAGCGCAGTGGCAGAGTTGCTGCCTTACAGCGCCAGACACCCGAGTTCGATCCTGACTATGGATTCTGTCTGTACGGAGTTTGTATGTTCTCCCTGAGACTGTGTGGGTTTTCTCCGGGTTCTCCGGTTTCCTCACACACTCCAAAGACGCACAGGTTTTGTAGGTTAATTGGCTTTGGTAAGTTGTAAAATTGTCCCTAGTATGTAGGGTAGTGCCAGTGTACAGGGTGATTGCTGGTCGGTGCAGACCTGGTGGGTCAGATGGCCTGTTTCTGTGCTGTATCGCTAAAGCCTAATAGTAAAGACAGTCTTTGATTGATCAGTAGTTATAAAGGGACAAGCCCTCTTGTGAATTGGAAGCCTGGGTATAAATTTCACCTTTTTGTTGACAGTCACATTGTGAAGAGGCAGGTGGAACAGTGGCACTGCGGCAGAGTTGCTGCCTTACACTGCCTGAGACCCACAGGTTAGATCTTGACTAAGGACGCAGTATGTACGGAATTTGTACATTTTCCCTGTAACCGTGTGGGCTTTCTCCGCGTGCTCCAGTCATTTCACATATTCCAAAGGCGTACAGGTTTGTAGGTTAATTGGCTTCTGTAAATTGACCCTACTGTTAAATTGTCCTCAATGTGTAGGATATAACTAGTGTACGGGTGTTTGCTGGTTGGCATGGACTGTTACCACACTGCAACTCTAAAACTAAAACTGAAAAACTACAAGCCAGCTCTCGGCTTTCACCTTCATGGACCAATGTATCTGCACCCCTGGGTCTCTCCGTTCTACAACATGCTTCATGGCCCTACTATTTACTGTATAAGTCCTACCCTTGTATGTCCTACCAAAATGCAACACCTTGCAGTTTGTATTATGTTGGGCAGCACAGTGGCGCAGCAGTAGAGTTGCTGCCTTACAGCGCCAGAGTCCCGGGTTCCATCCTGACTGCAGGGAGTTTGTATGTTCTTTCCGTGACCATGAAACCGGGTGCTCCGGTTTCCTTCCACATTCCAAAGACGTACAGGTTTGTAGGTCAATTGGCTTTGGTTAAATTACAACAATGTGTGGGTAGGATAGTGTTAGTATGCGGGGATCGCTGGTTGGTGCGGACTCTGTGGGCTGAGCGACTTGTTTCTGTGCTGTATCTCTTAAATAAACTAAACGTACGAATTTCGTAGACGGCACCCAGAGTTAGGACCAAACTCAGTAATGCAACAAAACTACTGCTGCGTCACTGTGCCGTCTCCGTTATTGACACGATGCGGTAAATAAATGAAGGCTTCCATTTGATAAGAACAGTGAGCCCTCCACTTCCAAAAAGAAAGTCCCTGACAGCGGTTGCAAGGTGAGCCTCACTCTAGACGGTTGAGAGGTATGGTGTCCCCGATCACTCTGATGAGGGCCAGGATAACACCTTCATGTTCTCATCTCTCTCATTGACTTGTTCAGAAGGTATGCGCTTTGGTCATACGACCGCCCGCGAGATGTTGCCGCACGCCTGACTTCATTGAGAAGGAGTCCCGGAGCTTGCAATCATCATTGTAAGGCTGACAATCACCTCCCCCCCGCTTCTCCACATCACTCTCCCACATTCCTCCGGCCTGCCAGTCGGCATGTCTTGTGCGAAGAACCAATGCTCGTGCCTATCCTTCCCTCGACCACTTACGCTGTTCCATTTTCCCCAACACTCTTTTCCAGGTACATCTTCACCGGCATTTACACTTTTGAATCAATGATAAAAATCCTGGCGAGAGGATTCTGCATCGATAAGTTTACGTTCCTTCGCGATCCGTGGAACTGGTTGGATTTCAGTGTTATTTTGATGGCGTAAGTAGCAGCAATGTGGTCTTGCGTTGAGAGTCTCGCTGCATTGTTCCCAATGGCAGCTCTAGATTTCACACAAAGACATTGCAAGATGGCGTTGGGTTCAATAATGTGGCAGTGCCTTCATCCTCTGCTCTGGCTCCGCTTCCTGTCTCGAGTGCCTGGGCTCATGTTTGTGGCATTTGCCTCTATCAATCTTCTGGAAGTGACCGTTCCCTTCTGCAATATTTGAATCGTAGAGCAGGGAAACAGACTCTTCAGCCCAACTTGTGCGTGCCGAGCAAAATGCCCCATCCAAGCTCGTCCCATTTGCTTGCATCTGGTTCATATCCTTCTAAACCTTTCATATCCGTGCATGTGACCCAGTGTAGTGATAGTACTTGCTTCAACGACCTCCTCTGGCAGCTCGTTCCATATACCCACCACCCTCTGAGTGAAGAAGAAGCCCCTCAGGTTCCAATTAAATCGTTTCAATCTTGCCTTAAGCCTGTGTCATTTGCTTCTTGATATCCCCTACTCTGTGCATTCACCTAATCTATTCCCCTCATGATTTTATACACCTCAGGATACATCAGGATCATCCCTCATCCGTCTGCGCCTCAAGGGATAAAGTCCTAGCCTGCCAAACCTCTCCCTATAGCTCAGGCCCTCCAGTCCTCATAAATCTTTTCTGCACTCTTTCCAGCTTAATGAAATGCTGGCCTCACCAACGTTTTGGACAATTGTAACAGAACGTCCCAATTATGTGTAGGATGGAACTGCAGATGCTAGTTTAGAAGATAGACAGACAATACTGGTCTAATCCAGCGGTTCAGGCAGCATCTCTGGATAAAAAGATTAGGTGATGTTTCGGATTGGAACCCTTCTTCAGATGTTACCTATTCTTTTTGTTCCAGAGATACTGCCTGACCTGCTGAGCTACGCCAGCATTTTGTGTCTATCTTCATTCCGAACCTCTATACTCAATACTCTGACTGATGAAGGCCAATGTACTAAAAGCCTTCTTTACCACCCTGTGAGGCAGGTTTTATCTACCTGTGAAGCCACTTTCAGGGAACTGTGCACCTGTACTCGATCCCTCCGTTCTACAACACTCTCCAGGGCCCTACTATTCACCGTGAATGTCCTGCCTCAGTATGACATCACTAGATATGTTTGGGACTGTTCTCCCATGGTAATGCCATAGAAAATAAGACATTTGCCTCTTGTAATGGAACTATGCTCCCAGCCTGTCTCCACACTCTGTGGGTAAGGTACACCACACTGCCCATTAGAAACACATCCCATGTATGTTTGCCCACTTCACCCGTGTGCCTTTCAAAATGATTTCTAGTGGTTGGATTTAAAGTGGAGTCTAAATAGCATCCCTTCCCTTTCCTGGAGACCTTGATTTGTGTAAGGTGTCATAGAGTTATACAGCATGGAAGCAGGCCCTTCGGCCCAACTTGCCCGCACCAGCCAACATGTCCCATCCACACTAGCCCCACCTGCCTGCATTTGGGCCATATCCCTCGGAACCTGTCCATTCCATGTACCTGTCTAAATGTTTCTTATGCATTATGATTACCTTCTTTGGCAGCTCGTTCCGTACATCCCACACCTGTGTTTTTTCCCCGGGTGCTCCGGTTTCCTCCCACACTCTAAATACGACTTACAGGTTTACAGGTTAACTGGCTTCAGTAAAAATTGTAAATTGTCCCTAGTGTGTTGGACAGGGCTAGTGTATAGGGATCGCTGGTCGGCATGGACTTGATGGGCTGAAGGGCATGTTTCTGTGCTTTATCTCTAAACTAAACTAAACTCTCCTTACAGGTAATAGCTATATTGACTACTAAAACTTAGCACTGAACTATGCTGAACTGAATTGAACTGAATTGAACAGTAATGAACTGTACTGAACTTTATTGAGCGATACTGCACTGAAGCAAATGCGCATTCACAGTGGTTGTTCAACATGCGTGGAAAGTGGGCAAAACAGGATGGAGTGCAATTCCACTAAAATAACTGTACTTTGACTCCTCAGGTATGTAACGGAGTTCGTGAACCTCGGCAATGTTTCAGCGCTTCGTACTTTCAGAGTATTGAGGGCGTTGAAAACGATTTCGGTCATCCCAGGTAAGGATTCCTGTAAAGTTATTGCTCTGTGCCAGCGTTCACTGCTCTTGTCTTACCTGCCTCCCACCATGGTACAGGTATCTGAGTAGCCTTTACAACTGCCCAACTTTGTCTGGGTTCTTCCAGGGTAGGGTCAGGTTTGTCGCAAACACTCACAACTACATTTATGTCACGCAGAATGGAGGGGGAAACAAAATTGCTCATTGGGGTATTAGGACATTTAATTAAAAAAATTCAATGGTGTAATCATATTTTCCAGTTGACAGTTTTAGATTGTTAATTCAATATTTCTTATCAAGAGAAAAAAGGAGCCTTGCACTTTTTTCTCATACTTTTTTAGAGACTTAGCCCATTGAATCCGTGCCGGCTCTTTTTTTAAGTTTAGTTTTAGTTTATTATCATGTGTACCGAGTTACAAGTGCAAAGCTTTTTTATAGCGTGCTATCCAGTCAGGAGAAAGGCTGATCATAAGTTCCCAGTAAGCTATTCCCTCCCACATTCCCGTAAACTACCTTGTCATTCTGTTAACAACCACACACGCACTTGGAAATCTACAGCAGCCAATCAACCAATGGCACAGTGGGTAGAGCTGCTGCCTCACACCGCCAGAGACCCAAGGTTCAAACCTGACCTCGGGTGCTGTCGGTGTGGAGTTTGTACGTTCTCCCTGTGACCGTGAGGGTTTCCTCTGGGTGCTTGCTTTCCTCCCACATCCCAAAGACATGCAGGTTTGGAGATTAATTGGCCCTCTGTAAAACTGCTCCTAGTGTGTAGGGTCACTCCCGGAAAGTGGGATAACATAAAGCTAGTGTGAATGGTGATCACGGCTCAGCATGGACTCGGTGGGATGAAAGGCCTGTTTCCATGTTCTATCTTTAAACCAAACTAAACTACTAGATGGGTGGCTGATGTTCGGCATGGGCTCGAAGGGCCGAAAAGCCTATCTGTATCTTTCACTTGAGCAGCAAACCTGAGTGACCAATGGAAACTGCCTCGGTCGCAGGGAGAATGAAGAACAGTGGTCAAACTGCACAAAGAATGGGTAGTTTGAAGGATTTGATGGGCATTCACCTGTCGTGCTTAATATCACCATTTAATATCACTGCATGAGAAGTTAGTGCTGTCTGCTGTACATGCACTGACTGTAAATGGGTCATTCACAATGGACAACATTATGTTTCCCTTTGGCCTTCTACTTATCATGTTGGCTTAACCTATTGTCACTGGCTTAGTAGCTCAGAACTGAGGATGGTCAATTCACAGTACAGCAACCTGTTGTCTTTGATCGCTAAGTACAGGTGCCTCGCGTTTTACTCGTGCTTCATTTACGAGTTTTTCGAATAACCAATTACACTTGTCTTATAGTTAGACACAACATGCTAGAGTAACCCGGCGGGTCAGGTGGCATCTCTGGAGAAAAGGAATAGGTGACATTTTGGGTCGAGACACCTCTTGAAACTGAGTCAGGGGAGAGGGAAACTAGAGGTATGAAAAGGTACAGAACAAATCAGAGCCGGCACCGATGACCAAGGAAAGGTGGAGCCCACAATGGTCCATTGTTGGCTGTGGAAGAGATGATAATGAAGGGATGCGAACAGTGAAACTAGCAGGACGACTAGGGTGGGGGGAGGGAGGGAATGGGTTGCTTGAAATTAGATAAATCAATATTCATAGCGCTGGGTTGTAAGCTGTCCAAACAAAATATAAGGTGTTGTTCCTCAATTTGCATTTGGCCCAATCTGACAATAGACGAGGCCCAGGACGGAAAGGTCATTATTGGTATGGGAAGCGAAGTTAAAGTGTTTGGCAACCGGGAGATCATGCACAATAGACCAAGGCGGTCTATTGTCTAATTACTACAGAAACTTAATTTTCGCACTGCTTGGCAAACTTACTCATTAGCTTTCAAAGTGATCTTGAAGTTCAGTTTTGCTGGAGGGAAAGAAAACTGAAATGATTTCCCACAGCTATTAGGTCATATGTTTAAATGTGCGGCGCCTAGTATTTGTTTGATTAACGTGCTTTTTGATTTACGTGCTGCTTTTCAAGCCTGTGACCCCTGCCTGAAATATGAGGTGACTTGGTTGACATCTAATGCTGTTCCTGGATACTCACTAATTTAACATCGGGGGTCAAACTGTTTGTTTCAACTATACCCTGCTGCTCCCGCAGTTACAGATCTGTTACAGATCAAGTAAATATTTGTTTCCATCAGTCACACGTGCCTGTCATGGGTAATGGGTAATGTGACTGTTACATTGATTGCCTGAATGAAAGATTCAGCATGGAAACCGGCCCTTCGACCCACCAAGTCGAACGCAGGGGTGGCACAGTGGCGCAGCGGTAGAGTTGCTGCCTACACAGCCAGAGACCCGGGTTCCATCCTGACTCCAGATGCTGTCTGTACAGAGTTTGGATGTTCCCCCTGTGACCGCACGGGTGTTCTCCAGGAGCTCCAGTTTCTTCCCACATTCCAACGACGTGCAGGCTTGCAGGTTAATGTACAGGGAGATCGCTGGTCAGTGCAGACTCAGTGGGCATCTGTCCATGCTCCCCCATGCCAGTATCCACTGGCTTGCTAAGCAAGATAGAACTACAGCATTTAAGAGGCATTTGGACAGGTAATTGGATAGGAATGGAGCAGAAGGATACACTCAAAGAGGGCAATTGGGATAAGCATAGATAGGCATCTTAGTCAGCATGGACAAGTGTCTGCATTTCTGCAGAGTTCAACTCTATGACTTGATCAAGTCAAGTCAGGTTTATTCGTCACATACACATACGAGATGTGCAGTGAAATGAAAAGTGGCAATGCTCGCGGACTTTGTGCAAAAAAAACGAACAAACAAACAAACAAACTACAAACAGAATGGAACAGAATCTCATGTTCACATATTACATATTTGTGGGAGGAAAGAAAAAGGAAAAAAACAGCAATTTAAAAAAAACAGTAGATTGGAACAGTAAAGTTAGTCCCTGGTGAGATAGGAGTTTACAGTCCTAATGGCCTCTGGGAAGAAACTCCTTCTCATCCTCTCCGTTCTCACAGCATGGCAACGGAGGCGTTTGCCTGACCGTAGCAGCTGGAACAATCCATTGCAGGGGTGGAAGGGGTCTCTCCTGATCTTATTGGCTCTGTAGTTTCACCTCATGATGTATAGTTCCTACAGAGGGGCGAGTGTAGTTCCCATAGTGCGTTTGGCCGAACGCACTACTCTCTGCAGAGCCTTCTTGTCCTGGGCAGAGCAGTTCCCAAACCAAATCGTGATATTTCCGGACAAGATGCTTTCCACAGCTGCCATCACCCAACACTCTACTGGGAATTCAATCACCCTAAATAACATTAACTGCTGGAAACAGCAAGTCAGGCCGTATGTGCGGAGAAAGAAGCCGAGTTAAAATTGTCCGCACATGTTATCTACGTGCTGCACTTCTCTCTGATGGATGAAAAGATACAGCATGGAAACAGGCCTGTCGGCCCACTGAGTCCATGCCAACAATCATTCCTGCTAGTTCTATCTTATCCCACTTTCTCATCCACTTCATACACACCAGGGGCAATTTACCGAGGGCCAATTAACCTACAAACCTGCACGTCTTTGTGGGATGTGGGACGAGACTAGAGCACCCAGAGGAAAGCCAGGCCGTCACGGGGAGAATGCAAACTTCACATTGACATACAGCAGCCAAGGTCAGGACCAAACTGGGGTCTCTAGTTCTGTGAGGCAGCAGCTCTACCAACTGCACCACTGCGCCGCCCTAATCAAGTTCTTGGTGAACAGCGAACCAGATTCCGATTGCACTATGACTGCAGGAAGCCATGGAAAAATTCAAAACGGCTTTAAGTAGCTGGTCTGTTAGCTTTGGCTCGGACGAGAGTTTTGATCGATTTATGTTGCATGTTTATTTTAACTGGTTCTCCCTGTTTGGGAAGAGAATATTTAATTGGTTTTGATGCTTCTTCTCCTTCTTGGGGGATCAAGGGCGGCTTGACTTCCACTTGCTTTCTGTGGATCCCAAGGTGACTGAGCAGGCGACTGCGAGTTTCAGGGATGGGCAGGTTCATTATGTAACCTGCAGCTCTAACATTAATCTCATCCCTCCTCTTTGCTCGTTTTTTTATTATTATGAGGAGGAATAATTACAGAAGTAACCTTTTCCACCAATTCTGGACACCATTGTGTGAGATTATATATATTGCCTGCTGTCCTGCTCCACTGAACAGCGACAGCCCACTCTTAGATGGACTCGGTTGTACTTAATTATAGGGTAGAAATGCTTCGTAATGTGAGATAGAGGGTGGGTGTTCTTCCCTGGTTGATAATAGAATCGGTGCGATTAAAAGTCCTTGTCAGTGTGCATTATTGTAAACAGAAAGGGGGCGCTCCCACCACCCTGCCACACAATTGTTGAGGTGCGGGTACGACGTAGTTTTCAATTGATTCAATCAATCACTCATTCTTGTTCTGATGGTCAGCTTGTAAATTGTTGGAACTGACCCGGTTTCCATCCCCTATCCCAAAGATGGTTGATTGGCCTCTGAAAATTGTAACAGTGTGTAGGGGATGGATCAGAAAGTTGGATAACATGGAACTAGTGTGAACGGGTGACTCGGTGGAATACTGAGCCTGTTTCGGTGCTGTACCTCTGAACTAAACTGATCTTCGTACAGAGCTCTGGCCCGGATTGTGCAGTGACGCTGGTGTGTTTAAAAGGCTTGGAATTCCTCTCTCTGATTATCGCATTGTCATTAATTTAGTCAAAATAAACTGGTTCTCTCGTACGTTGCTGCCCCTCCCCCCACCCTTGCTGCTCACTTCATCGTGTGAGAGGACCTTTAACTAACCTTCGCCTTCTGAGGATGTGGCAAGGGGGGGGGAAGGAGGCCATTCGACCCTGGCCCATCCTTCCACCCTGTACCCACCGCCCAGTAAAGGCTGGATCCTTTCACTTCCTTTCTGAACACTGCAATTACATCCACCTCCACTACCTCCCTGCTGTGCAGTCCCTATCCTAACAATGTTTCCCATGTAAAAGCAGTCTGCAATTACATGGGCCCAATATAAAACGTTCTCTGCCTCAACAGCGACCCGATGGATTAAGCGGCTTCCTTCTGTATCTTAGTATTCTGTGATTTTCATTAGCACACACGCACAAGTTTGCACGGGCTTCCGAACATATGTGAACACACGTGTTTGCACACCCACGCACGACCCTGCATGTACATACACACATGCGCAGACATCTACACATGAACAAATATTCAAGCACATACTTCATGTATGTGCGCTCATATGCATGCATATATACGCACATATACCCAGGAGCACCTGCATTCACACGCACGAACAATGGTTCATAACTTCATAAATCATAAGACCAGCATTAGCCTATTCAGCCCATCGAGTCAACTCCGCCATTCGATCATGGCTATTCTATCTTGCTCATTCAACCACTTTCTCCTGTTTCTCTCTGTACCCTTTGATGTCCTTACTAATCAAGAATCTGTTCATCTCCGCTTTAAAAATACCCAATGACTTGGTCTCCACAGCCGTCTGTGGAATTCACTACCCTCTGACTAAAGAAATTCCTCCTCATTTCCTTTCTAAAGGTGCATCCTTTTATTCACAGACGCTTCTTCTTCTTCTTTTGTGTGGCGTGCACAGCCTAAGTTGTTGGACAACTTGTTCTATTTGATCTTCTGTTTGTGCACGTCAAGTTGATTGCTTTAGTCGAAACAGGGCGGACCACGTGAAGGTTGCAATCTCCCACCCCATTCACAGACGCAATGGTTTAGTGGTTCACTGGTTTCTTTATTATCACGAGTACCAAGGTACAGTGAAAAACTTTTTTTGCATACAGATCAGCATGATTAGCGCGTGCAGGAAAGAACTGCAGATGCTGGTTTAAATTGAAGGTAGACACAAAATGCTGAAGTAACTCAGCAGGTCAAACGTCTGAAGAAGGGTCTCGACCCGAAACGTCACCCATTCCTTCTCTCCTGAGATGCTGCCTGGCCCGCTGAGTTACACGAGCATTTTGTGTCTAGCATGTTTAGCACTATACATAAGCACAATCCCCTGGTTCGTGCATGCACACACTCACAGGCAGTTGTGGCAGGCACTCCAACACCATTTAAAAAACATTTACACAGGTACGGTACATGGATAGGAAATGTTTAGAGAGATATGGGCTAAGCATGGGCATTAGGGACTAGTGTAGATGTGGCATCTTGGCCAGCATGGGCAGGTTAGGCCTAAGGGCCTGTTTCTGTGGTCTATGAATCTATTATGCCTTCAGAGGGTGGCACGGTGGCACAGCAGTAGGGTTGCTGCCTCACAGCACCAGAGACCCGGGTTCAATCCTGGCTGTATGGAGTTTCTACATTCTCCCCGTGACCACGTGGGTTTTCTCCAGGTGCTCCGGTTTCCTCCCACACTCCGTAGGTTAATTAGCATCGGTATAATTGTCACTAGTTTGTAGGATAGAAGTAGTGTACTGGTGATCGCTGGCCAGCGTGGACTCGGTGGGCAAACGGGCCTGTTTCCATGCTGTAAGTCTTAAGTCTAAGTGTTAGGCGCATGTGCAGTTGTAATTAACAATCTCCGCTCACTCTCCCACACGGGAAGTACATGCTGCCTTTGTGCACTGATTATCGCTCAGGGCCATCAACGTGCTGTACAAAAGGGAACTTGCGTTTCTCAATATCCTTTCACAATCCCGAATGTGAGCCCTGAAGCATTTCTCAGCCAATAAAGTACTTGCCCAAGTGGGATCCTTGTTGCAAGAGACAGAGAGTTGCGGCCAATTTGCTGTCTGAATGATGAATATTGACCAGGACTGCAAGGGAACTATCCTGCCATTTAATCAGTTACCACTGGCCTGTGTCAACAGTGGGGACTCCTTGAAATCTCAGCAGACCCCCACACTATCTTTCTTGGATTTTACTGGACTTAATCTTGCACTAAACTATATTCACGTTATTCCCTTTATCGTGCATTTGTAAACTGTGGATGGCTCGATTGTAATCATGTACAGTATAGTATTTCCACTGACTGGTTAGCATGCGACAAAAAAGCTCTCACTGTACCTCGCTACACGTGACAATAAACTAAAGTCAAACTCAGAAAGCTGGTATCTCCAATACTCCCTTATTATTGTACGGGTGTGACAGTTTGGATATTCGTGTTGGTTTCAACAAAGAAGGAGTAGTCACTTCAAGCAGGGTCTAGGCTGCTGCGTTGTGGATCTCAGCTGTTTATCACAGTAGTGCTCAGATCTGTAGGATGAGCATCTTACAGTGCTGGGCCTGTAGGGGGGGACACCTCTGAAACTAGCCTGGATAGAGTGGCAGCGGAGAGGATGTTCCCACTAGTGGGAGAGTCTGGGACTGAAGGGCGCAGCCGCAGAATAAAAAGAACCATCTTTAGAAAGGAGAGTGAGGGGGAATTTCTTTAGTCAGATGGTAATGAATCGGTGGATCGCTGCAGAGGACAAGTCATTGGGTATATTTAAAGTGAAAATTGACAGATGATTTTTAAGGGTATCAAAGGTTATAGGGAGAAGGCTGGAGAATGGGGTTCTGTGGGAAAGGTAGATTAGCCATGATTGAATGGCAGAGTGAAATCAATGGGCCAAATGGCCTACCTCTGCTCCTATGACATCATCGCCCATGGAGGGAGATCTCAACTAAGTACCTTTGTTTATTTTAGTTTTTAAGAGATACAGCATGGAAACAGGCTCAAAGAGTCTACACCAACCATCAATCACCTGTTCACACTAGTTTTATGTTATCGCACTTTCACATCCACTCCCTACACATTAGAGGCAATTATCAGAGGCCAATTTACCATCCAACCTGCATGTTTTGGGGATGTGGGAGGAAACTGGAGCAGCTGGAGGAAACCCACGTGGTCACAGGGAGAATGTGTAAACACCACACAAAGGTAGCACCCAAGGTCAAGATCAAGATCAAATCCAAGTCTCAAGACTACCTCGTGCGCCGCCCTTTGTTTCTGGAATCTGACTCCAACATATGAACACAAAATCCATAATAAACCTTTAATCCCAATACAACTGATGCTGGAATCATCTAAATTAAATTTGAAACAACTTGACGACACCCACCCGGCAGGTCAGGCAGCAGCTGTACAGAGAGAAAGTGGGTAAAGCTTTGTCTGATGGAGGTTCTGATTTGAAACATTACCTCAGGTTCTTCCATCGAGGATGCCGACTGACCTTTGAGGAAGAAGCAGAGTATTTCAGAGAGGTAGACGCAAGGAAACGCAGATGCCGGTTTACAGAAAAAATACACAAAATGCTGGCGTAACTCAGCGGCTCAGGCAGCATCTGTGGAGAACATGGATAGTTTAGCTTGGTTTATTTGCTTAAGTTTACTGCATGATAGTCACGTGTAATGAGATGCAGTGAAAAAGCTGTTGTTTGCGTGCTATCCAGCCAAAGAAAAGACTATACATGAACACAGCCAACTCATCCGCAGTGCACAGATGAAGGACACATCATTTAGTGCTGCAACATTGAACTCTGATGAAGTCCGATTATAGATAGTTCAAAGGTCCTCTGAATTAGAGAATTCAACGTTCATATATTTCTCACTAATATTAGCTCTCTCCCTTCCAACACCCTTTTTAGTCGAGGGTGGTTCACAAGTCCAGTGTGCTTGAGGAGTTTAGCAAACAGTTTGGCGACTTTAATGGAAGCTAATGAGGCTGTTGATTTCCATCAGCTTCCAGCTGCCGTAGTGACCTGTGTGTGTTTGTGCTGCAAACATGAACAATGCATTTGAAGAAAGAGTCCCATGACTGAGCCACTCACTCTCAGCCACACTTGTTGACAGTGGTAGTGTTACCACTTGGCTCTGTTGCAACCTGAGAGAAATGGCCACATAGTTAGGGTGCAGCGTGGGCAGAAGACAGCATGGTAAAGCTCCTACAGAAGGTGCAGCGGCAGAGTTGCTGTCTTACAGTACGCGAGACCTGACTACGAGTGATGTCTGTAAGCAGCTTGTACATTGTCCCTGGACTCGGTGGGCCGAAAGTCTTGTTACAATGCCGTATTTCTTAAACTAAAACAAAACCATTTTCTAAAAAGATATTTCTGCCACTGTATTATAATATTTTACAGCTGGTTGCTTTTACTTATCTATAAGCAGCAGACAGTGAGAGAGAAATGGGTTTAACCAGTGTTCCTTCCTCTAAAGAACAGCACAGTGGTACAATTTAATTAGTACGGGACAGGGGCTGTTTCTGTGCTATATGTGTAAAGTCTATCCATATTCTCAGCGTGGGCAAGTTGGGCCATAGGGTCTGTTTCAATGCCGTACCACTCTATCTATGATTCTATTAACAGGCAACACATCTGAAGAAGGGTCTCAACCCAAAATGTCACCCATTCCTTCTCTCAGTTAGGGCACAAGGTGCTGGAGTAACTCAGAGGGTCAGGCAGCATCTCTGAAAAACATGAATAGGCGAGGTTTCGTACGGGGCCCTTCTTCAGATTAATAGGGCACAGTGCGAACTTAACACAACATGGTTAAATATGTCTCCGAAAATATAGGTTCCCTGAAATTATCCCCATCAAATCCCTTAATCCAATACGAACATACAACGGAGACACAGCTGCAGATGCTGGAATCTTGAATGAAAACATAAAGTGCTGGAGGAACCCAGCGGGTCAGGCAGCACCTGTGGAGTGAATGGACAGGCGATGTTTTGGATGGGGAATTCAATTCAATTCAATTCAATCTTTAATTGTCATTGTGCAGTGTACAATACAGAGACGACGGAATGCAGTTGGTATCTCCGAAGGGCGAACTTACGAATAAATAAGTGATACATATACATATACAGTGGTGTCCGTGCAATTTGCTGGTGGTTGGATAGTCCGGGGGGGGGGGGGGGGGGGGTGAGGGGTGGAGACAGGCAGTCATTGAGGTGCAGCGTTGAGAAGTGTGACAGCCGCAGGGAAGAAGCTGTTCTTGAGCCTGCTGGTCCGGCAGCGGAGGGACCTGTAGCGTCTCCCGAATGGGAGGAGGGTAAACAGTCTATGGTTGGGGTGTGAGCTGTCCCTGACGATGCTGTGCGCCCTGTGCAGGCAGGAAGCTGGAAGAGAGAGGTGGGGTGGGACAAAGTGATAGGTTCAGTGGGTCTTTATTGTCACATGTACAGTGAAATTCTTTTTTTTGCACACAGCTCAGTAAAAATATTAACTGCAGGGTGAGGGGTTTTTTTTGGTTGACATTTGGGTGAACAAAGACTAGAGATGAAAAGGAGACAAAGGAGTGTTAAAAAAGTACTGGAGTAACTCAGAGGATCAGACAGCATCTGTTGGGGGGGGGGGGGGGGGGAGGGGGATTGGACAGGTGATGTTTCAGGCCGGGACCCTTGAATGTAGTAGGGAGAGGGGAGGGAGAAAGCTGGGAAAGAGAAATGGGGGCGGGAAAAGCCTGGCAAGTGATGGGTGGATACATTGAGGGGGAGGGTAAGCAACATGGACTGCATTCTGCCTCTACCATGCTAAGTGTTGTACTATTTCCTTGCAGGCCTAAAGACCATTGTCGGTGCGTTGATACAATCAGTGAGGAAGCTAGCGGACGTGATGATTCTGACAGTGTTCTGCCTGAGTGTATTTGCGCTCATCGGCCTCCAGCTGTTCATGGGGAACCTGCGGCAGAAGTGCGTGCGTGACTGGCGGATATACAACAACGCCACGCTCAACGAAACGAGCAACTACACCTGGCCCTGGAACCAGACGTACGACGAGTTCATCAACAACGACAGTAAGCCTGCCATCACATCGTCTCACGGCCTCTACGACCAAAGCACGATCACAAGGCCCGAAGCAGGCCACTCGGCCCATCAAGTCCATGCCGGTTCCTCGGTCAGCAACCTATTCACAACCGTTTCTCCACTCCCTCCCAAACACATACACCCGGAGCAGGCCAATTCGGCGCACAATGTTCGTGCCCAACATAATGCCGTTAAAGTAGTTTAGTTTAGTTTATTATCACGTGTGCCGAGGTATTGTGAAAAGCTTTTGTTGCGTGCAAACCAGTCAGAGGAAAAATAATACATGCTTACATTCGAGCCAGTCGCAGTGTACAGTTATACGATAAAGAGAATAACGTGAATAATGTTTAGTGCAAAATAAAGGCCGATTAAAGATAGTCCGAGGGTCTGCAATGAGGTAGATAGCAGCTCAGGACTGCTCTCCAGTTGTTGAAAGGATGGTTCAGTTGCCTGATAACAGTTGGGCCCCTGAATCTGGGGGTGTATGTTTTCAAACTTCTGTACTTCTTGCCTGGTGGAAGAAGGGAGAACGGGGAGTGACCGGGGTGAGATCTGTCCTTGATTATGCGAGGCAGAGTGGCGTGTAAATGGTGTCAATGGAAGGAAGATGGACCCAAAATGCTGGAGTAACTCAGTGGGACAGGCATCATCTCTGGAGAGAAGGAATGGGTGACGTTTCAGGTCGAGACCCTTCTTCAGACAAAGTCAGGGGAGGGGGAGGTACTGAGATAAGGAAATGTGAGAACAAGACATGAAAGGGGGTGGAGATGAAGGAAAATGTGGAATAGATAATTGTTAGCGAGGAGAAGGTAACAACAAAGCGAACAGAGATAAAATATAATCAGGGACAACAGGAGGTTGGTTTGTGTGATGGTGTGGGCTGCATCCACAATTCTCTGCAATAACTTGCTTTCTTGAATGGGGCTGTTCCTAAGACATGCTGCGATGCATCTCGATAAAATACTTTCTACAACGTAGTGTAAGCTGCAATGCTTGCAGGTGATGCATATGGCTCCATTCCATACAACTTAGAACAGAACAGCATAGGAACAGGCCCCTCAGACCACACTGTCTGTGCTGAACATAATGCTGAACTAATCTCCTCAGCCTGCACATAATCCATTTAGCTCCAACCCTGCATATCCATGTACCTATTTAAAAGCCTCAAATGTCGCTCTCGTGTCTGCCTCCATCACCAATCCCAGCAGCGGGTTCCAGTCGAGCTTGAGGGCGGCACGGTGGCGCACCGGTGGAGTTGCTGCCTTACAGCGCCAGAGACCCGGGTTCAATCCTGACCACGGGCGCTGTCACGGGTGCGGGGAGTTTGCACGTTCTCCCTGTGCTGTGTGGGTTTTCTCTGGATGCTCCGGTTTCCTTCCACATTCCATGGACGTGCAGGTTTGTAGGTTAATTGGCTTCTGAAAATTGGCCCTGGTATGTAGGATAGAACTAGTGTATGGGTGATCGATGGGCTGGGTGGGCCGAAGGGCTTATTTCCACAATGTATCTCTAAACTAAACTAATCACTCTCCACCCTCTGTCTACAAAAAAAGGTCCTGCATATCTCCTTTAAACTTTGCCCCACTCAATCTATAGCTACGCCTTTTAGCCTTTGACATTTCCACCCTGGGAAATAAGTTCAACTGTCTACCCTATCTACATCTCTCATCATTTTATTTTATTCTCTCCCAAGTGCCTTTACTGAGTATGTTGGTTTCTTGTTTAGTTTTGAGATACAGCATGGAAACAGGCCCTTCGGCCCACTGAATCGATGCCAACCACTGATCACCTGTTTACACTAGTTCCACGTTATCTCACTTTCTCATCCATTCCCAACACGTGGAGAAATTCGCAAGGGGCGAGTGACCTACAAACCAGCATATCTTTGGAGTGTGGGATGAATCCGGACCACCCGGAGAAAACCCATGCTATTACAGGGAGAACGTGCAAACTCCACACATGCAGCAATCAAGGTCAGGAACAAACCTTTGTCTCGGGCACTATGAGACAGCGGCTCTACCAGCTGCACCACTCCACCACACCTCAACCAACTGTTTTATTTCATTCAAGCCCAGCGATGCGTTTTACGTTGATTTCGAAAGCACATTGATTTTGTTTCCAGCATCTTCAGGAAGCAGGCCCTTCAGCCCTACTTGCCCATGCCAGCGAACGTGGCCCAGTCCCACCTGCCTGCGTTTGGCCCATATCTCTTTAAACCTATCCTATCCATGTACTTGTCTAAATGTTTCTGAAACTTTGCGGTAGTACCTGCTCAACAATGTGGTAGGTTGGAGAATCGGGACTGTACCACAGCTTATGGAAGGACTGTTCAGAAGTCTGATAACAGAGGGGAAGAAACTGTTCCTGAGTTTGGTGGTGCTCTTAAAAACTATGTTGAAGAGTGTTGTCGGAAATGGTGAAAATTGTCAGGAAGACGAGTGGGTTGTAAGGAGACATTTAAACAGCCATTTAACTAGGGAAGGCAGAGAGAGAATGATGTACAATGCTGGAGTAACTTAGTGAGTCAGTAACATATCTGGAGAATGTGGGGAAGTGATGTTTGTATCATGACCCTTCTTCAAGTTCAGACTCAGTCTGAAGATGGGTGCTAACCCGAAATGTCACCTATCCACATTCTCCAGTATACAAACTTAAAGCACACGGTATTGGGGGTTCAGTATTGATGTGGATAGAGAACTGGCTGGCAGACAGGAAGCAAAGAGTAGGAGTAAATGGGTCATTTTCAGAATGGCAGGCAGTGAATAGTGGAGTACTGCAAGGCTCAGTGCTGGGACCCCAGCTATTTACAATATATATTAAAGATCTGGATGAGGGAATTGAATGCAACATCTCCAAGTTTGCGGATGACACGAAGCTGGGGGGCAGTGTTAGCTGTGAGGAGGATGCTAGGAGACTGCAAGGTGACTTGGGTAGGTTGGGTGAGTGGGAAAATGCATGGCAGATGCAGTGTAATGTGGATAAATGTGAGGTTATCCACTTTGGTGGCAAAAACAGGAGGGTAGACTATTATCTGAATGGTGACCGATTAGGAAAAGGGGAGATGCAACAAGACCTGGGTGTCATGGTACACCAGTCATTGAAAGTAGGCATGCAGGTGCAGCAGGCTGTGAAGAAAGCGAATGGTATGTTGGCATTCATAGCAAAAGGATTTGAGTACAAGAGCAGGGAGGTTCTACTGCAGTTGTACAGGGTCTTGGTGAGACCACACCTGGAGTATTGCGTACAGTTTTGGTCTCCTAATCTGAGGAAAGACATTCTTGCCATAGAGGGAGTACAGAGAAGGTTCACCAGACTGATTCCTGGGATGGCAGGACTTCCATATGAAGAAAGACTGGATAGACTCGGCTTGTACTCGCTTGAATTTAGGAGATTGAGGGGGGATCTTATAGAGACTTACAAAATTCTTAAGGGGTTGGACAGGCTAGATGCAGGAAGATTGTTCCCGATGCTGGGGAACTCCAGAACAAGGGGTCACAGTTTAAGGCTAAGGGGGAAGTCTTTTAGGACCGAGATGAGAAGATCATTTTTCTCACAGAGAGTGGTGAGTCTGTGGAATTCTCTGCCACAGAAGGTAGTTGAGGCCAGTTCATTGGCTATATTTACGAGGGAGTTAGATGTGGCCCTTGTGGCTGAAGAGATCAGGGGGTATGGAGAGAAGGCAGGTACAGGATACTGAGTTGGATGATCAGCCATGATCATATTGAATGGCAGTGCAGGCTCGAAGGGCCAAATGGCCTGCTCCTGCACCTATTTTCTATGATTCTACGATTCTATGATTCTATGATTCTATGCTGCCTGGCCCACTGAGTTACTCCAGCACCTTGTGCCTTTTTCTGTAAACCAGCATCTGCAATTCCTAGTACCTCAAAGGAGAGATACTGTACCTAATGCAGGCAAAGTGAATTAGTAAAGGCAGGCAAAAAGATTGATATGGACATGGTGGGTCGAAGGGTCGCATTCTACACTTTGTGATTTCATAATTGTAACTCTCTGTATCAGATAGTTGCTACATCCAAATGTTTATATTACTGAGCAAACAAATCTTTTGACTGAAATTAAATTTCATATTTGCAGAGGGCTTTCTTGTTGCGAGGTAACCAAGCAGGGGTAAATGTCTTCTTTTTAATTCCTTTTCTCCAAATGGTTGTTGTTGGCTAGGCTAGTATTTATAATCTACAACGTGCCATCTCCCTCACCCCCATCCATGGACCGAAACAACCCTGGAAACAAGGGACTGCAGATGCTGGTTAATACACAAAAAGAAACAAAATATTGGAGAACTTGTATAGGAAGAAACTGCAGATACAGATTTATAGCAAAGATCGACACAAAAGGTGGAATAAATCAACGTGTCAGGCAGCATCTCTGGAGAAAAGGTCTTTTTGTAAAGACTATCCGGGTCGGGACTTCTTCAGACTGAGCCACAAGTATGGAGAAATTTTGAATTGTTGTCTCTGGTGTCAAGCGGTTGAGGGATGATAGATGTGTATAAAATGATAGGTAGCATAGGTAGGTTCGACAGTCAGAACCTTTTTCCAGGGGTGGAAATGTCAAAGACTAGAGGGCATAGATTTAAAGTCAGAGGAACAAAGCTTAAATGGGATTTGTGGGGCAGGTTTATTGCACAGAGGGTGGGTGCGGGAACACCGCCAGGGGTGATGGTGGAAGCAGATATGATGGTGGCATTTAACAGGATAGGAAGGGATATGGATCACCTGCAGGAAGAGGGGATTAGTTTAACTTGGCATCATGTTGGGCACAGACATTGTGGGCTGAAGGACCTGTTCCTGTGGGTTACACAAAAGGCTGGAGAAACTCAGCGGGTGCAGCAGCATCTAAGGAGCGAAGGAGATAGGCGACGTTTCGGGTCGAGACCCTTCTGTGCTGTCCTGTTCTATGTTCTATGTCCTGTTGCAGCTGGGAGAAGGGGCCATTTGGCTTCCTCATCACTGCATTGACCTCATCATCTGGGGCTTGGGCCCACTATTCCCTCTCTGGTGCCATACCATTTGCTGTATATGTCCTACCCAAAGCGCAGGCAGGTGCGTACTAGCGTACATGGGGCATGTTGGTCAGAATGGGCAAGTTGGGCGGAAGGGATATGGGCTAAACGCAGGCAGGTGGGACTAGTGCAGATGGGGCATGTTGGTCGGCGTTGGGCCAAAGGGCCTGTGTCCATGCTGGATGACTCTGGTGGGGGGGGAGGTGGGAAGGAGGTGGTGGGGGTGGAGGTTTGCAGGGGGACTGCCGCTGCATTTCTCCTATCATGAAGCTTCCTCCCAGTAGTGGGGTTATTTTTGGCTGCTCTCTCAGCACAATAGGATCTTTGGCAACCTCCAGTGACATTGCAGCGCTGTGGAACGCTGCTAGAGGGAAGCTTCCGCATTGTGGAGAGTTCGCCGGGTCACGGGTGGGGGGGGGGGGGGGAGGGAATGTGCAGGGGGAGAGGGGGGGTGGGGGGAGAGAGCGCACAGCTGGGGGAATAAGGGCAGCATGTTGCACCAACTAATTTAGATTAGAGATACAGCGTGGAAACAGGCCCTTTGGCCAACCGTGTCCGCACCGACAAGCGATCACCCGCTCCTTCTGCGTTTAGTTTAGAGATGCACTGTGGAAACAGGCCCATCGGCCGATCGTGTCTGTGCCAACCAGTGATCACCACATACATTAGTTCTAACCTACACACGAGGGACAATTTATAGAAGCCAATTAACCTTTCTGCCCACGTTTCAAAAGGTCGGCTTAGGGTGCGAAAAGGGCTGGTTGGGGGACAGGAAGAGGGAGGTGGAGGAAAGTGAAGGGGGATAGAGGGGGGTGGTAGAAGGGGGGAGGACAACGAGGGTGGGAGGTGGGGGGTTGGGTGGAGGGGAGCTAGGAGGGTGTAGGGTGTGAAGGGGGTGGGATGTGGGGGGTTGAAGGAGCGAGACGGGGGGGGGGGAGTAGGTAGAGGGGGAGGGTGGTGGGGGTTTGGGAAGAGGGAAGTGGAGGGGTGCAGTGAGGTAGGTGGTGTGGGTAGAAGAGGAGGGAGGTGGGTGGAGGGGGGAAGGAGACCAGTGTTTACCCTTTAAAACAGGTGGGCACAGCACAAAGCTCTCACTGTAACCAGGGACACAGGTTTACAGAGGTAGCAGTTCATGTGTAACCTGTGGTGCTGTGGGAGGGGGAAGTAAACAAAAGACAGTACCCTAAACAAAAGACATTGTTGATTTAGATCCAGTGCGGACATTGTGATTAACGGCCTGACATGTGATGGCCGAAATAAAATCTAAACCCAGAGACACAAAATCCAATTCAACATGTTTTCCCCTGTCGGATGGTTTGAAAAAAAAACCTTTGCTATTATTTTATATTGTGTGATTTTTGGACAAAACAACTAGTCCAGGAGAACGCTGTTGATTTCAGCTGAATAATTGCAGAAGAATGCGCCTTTAATCAGAGTATAAAAATAAGTGCGCTGATCCAGGCAGAGCAGTAGCAGATGTTGAGGACTCATCCATCAGTAAAGCTGTATGATAAATCAATGGAATACGGCTTAAATTGGAGCCTTATTAAAATGCCCCTTATCTGTTTCCATAGCTGATTGTGACCTGCTTGCTCCCCTATGAAGAGATATCACAATATTGTGATTGTCCCAATATTGTCAAACGCAGACAATTCCCGATAGGATTCGTTTTGATTCCGTTCAAGGGCAAAATGATTGCTGTGACCCTCTTGACCAGAACTCTTTAGGCTGGAGAGGAATGGCGGAGGGGAGGGGGGGGGGGGGGGGTGGGTGGAGCGGAGCGGAGGGGGTGGGCGTGTATCGATTACACAAGCACACATGTCAACCATTTGTTGCGCTCAAGACATTAACAATGCACTTCTGCTCAGCAGTTTGCCCCGGGCAAGGAGGCCCTTCAGCCCGTCGTGTTCAGGCTGGCTCCGTCGGAAAAAATGTTTAGTTCATCCTGCTTCTGAGCTCTCAGCCGCAGAGGCCAGCATGTCACTGCTACAGTGCCCATCTGAGTGGTGTTAGGAGGGGTGTTGCTTCCGATACCCCTTTGGACTTTGAGTTCCAGACCCCACTGTGGCTGAGTGTGAAACACCTTCAAATTGTCCCAAACAGCTTCAGTCAATGCTTCCCTGTCACTAATTTAGTTTAGTTTAGTTCAGAGATACAGCATGGAAACAGGCCCTTCAGCCCACCCAGTCCAGGCCAACCATCGATCACCCGTTCACACTAGTTCTACATTGTCCCACTTTCGCATCCACTCCCGACACACTAACGACAATTTTACAGAAGCCAATTAACCAACAAATCCGCATGTCTTTGGGATGTGGGAGCAAACCGGAGCATCCAGGGAAAACCTACGCAGTCACAGGGAGAACGTTTTTACTTTACTCATTTTCGAGATAATGTGAGGAGACAGGCCCTTAGGCCCAACAAGTCCACACCGGCCAGGAATCACCCATACACTAGTTCTATCCTACACACTATGGATAACCTACAAACCTGCACATCTTTGGGATATGGGAGGAAACCGGAGCACCCAGAGGAAACGCAGATGGTCACAGGGAGAACGTGCAACTCGGCACAGACAGCACCTGTAGGTCAGGATCAAACCTTGGACTCTGGGACTGTGAGGCAGCAACTCTACCACTGTGCCGCAGTGGGAACCTACCCAGCAGCAGCTCACGTTCACTCTGGCTTGGTCTTTGTTGTTACAACCGGGTAGTAATGCAGCTGGGAGAGCCAGGTTCAATCCTGACCTCGGGCGCTGTCCACGTGGAGTTTGCACGTTCTTCCTGTGACCCCGTGGAGTGCTACCGGGTGCTCCAGTTTCCTCCACAAAGACATGCAGGTAGGCAAGTGAGTTGGTCGTTGTAGATCGCCGCTAATGTGTGGGTGAGTGGTCGAACCTGAGGGAAGTGGATGAATGTGACAAATAACATTGCTGATGTCTCCAAACCGTCTCCATTCAAAGAGCTCAGAGAAATCTACAGATCCCAATGCCCTTCACCGTCCATGATGGTAACTTGACGTTCCTTCATTCCTTCCACACATACTCCATTCTCATTCTCCTATGACTTATCATACTTTTGTATTCTTTGTTCTTATCTTCCTTTCTATTCATTTGTATGTCGGTGAGACCAAGTGTAGACTCGGCGACCGTTTCACTGAAGACTTGCGCTCGGTCTGCCAAGGCCTACTGGATCTCCTGGTTGCTGACCACTTTATCTCCCCTTCCCATTCCCACACCAACCTTTCTGTCCTGGGCCTCCTCGCCTGTCAGAGAGAGGCCACACGCAAACTGGAGGAACAGAACCTCATATTCCGCTTGGGCTCACATTCCTCCTTCTCCTCCCCCCCCCCCCCCCCTCCCCCCCTCCCCCCTCCGGACTCCCACCTTCCTGTCCCCATCCTCCTCCTACATTCTTTTCACTGGATTCACAATTTCCAACTTCTCAATCCTTTCTCACACCTTCTGCTCTTATCTCCTGGCTTTGTTCCAAATGTCTGCCTATCAAAAATCCTCATTCCCCTATGTCCTGTCCATGTATTACCTGTCATGCTTTGTCCTCTCTCCAGCTTTCTCTCCCCCCCCCCCCCCCCCCCCCCCCCCCCCCCCGCAGCCCTCAACAATCAATCTGAAGAAGGGTCCCAGCCCAAAGCGTCACCTATCCATGTGCTCCAGAGATGCTGCCTGACCCGCTGAGTTACTCCAGCATTTTGTGTCTCTTGGACAAAACAAGTTTCAACTAGTGTTCAAGAGAGATACAAAGAGATGGAGTAAGTCAACATGTCAAGCAGCATCTCTGGAGAAAAAGGTTGGGTGATATTTCTGCCTTCTAGTCTGAAGAAGGGTCCCGACCCAAAGCGTCACCTATCCATGTGCTCCAGAGATGCTGCCTGACCCGCTGAGTTACTCCAGCACTTTGTGTCTCTCTTCCGTATTAACTAGCATCTGTAGTTCCTTTCCACACATATTCCAATACGTTGCTCTGAATCAAATCTAGTTTGGTAATCCTGCAGTACAGCACCCCTGGGCCTTTTACTAAATTACGGTACAATATGAAATAAAATTATTATTGTCAGCCCAAATATGCTTTACAACTGACCCTAAGAATTGGATTTGAAAAGCAAATGCTTTTAACTCTTTCCTTTCAGTAAGTCTTCTGTAATATTGTGTGCTAATATTACCTTTAACTTTGTTAATGTTTAGTAAACCACTTTCGGCTCGAAGGTCACAAGGATGCCTTACTTTGTGGGAACAATACAGATGCTGGGTAAGTAGAATCTACATTGTACTAGTCTGTTCACTCACTCACAAGATGATGTTCAGAGGTGGGTCGAGGATAAACCATATTCAGAGAGTGGTGAATCCGTGCAATTCATTGCCACAAGATGGCTGCGGAGGCCAAGTCAATGGATATTTTTTAAGACGGAGTTTGATAGATTCATGATTATATGGGTGCCAGGGGTTACGGGGAGAAGGCAGGAGAATTGGGTTGGTAGGGGAAGATAGATCAGCCATAATGGGATGGGGGAGTTGACTCGAGGGGCTGAATGGCATATTCTGCTCCTATCACTTAGGAACTTTGAGCGGAAATGTCATCTGCTGTCAGTCACGAAACAGAACATGCTGGAAGCACTCAGCAGGTCAGGCAGCATCTGTGGGAAGAGGAACAGGGTGCAACAGTGGCGTAGTGGTAGAGTTGCTGCCTTACAGCACCAGAAACTCAGGTTCGATCCTGACTAGGGGTGATGTCTGTACGGAGGTTGTACATTCTTCCAGTGAGCACGTGCGTTTTCCCAGGGTGCTCCGGTTTCTTCCCACACTCCAAGATTTGTAGGTTAATTGGCTTCAATAATATTGTAAATTGTCCCTAGTGTGTAGTGTAAGGGGTGATAGCTGGTCGGAGTGGGCTCAGTGGGCTGAAGGGGGCTGTTTCTGCGCTGTATATCTCTAAATTCTATGATACTGTATAACTGATCCTATATAAATCTGATTCTATATAACCTCGACTATATAATCCTATGACTCAATATAACTTTATGATTCTATATGACTGTATGATTCTACTTTTCTCCTTTTTCGGATTTTCATTCCAGCCATGAGTACTTTGGTGTGTTTTTGGAAGAAAATAACATGGTTGACGTAATCAAAATGTTTAATTTAAGTTGGGATAAGACTCCAAATGCTCAGCAGGTCAGGCAGCAGCTGTGGAGATAGAAGGAGGAGGTTTTTCAGGTGGATGACTGATCGTAAGAAGTAGCAAAGATTAGCATGGTCTCTTTTATTTCAGCATCTATACCACTCCAGAGGCCTTGCAATCCTTCCAAAACAGGACTATTCGGGGGTTAACACTGAGGTCCAACCAAAACTTTGTGAAAGTTCAACTTGATTTAATAGCTTGAGTGTTTAATTTAAGTGGACCGCTGCCTGTGCTGACCTCGGGCGCTGTCTTTGTATGAAGTTTACATATTCTCACTGTGACTACGTGGGTTTCCTCTGGGTGTTCCGGTTTCCTCCGCAAAGACGTGGGGGTTTGTAAGTTAATTTAGTGTCAGTTTTAGGGTTACAGCATGGAAACAGGCCATTTGGCCCAACGAGTCCACTACGACCAGTGATCACCCATTCACTAGTTCTATTCTACACACTAGGGACAATTTACAGAAGCTAATGAACCTACAAAGCTGCACGTCTTTGAGGGAATGATGGAGGAAAACGTAGCACCTGGAGAAAACCCACACGGTCACAGGGAGAATGTACAACCTCTGTACAGACAGCATCCACAGTCAGGATCGAGCCTAGGTCTCTGGCACTGTAAGGCACCAACTCTACTGCTGTGCCGCTCTGCCGCCTTAATTGGCCTCTGTAAAATTCCCCCTAGCATGTAGGGAGGGAGTGGATGCGAAGGTTGGATAACATAGAACTAGTGTGAATGGGGGATTGATGGTCGGTGTGGACACAGTGGGCCGAATGGCCTGTTTCCATGCTGTGAGTAAACTCTATCAGATATTCCTACCTAATTGGCTCTTCATTTGCCTTGATTGATTGGTCTTGACCCATATAACCATATAACCATATAACAATTACAGCACGGAAACAGGCCCTCTCGGCCCTTCCAGTCCGTGCCGACCATTTGTTTTCCCCTAGTCCCATCTACCTGCACTCAGACCATACCCCTCCATTCCCTTCACGTCCATATACCTATCCACTTTACTTTTAAAATCGATCCTGCCTCCACCACTTCTGCTAGAAGCTCATTCCACACAGCCACCACCCTCTGAGTAAAGAAGTTCCCCCTCACGTTACCCCTAAACTTCCGTCCCTTAATTCGCATGTCATGCCCTCTTGTTTGAATCTTCCCTACCCTTAATGGGAAAAGCTTATCCACGTCAACTCTATCCCTTTCATCATTTTAAATACCTCAATCAAGTCCCCTTAACCTTCTGTGCTCCAAAGAATAAAGACCTAACTTGTTCAACCTTTCTCTTTAACATAGTTGCTGGAACCCTGGCAACATTCTAGTAAATCTCCTCTGTACTCTCTCTATTTTGTTGACATCCTTCCTATAATTAGGCAACCAAAATTGTACACCATACTCCAGAATTGGTCTTACCAATGCCTTGTACAATTTTAACATTACTTCCCTACTCCTATATTCAATGCTCTGATTTATAAAGGCCAGCACACCAAAGGCTTTCTTTACCACCCTATCTACATGCGATTCCACCTTCAGGGAACTATGCACAGTTATTCCTAGATCCCTCTGTTCCACAGCATTCCTCAATTCCCTACCATTTACCATGTACGTCCTATTTTGATTTGTCCTGCCAAGATGTAGCACTTCACACTTAACAGCATTAAACTCCATCTGCCATCTTTCAGCCCACTTTTCCAAATGGCCCAAATCTCTCTGTAGACTTTGAAAATCTACTTCATTATCCACAACACCACCTATCTTAGTATCATCTGCATACTTACTTATCCAATTTTTCTACCCCATCATCCAGATCATTGATGTACATGACAAACAACAGTGGACCCAACACAGATCCCTGAGGCACCCCACTGGTCACCAGCTTCCAACCTGACAAACAGCCATCCACCATTACTCTCTGACATCTCCCATTCAGCCACTGTTGAATCCATCTTGCTACTCCGCCATTAACACCCAAAGATTGAATCTTCTTAACCAACCTTCCATGGGGAACCTTGTCAAAGGCCTTACTGAAATCCATATAGACAACATCCACTGCTTTACCCTCATAAATTTCCCTAGTTACCGCTTCAAAAAATACAAGAAGGTTTGTCAAACATGACCTTCCAGGCACAAATCCATGTTGACTGTTCTTGATCAGACCCTGTTTATCCAGATGCTTATATATATTATCTCTAAGTATCCTTTCCATTAATTTGCCCACCAATTACGTCAAACTAATAGGTCTATAATTGCTAGGTTTATTCTTTGAACCCTTTTTAAACAATGGAACAACATGCGCAGTACGCCAATCCTCCGGCACTATTCCCGTTTCTAATGACATTTGAAATATTTCTGTCATAGCTCCTGCTATTTCTACACTAACTTCCCTCAATGTCCTAGGGAATAGCCTGTCAGGACCTGGAGACTTATCCACTTTTATATTTTTCAAAAGTGTCAGTACCTCCTCTTTGAATCTCATAGTTTCCATAGCTACTCTACTTTTTTTCCCTTACCTCACAGAGTTCAATATCCTTCTCCTTGGTGAATACCGAAGAAAATAAATTGTTCAATATCTCCCCCATCTCTTTTGGCTCTGCAGATAGCTGTCCATTCTGGTTCTCTAATGGTCCAATTTTATCCCTCGTTATCCTTTTGCTATTAATATAGCTGTAGAAACCCTTTGGATTTACTTTCACCTTTCTTGCCAAAGCAACCTCATATCTTCATTTAGCCTTCCTAATTTCTTTCTTAAGATTCTTTTTACATTCTTTATACTCCTCTAGCATTTCATTTACTCCATGCCTCCTATAATTATTGTAGATATCTCTCTTTTTTCGAAACAAGTGTCCAATTTCCCTTGAAAACCATGGCTCTTTCCAATTTTTACTATTTCCTTTCAACCTAACAGGGACATAAAGATTCTGTACTCTTACAATTTCCCCTTTAAATGTCCTCCATTTCTCTTCTACATCCTTCCCTTGAAACAAAGTGTCCCAATTCACTCCTTTAAAATCCTTACGCATTCCCTCAAAGTTAGCCTTTCTCCAATCAAAAATCTCCACCCAAGGTCCAGTTCTGACTCTCTCCATAATTATATTGAAACTATTGGTATTGTGATCACTGGTCCCGAAGTGCTCACCAACGCATACCTCCGTCACCTGACCTGCCTCATTTCCTAACAGGAGGTCCAGCACTGCCCCTTCTCTGGTCGATACCTCTATGTACTGCTGCAAAAAACTATCCTGCACACATTTTACAAACTCCAAACCATCCAGCCATTTACAGAATGTGTTTCCCAGTCTATTTTTGGAAAATTGAAATCTCCCACAATCACTACCTTGTGCTTACTACTAATATCTGCTATTCTCCTTACATATTTGCTCTTCCAATTCTCGCTCCCCATTTGGCGGTCTATAGTACACCCCTAAAAGTGTTGCTACACCGTTCCACTTCTCAGTTCCACCCAAATAGCCTCCCTAGACGAGCCCTCTAATCTATCCTGCCAAAGCACTGCTGTAATATCTTCTCTGACAAGCAATGCAACACCTCCCCCTCTGGTCCCTCCAATTCTATCGCACCTGAAGCAACGAAATCCTGGAATATTTAGTTTCCAATCACAGCCCTCCTGCAACCATGTTTCACTGATTGCCACAACATCATATTTCAAGGTGTCAATCCAGGCTCTAAGTTCATCCACCTTACTTACAATGCTCCTAGCATTAAAATATACACATTTTAGATATACACCATCCTTTAGATATCCTTAGATATACACCATCCTTGCTTTCTCTCTCCATCCCCTCCCCTTCCCAGTTCTCCCATTAGTCTTCCTGTCTCCGATTACATTCCATATTTTGTCCTGCCCACTCCCCTAACATCAGTCTGAAGAAGGGCCTCGACCTGAAACGTCACCCATTCCTTCTCTCCTGAGATGCTGCCTGACCCGCTGGGTTACTCCAGCATTTTGTGTCAAGCACGTTCCATATACCTACCACCCTCTGTGTGGAAACAGTTGCCCCTCAGGTCTGTATTAAATCTTTCCCCTCTTTCTTTACACCTATGTCCTCTGGTTCTTTATTCCCTTGCTCTTGGTAAAAGACTGTGCTTTCACTCCACCTATTCATCAACGTAGAATAGAAAATGAAGAAGAAGAATGCAGTCTTGAAGAGTGAAGAGTAATAGAGAATGCGAGTTGTTCATTCACCTACGAGGTTTGAATGTCCTTGTCCATCCATTGCCATCATTACAAGGACCTGCAAGGATACCTTATGAAATATCACTTCAATTTATCCATCCCTTCACAGCAGGACAAATGCTGGAAACACTCAGCAGGTCAGGCAGCATCTGCGGGGAGAAGAGCAAGATTTAATAATTCACGTTGAAGACCCTTGAGGATGGGGTGGCACAACCTGCAGAGCCGCTGTCTCACAGCACCCTGGACCTGTGTTCCATTGTGACCTTGGGTGCTGTCAGCGTGGAGTTTGCACGTTCTCCCTGTGACCGTTGGATTTGCTCCGGCTGCTCTTTTTTTCCATCCCAAAGACGTGCAGGTTTGGAGATTAATCGACCTCTGTAAAGTTTCCCTAGTGTGTAAGGAGTGGATGTGAAAGTGGGATTCCGTAGAACTAGTGTGAACGGATGATCGATGGTCAGTGTGGACCCGGTGGGGCAAAAGGCCTGTTTTCATGATGTGTCATTCAATTCAATTCAACTCCACTTCACTCCTTTGGCCAATCTACATAAAGTATTATTACTCTCTTTCCAAGAAGCTGAGTTTTCCCCAGCATGGAGACATGCCCTTTGGCCCAACAGGTCCACACTGGCCATCGATCATCCGTTCACACTGGTTCTTTGTAATCCCACTTTCACATCCACTCCCTACACACTAGGGGAACAAATGTTGACAAACGCTCCCCATATACACTAGTCCCACCAGTCTGTGTTTCTAAACCTACCCTGTCCATGTACCTGTCTAAATGCGTTGGTGCAGAAATTCTGGACAGCTCACACGATTAATTCAATAACCGCTGTTGCAGGCTGTAATATAAAACATTCACCTATAAGTGAGGAGCTGTTTGGGACATCGTTTGTGGCAAAAGACAGCGAAATGTGGCCTTCTGATTTTGTGAAGTACCAAAATAATGGTGCGTTAGTCAGGGCCAATTTGTTAACAGCCAGCATTGATCGATACCCGAGCTAATTAGCCTTGCACGTCTAATGTAATGATATTTGCAGAGTATTGATTAAAGTCTGACTGAGCAATCCGGCAAGGCCTAGATTGTAGCTGAGACCCTTCCCATAGTTAATGTCGAGTTTTCCTCTCTCTTTAGGGACCGGAGTGTTTTCTCCTCACCATTGTTACCTGTGCGAGCAGTGAACTCACTCAAAGTAATCTTTATAAATAACGGGTGCCTGACTGCCGTTGCCATGGCAACAGGAGCCACCTTCATCCTTGCAATGATTATGGGCTGTGTAATCTGTCAGTAATGCAGAAAGGGGGAAAAACAGATTCTTCTCACATCCACCTCAGTTTACACTTTCTGTGTTCAAAGTGTTTTGATTTACTGTATCCTATTGGAGAAGTAGTTTCTGCACCAATACCTGTTTTAAGGAGTTAGGTGGGAAAGCATATTGCGAGCTCTGCTCTGATTTAACATGCAATTATATTTAAATCTCAAAGTGCTGGAGTAACTCAGTCTTTTTTTATAAAGGAACATCTGCAGTTCCTTGTGTCTCTAGATTTAAGAATCACCCATCTCTTTGTGGACCGTGGTTGAAACTGCATCATACGTCATAGAGTCATACAGCATGAAACAGGCCCTTCAGCCTAAATTGCCCATGCCAGTCAACATGCCCCATCTACACTAGTCCCATCTGCCTGCATTTGGCCCTTATCTTTCTAAACCTATCCTATCCATTACATGTCTAAATGTTGTTTAAACATTGTGATAGTATCGGCTTCAACTACCTCCTCTGGTAGCTCATTCCATATATCCACCACTGTTGGATCTTCCTATTGAACCTTTCCCTGTCACCCTAAACCTCTGTCCTCTGGTTTTTGGTTCCCCTACCCTAGGTTAAAGACTGTGAATTTACCCTATCTATTCCCCTCATGATCTTATACACCTCTGTAAGATCACCTCTCCTGCACTCAAAGGAATAAAGTCCTAACCTGCTCAACCTCTCCCTATAGCTCAGGCCCTTGAGTCCTGGGAACATCCTCGTAAATCTTCTGTGCACCCCTTCCAACAAAACAACATTGTTCCTTAACAGGTTGACCAAAACTGAATATTCCAAACGTGGCCTCACCAATGCTTTGTATAACTGTAACATAACCTCCCAACTTCTGTATTCAATACTCTGACTGATCAATGTGCCGAAAGTCTTCTTGACCACCCTGTGACGTCACTTTCAAGAAACTACGTACCTGCACTCCTAGATTCCTCTGCTCTACAACACTCCCTACCTATCACTATGTAGGTCCTGCCATGGTTTGACTTCCCCAAATGTTTTACGCAACATTTATCTGTATTAAACTCCATTAACTACTCCTCAGCCCATCTGCCTAATGGATCAAGATCCTGCTGCAATTCTTGATAAACATCTTTGGCATGTACAATGGCACCCACTTTCATGTCACCTGCAAACTTACTAATTATGTCTTATACATTCCAGATCTATTTGCTCCATTTGGGTCCTTTTTCTTTGCAAATGTCTGCTGATCTTCGCCACCTCAGCTCTCCTTGCAATGACTTCCCGTAGCTTTTGGTGGAGAGAGTTCCAAACTTCTGCTGTGTGAAAATGTACTCTTGCTCACTTTCTCCTTGAATTATCTGAGTCCAGGTCTTTAGACTTTACTTTAGAGATGCAGCGTGGAAACAGACCCTTCGGCACACCAAGTCCCCGCCGACCAGCGATCACCCCGTACATTAACACTATCCTACGCACTAGTGACAATTTATGATTTAACAGAAGCCAATTAACCTATGAAGCTCTGCGACCTTGGAATGTGGGAGGAAACCGGAGCATCCGGAGAAAACCCACGCTGTCACAGTAAGAACACGCAAATTCCGTACAGACAGCACACGCAGTCAGGATTGAACCCGGATTTCTGCCGCTGTAAGGCAGCAACTCAATCAAAGCACCATTGTGCCATCTACCCTTAAAGTCATTTTCAATGGTGTAAGGGTAGTCTCTCCCAGCAGAAACAATGGTTTGAACATTGACGTCTTCTCCCATCAACGTGATTTTAATTCTCTACGCTAAATCGCTGTGGACACTGAGACAGTAGATATATCCAAAGATGACAAGGAATCTAGGGTAATGGGGAATTGCTGGGAATTCCAACGTACAAACCGGGCTCCCCTCCACTGATTCCATCTATACTTCATGCTGCCTCAGGAAAGCAGCCAACATAATCAAGGACCACTTAAACCCCTGGTCATTCCCTCTTCTCCCGGATCCCGTTGGACGGAAGGTACAAGAGCTTTGGGAACACAGCATGGTGGCGCAGCAGTAGAGCTGCCGCCTTACAGCTCCAGAAAACAGGGTCCGATCCTGATTACGGGTGCTGTCTGTAAGGAGTTGGTACGTTCTCGCCATCACCTGCGTGGCTTTTCTCAGGGATCTCCGGTTTCCTTCCGCACTTCAAAGATGTACAGGTTTGCAGGCTAATTGGCTTGGTAAAATTGTAAATTGTCTCTAGTGTGTGTGTAGGATAGTGTTAGTGTGTGGGGATCGCTGGTCGGCGCGGACCCGATGGGCCGAAGGGCCTGTTTCCGCGCTGTATGTCTAAACCCAACTTAACTAAACTGCTTCCTCTCTGCCGTTATCAACCCACCGAGCAGCCTTCCTATAAGCTCGGGCGTAGACCCGATCTTCCACCCTACCTCATTGTGGATCTTGCACTTTCTTGCACACTTACACTGCAAGGGCCAGGAAGCGAGCGGGCAAGATCATCTCTGACCCCTCTCACCCTGGCCACAAACTCTTTGAATCACTTCCATCCGGAAGGCGACTCCGAATTGTGAAAGCTGCCACAGCCAGACATAAAAACAGTTTTTATCCACGAGTAGTTGCTCTACTCAACAGCCAAAAAATTGTAGCCTCCCTTTGATCTGGTATTTTGTTGGTTCACATGCTTGATCAATGGTGCTTTATCATTAATGTTTTATTATTATTAATGTTTAATGTTTTCTGAGTCACTATATGTCATGTTGTTACTTGTGGGCGGAGCACCAAGGCAAATTCCTTGTATGTGAATACTTGGCCAATAAACTTACTTACTTTTTCTGTAACTGTAACACTAACATTATAACACTATATTCTGCACTCTGGTATTTTTCTCTTTGCAGTACCTGTTGTACTTGTGCATGGCAGAATGATTTCACTGGATAGCACGTAACACAACATTTTCCCTGTATCCCAGTAACCCTAACCCTAATAATACACCAATACCAAATCGCCAAGATCAAATTATCCATGAGATCATTAAATAACAGAGCAGGCTCGAGGGACCGAATGGCCTGCTTCTGTTGCCTTTCCTTGTGTTACCTCTTTGAGACCCAGTCAACTACTGTTGAGGAAGCATCTGACAATTAAACTTACAGTCATATAGTACTAAATAGCCCTTCGGTCCACCAAGTCCATTAATGTGCTAACATGCTGGTCTTTGGGATGTGGGAGAAAACCAGAGCACCCAGAGAAAACCCACTCGGTCACAGGGAGAAAGTGTAAACTTCACACAGGCATCACCCGAGGTTGAGATCGAACGCAGGTCTCTGGCGCTGTGAGGTAGCGGTTCTACCAGCTGCATCATTGTGCCCCTCCCACACTAAATCCTGCCCGGGATCAGCTCCCATCGCAGCTGGGACCCGTGCCACGGGATCTCCAGAACATTGGCAGCAGCAAGGTTAAGCTGGGAGAGCTTAAGGTTGGAGAGCAGTGACCGAGGACCATGGGTCCAAGCCCAGGCTAGTGGGATCGGCCAAACTAACCCCTGTCCACGTAACATGGGTATGATGGGACGAATGGCCGGCTTCCATGCCACAAACTGTGATCCCGTGACGCCGGGAACACACTCCAATGTCATATTGCAAAAGGCCCTGCAGCTCGAGATGGGACAAATAATCCGCTTTTAACAAAATCCGATTAAAAAAAAATGGAATGAAATATGGAAAAACAGATTTTTGTAGACCAGTTTGCATTAGTGCTGGGCAGGAGGCCAGGATTAAACCAAGATAGACCAACTGGAATCCGAAGCAATCAAATCTCACACATTTCTCTCTCTGACGGAGAGGACGTTCGGCCCATCAATGGTTCGATGGTACTTTATTGTCACATCTACCTAGGTATAGTGAAATCCTTTTTTTGCACACACATCAGTAAAAATCTTACCATACACAAACCGAATCACACTTTAATACAAACGTGTAAGAATAATATATTAATCTGAGGCAGTACACAAGACGCCACATTTCCGGTGGCATCTTGCATCCTTCAAGTTTCAAAGTTGTTAAAAATATATGTCGGAAGGATGCGCAGATGCTGGGTTACACTAAGATATTGCTGGAGTAACTCAGCGGGTCAGGCAACATCTCTGGGGAAAAGCAAGAGGTGACGTTTTGGGTCTGAAGAAGGGTTTTGACCCGAAACATCACCTATTCATTTTCTCCGGGGATGCTGCCTGACCTGCTGAGTTACTCCAGGTCTTTGTGTCCATCTTCTTAAAAATATAGTCTTGACATGGCCTTAAAGGGCTGTTGCTCTGGCGGAGGCACTGGTTGGCCAGGCAGGGGTCGGTCTGGCCAGATGGTGCTGTTGATGTCCACTGCCGCCCAGTGCCGTTGCAGGCACAGTGGCACGCCTGGTAGAGCCATTGCCTCGCGGAGCCAGAGACCTGGGTATGATCCTGACCTCTGGTGCTGCCTGTGTGTGGAGTTTGCATGTTCTCCCTGTGTGATCTTGTGGGTTTCCTCCTGGTGTTCCGGTTTCCCTCCACATCCCAAAAACATATGCCACTGTCAATTGCCCTTGGTGTGCCGGGTTTGGATGAGATAGTAGGATATCATATAACTCGTGTGAATGGGTGATTGATGGTGGGCCAAAGTGCCTGTTTGCTTGCTATATCTCTAAACTACACTAAACCCAGTTACACTATACCCATATTAATCCCAATTTTTAATTCTCCCCACATTTTCAACAACTCCCAGACGATTCTACCAACCAGCTTACATACTAGGGGCAATTCACAGAGGCCAATTAACCTACAAACCCACACATCTTTGGGATGTGGGAGGTAACCGGAGCAGCCGGAGGAAACCCATACGGTCACAGGGAGAACGTGCAAACTCCACCCGGGGTCAGGGTCGAACCCGGGTCTCCGATGCTGTGAGGCTGCAGAGCAATGGGAGGTCAAGCTGGGATGAAAGGTCGCTCCGTATATCTTTGGCCTCAGCAGTAAACCGAACAGAGGCTTCAATACACCAGGGCTATTTGGGAAATGTAAATCTCCTGATTACACCAGCGGGATTTCAGCAGACCTGCTGATGTGATCTGCCTTGGGGAGATTTGCTTCCGTCGTCTCTGCATCACTGTGTACCTGTGGAACTGGGGAACATTGCTATCCATGTACTTGTCTAAACGTTGCAGTAGCACCTACCTGAACTACCTGGTCCAGCAGCTCATTCCATACTCACCACCATTTGTGTGAAAAAGTTACTCCTTAGGTTCCTATTACATTTTTCCCCCCTCATCTTAAGTTTATGTCCCATGGTTCTCGATTCCCCTACTCTGGGCGAGACTCTGAGCGCATACCTGATCTATTCCTCTCATGATCCTATACACCTCTATAAGATCACCTCTCATCCTCCTGTGCTCCAAGGAATAGAGTCCCAGCCTGTTCAAACTCTCCCTATTGCTCACAGTCTTTGAGTCCTGGCAACATCCTCGTAAATCTTCTCTGCACCCTTTCCAGTTTGAGAAATCTCCCAGCTCGTGATTGATAGAAACAGGCCTTTAGGCCCATCGAGTCCACAGCGACCAATGGTCACCCGTTCACACTGGTTCTGTGTTATCCCACCTTCGCATCCACTCCCTACACACTAGGGGTCAATTATACAGGGGGTCAATTAACCTGCAAACCCGCATGTGTTTGGGATTTGGGATTTGGGAGGAAACCGGAACACCCAGAGGAAACCAACAGTGGTCAACAGGGAGAATGTACAAACGCCACACAGACAGCACCAGAGGTCAGGATCGAACCCGGGTCTCTGGCGCTGTGAGGCAGTGGCTCAACCAGCTGTGCCACCGTGCTCTTCTTTGGAACGAAGCCTCAGGATCTTTTGTGGCTAATCGGTAACATTACCTAACTGAAAATCTCCTCATACTCTACCAGAGAACCAGCTAAGATAGAGAGTTACAACAGCATGGCATCTGATTTAGATGGCCCTAAAACTCCACTAACACTAAGTTAGTGGACTGATTAACACTAAGAAAGTGTTTGTCAGTCTTAAGTGGTTGAACCTTCTTTAAAAATAAATCATTCAAGCCCAGCATTTATTGCACCATCCTTAATTGTTCTTGAACTGAGGGGCAACGCAGGGCGCAGTTGATAGAGCCGGTACCTTACAGCTCCGGGGACCCAGGTTCAATCCTGACCTCCGTTATTGTCTGGGTGGAGTTTGCACGTTCACCCTGTCACCGCATTGGTTTCCTCTTGGTGCTCCGGTTTCCTCCCACTTCCACAGATTTGTTGGCTATCGTAACTAATCTGTAATTTGCAGGTAAAATCGGTAACAAAATATATACTTTTTGGAAGTTAATTGGCCAAAATGTATTGGGAGTGGATGAGAAAGTGAGTTAACATGGAACTAGTGTGGACTCGGTGGGCTGAAGGGCCTGTTTCCGTGCTGTAACTCTAGACTAGACTACACGAGTACGTTTGACTAAGGTACACTAAACTAGACTAGACTATGATAAACTGGACTAAGATAGACTGGACTAAGATAGACAGGACTAAGATAGACTGGACTAATATAGACTAGACTAATATAGACTAAATTAGACTAAACTAGATTAGACTAGTCTGCTAGAGTAAACTAGACTAGACTATGATAGACTGGACTAAGATAGACTGGACTAAGATAGACTGGACTAAGATAGACAGGACTAAGATAGACTGGACTAATATAGACTAGACTAATATAAACTAGACTAATATAGACTAAATTAGACTAAACTGGATTAGACTAGAATGCTAGAGTAAATTAGACTAGACTTAAAGACTAGACAGACTAGACTAAGATAGATAACTAAGGTGGACTAGACTAAGCTAAACTAGACTCGACGAGGCTAGACAAGGTTAAAATAGATGACTAAAATAGACAAGATTAAGGTAGGCTAGAGTAGGCTAGACTAAGGTAGACTAGACCAAGTTAGACTGGACTAGACTAAGGCTAAAATGGACTAAGCTAAAATAGACCAACCTAAGATTAACTAACTTAAGGTAAACTGAACCGAACAAAAATGAAACGTAAATTCCTGGAGGAACTCCAGGTTGGTGAATCATGTACCAGTGATCGTTGGTCAACATGGACTTGATGGGCCGCAGTGCCTGTTTCCAAACAAAATTTAAAAAAACCTCAGCAGGTCTGGTGGCATCTGTGCCAGCAAAATGATGGACAACATTCTGGGTCAAAACCTTGCATCGGGACTGATCTTCACAGGCACGGTGGGGCCAAGGGCTATTGCCGTGCGGTATGACCGCGACAGGTTAGGCTTTTAAAGTGATCTTACTGAGTGTGCATTTCTCCTTGGCCTCTTCCAGGAGGTGCCCCACTGGCTACATGTGTCTGAAGGCAGGGAAGAACCCTGACTATAACTACACCAGTTTTGATTCGTTTGGCTGGGCCTTCCTCTCCTTGTTCCGACTAATGACTCAGGATTTCTGGGAAAACCTCTACCACCAGGTCAGTGCCAGAGTCCATAAATCCAGCAGCAATTCCATGGCAACACAGCATCTCCGCACACTGAGCTCGGATGGGTGGTTTACTTTTAGTCGTACCTTCGCCTGCTTTGTCTCCCAATCTGATCATATTTTGAGTAGGAAGGAACTGCTGATGCTGGTTTACACTGATGATAGACACAAAATGTTGGAGTAACTCAGCAACTCTGGAGAGTAGGCATGGGTGATGTTTCGGGTCGAGACCCTTCTTCAGCCTAATCATATCTTCTTCATCCAAGAGGATGGGTCTAGCGTTCCAGAAGAAGTGCCAGAAGAACTCAGCAGGTCAGGCGGCCATCTGCCGAAGGAAATGAACAGGAGGTGTTTTTTGTCGGGGACCCTTCTTCAGAATAATCCCGACCCAAAACGTTACCTGTCCATTTCCCTCCGCAGTGGCGCAACTGATAGAGTCGCTGTCTTACAGCGCTAGAGACCCGGGTCCCACCTTCACTATGGGTGCTGTCTGTACGGAGTTTGCACACTTGTCCTGTGACCATGCGGGTTGTCTCCGGCTGCTCCGGTTTCCTCCCACACTCCAAAGACCCGCAGGTTTGTAGGTTAATTGGCTTTTGTAAATTCTCCCTAGTGTGCAGAATAGAACTAGTGCAAGGGGGATCGTTGGCCAGCACAGACTCGATGGGCAGAAGGGCCTGTTTCCAGACAATATCTCTAAACAAACCAAAGACGCTGCCTGACCAGTTAGAATTCCTCCAGCACTTTGTGTTTTGCTCAAGATTGTGGCATCTGCAGTTCCTTGTGTCCCTTGCCTACCAGTGCAGTGAGGAGATGGGATGCAATTAAAAATTGTACGTTTGTGCATCAACATGGTAAAGGCGGAATTTTGATATGACACATATGGTCCACCTACTGCATTGCCATGGTGGTACCACCCCCCCACAAGCCACACACCATCCTGACTTAAATATTATGCTTTATTATATATTTATCGCCACTGGCTCTACACTCCGCTACCCTCCACTACAAAGCACAACATGGAATGCAGCGGTTTAAGATGTCGGCTAGTGATCACCCAGGATCAAACCCAGGTCCCTGGCACCGTGTTGATTTCAATACGTACGCGGGGAGAATAAAAATAATGGGATAAGCGAAAAAGGACGGGTTGATGGTCGGCACGGGCCGAAGAGCCTGTTTCCTTGCTGTATCTCTCTGTCACTCTACGATTGGTATATTGGGGTGACACAGTGGCGGTAACGCTGTTGCCTTATAGCGCCAGAGATCCAAGTACGATCCTGACTACCGATGCTGTCTGTACAGACTTTGTACATTCTCCCTGTGACCATGTGTGTGTTTTCCGGGTGCTCCAGTTCCCTCCCACATTCCAAAGACGTGAGGGTTTGTAGGTTAATTGGCCTCTGTAAATTACCCCTAATGCGTCAGGGTGGGCCGACACACCAGTTTCCACGCTGTATCGCTAGTTAGTTCAGTTTATTGTTGTCACGTGTACCGAGCTACAGTGAAAAGCTTTTTGTTGCATGCTATTCAATCAGCGAAAAGACTACATATGATTACAATTGAGCCGACCATTGTGTAGAGATACAGGATAAAGGGAATAATCTTTAGTGCAAGATAAAGTCCAGAAAAGTCAGATTAAAGATAGTCCGAGGGTCTCCAAAGAGCTAGATGGGAGGTTTGGACCGCTCTCTAGTTGGTGATACACTGGTTCAGTTGCCTGACAACAGCTGGAAAGAAACTGCCCCTGAATCTAGAGATGTGCGTTTTCAACCTTTTGTACTTCCTGCCTGTTGGGAGAGGGGAGAAGAGGGAGTGTCTGGGGTGAGATGGGGTGGGACTCGTCCTTGATAGTGCAAGATAAAGTCCAGTAAAGTCTGATTAAAGATTAAAGTCCATGGGTCTCCAATGAGTTAGATGGTAGGTCTGGACCGCTCTACAGTTGGTGAGAGGATGGTTCAGTTGCTTGATAACAGCTGGGAGGAAACTGTCCCTGAATCTGGAGGTGTGTGTTTTCACTGTGGCCTGATGGGAGAGGGGAGAAGAAGAAATAAAACTTAACTTTCAACCAGGCAAGGTGACCAGGTGAGGTCAGAGGTCATTGTGTGCTGGAACGGGCTGGTAGGGATGAACGGCCTCTGCTATCCCTCCGACACTGTCCGCTTGTGACTTTTGCCCTCTTGTTCCCTGGCTGACAGACGCTGCGCTCGGCCGGGAAGACCTACATGCTCTTCTTCGTGGTGGTAATCTTCCTGGGCTCCTTCTATCTCATCAACCTGATCCTGGCTGTGGTGGCCATGGCCTACGACGAGCAGAACCAGGCCACCATCGCCGAGAACGTGGCCAAGGAGAAGGAGTTCCAGAAGAACATGGAGCAGCTTCGGATACAGCACGTGCAGGCGGAGCAGGTGAGGAATCCGTCATCTCCCTCCCTAGTCCTGAGCTCAAACATTCCCGCTCACCCCAGAGTAACAAGGTCAAAGTTCATGTTCCATGAGCAGAATTAGACCATTTGGCCCATAAAGTCCATTCTGCCATTCAATCATGACTGATCTATCTTTTCCTCTCAACCCCATTCTCCTACCTTCTCCCCATAACCCCTTACACCCATACTGATCAAAAATCTCTCCATCTCCTCCTTAAAAATATCCATCAACTTGGCCTACTGTGGAAATAAATTCCACAGATTCACCACCCTCTGACTAAAGAAATTCCTCCTCATATCCGTTCTAAAGATATGTACTTCTATTCTACGGCTGTGCTCTCTGTTCCTAGACTCTGGTCCTAGATTCCTAGACTCAGAGCTGTAGATGGTGTGTACATGGACATCAGCAAAGCATTCAACAAGGTTCCACATGGTAGGCTGCTCTGGAAGGTTAGATCGCATGGGATCCAAGGAGAGGTAGCTGAATGGATAGAAAATTGGCTTCATGGAAGGAAACAGAAGGTGATGGTGGAAGGTTGCTTCATGGACTGGAGGCCTGTGACTAGCGGTGTGCATCAGGGTTCGGTGCTGGCCCGTTACTGTTTGTTATCTATATCAATGATTTGGATGAGAACATAGATGGCAAGATTAGCAACTTTGCAGATGATACAAAAGTGGGTGGTTTTGCAGATAGTGAAGATGGTTGTGAAAAATTGCAGCAGGATTTGATCGATTGGCCAGGTGGGCTGAGGAATGGCTGAGGGAATTTGATACAGAGAAAAGTGAAGTGTTGCATTTTGGGACGTCTAACAAGGGCGGGACCTACACAGTGAATGGTAGTCCTCTGGGAGGTGTTATGGAGAAGAGGGATCTAGGAGTGCAGGGCATGGTTTCTTGAAGGTGGAGTCACAGGTACATGGGGTTCGTCAGAGTATTGAGTATAGAAGTTGGGATGGTATATTGCAGTTGTATAAGACATTGGTGAGGTCACATTTAGATAATATTGTGTTCTGGGCACCATGTTAGAGGAAAGATGTCAAGCTGTAAATGGTACAGAGAAGATTTACGAGGATGTTGCCAGAGCTAGTGGGTGTGAGCTAAAGGGAGAGGTTGAGTAGGCTGGGACTCTATTCCTTGGAGCGCGGGAGAATGAGGAGCGATCTTATTGAGGTGCATAAAATCATGAGAGGAATAGATCGAGTAGATGCACAGTCTCTTGCCCATAGTAGGACGGGCTTGACTGAGCATGGCTGGGCACGAGAGGAACGGAATTGTTGCGTGTGCTTCTGGAAGTATAAGGGAGGCAGAGAGAGGGGGGGGGGGGGGGCGTGAGTATGGACTCCGGGCACACGAGGGCACGGATGCTGATCGTGGAGCACTGGAGTGGAGAAGGTGGTTCGTTCTCAGGGGGGTCATAGAGAAGGTGCAACGTCGAGATCTCAGAGGGTTGTGGCGCAGCAGGAGCTTACAGATATAGGGAGGGGTTGCATCGATGTGCGTATGTGTGTGAGCATATGAGTAGATGTATGAGTGTATATGCTCGTGTGTACCTGAGAGTGTACGTGTGTGTGTGTCTGCTGTGTGTATATATGTGTACGTGTGTGAGTATGTAAGTGCGAATTTGTGTGTCTGTTTGTACCTGTGTGCGTACGTGCTGTGTGTGAGTGTATACATGTGTATAAGAGTATATACGTGTGCACGCACATGTGTGTACAAGCGCGTGTGTGAGTATATATGTGTGTGTGTGTGTGTCGTGTAGCTGTATAAGTGTATATATATATATTATATATATATATATATATATATATATATATGTGCATGTGTGTGTACGGATGTGTATGTACATTTGTGAACATGAGTGCAAGAATATATATGTGTGCATGTGTACATGTTTGTGTGCTGTGAGTATATACATGTGTATACGTCTGTGTGAATGTATACGTGTGTACGTGTGCGCTTGGTAGCTGACTCCTTCCATAAGTAGTTGGGGGGGCAGATGCCAGATTACGTGTGGACTGCGCGATAAGAAGCGGAGCCCGGATGTGTCTGCGAGGAATGGACTGGAGGATGGGATTGTGCCACTCCTTCCATCTCCCAGGAGTTGGCTTTTTCGTAGTTGCATGATGCCCACACCTAGGTCAGGCGGTCAGACATACTGAACACAGTTAGGTTGATGGATCCAACCTGAGCCTGAAAACATGCCGAGGCTGGAGAGAGTCACGAAGAAGTGGGACACAAAGAGATCCTGCTGCGCTGTTTTACAGCGGTGTACCACAGAGACTTTAGTCTCGACCCCAAAGGTGTCCTCAAGGTTTCTGAAGAAAGGTTCCGACTTGAAACGTCGTCTGTCTATGTTCTCCAGAGATGCTAGACACAAAGTGCTGGAGTAACTCAACGGGTCAGGCAGCATCTCTGGAGAAAAAGGAACAGGTGACGTTTCGGATGGGGACCCTTCTTCAGACTGTCTAGGTGATGTTTCGGACAGGGGAGAGGGGACCTCTGAGGTATGAAAAGGTACACAACTGATCAGAGCCGGCACCGATGGCCAAAGAGCCCACCATGGTCCGCTGTTGGCTTAGAAGAGGTGATAATGAAGGGATACGAACAGCGAAACTAACAGGACGTTTAGGGTGGGGGAGAAATGGAGAGAGGGGGAATGCAAGGGTTACTTGAAATTTGAGAAATCAATGTACCGCTGGGTTGTAAGCTGCCCAAATCAATATATGAGATGTTGTTCCCCAATTTGCCTGTGGCCTCACTGACAGTGGAGGAAGCCGAGGGCAGAGAGGTTAGTGTGGGAATGGAAAGGGGAGTTACGGAGGTGCCTGGCGTGCTGAGTTACTCCAGCACTCTGTGTCTGTTTTTGTAAAACAACGTCTACAGTTCCTTGCTTCTGCAAGGTCATCCACGATTGGCCTATGTCCTGAGGGGGGTGGAGAGTGTGGGTCACCCAAAAATTGATGCGGGGGCTGGTTTGCACCCACAGCTTGCAGCATTGTGACACAGTGACAGGTATCTCTGTATCTCAATGCCTCATCATGAATCCCAATGTCTCCTCTGCAACAGTACTGCGAACTGGCACCTCTAAAAGGTTAAAAACAAGATTTTCACAGTGTTTGAATTTTCAAAAATATGAAAAGATTTAAGTTTAAAAAATAAAAGTTAGTATTTAAATAAGGGTGATGCAGTGGCGCAGCCAGTAGAGCTGTTGCCTCACAGAGCCAGAGACCCGGGTTCGATCCTGACCTCCGGTGTTGTCTGTGTGTGGAGTTTGGACGTTCTCACTTTGACCGCGTGGGTTTTTTCTGGGTGCTTCAGTTTTCTCCCACATCCCGAAGACATGCAGGTTTGTAGGTCAATTGGCCCTCTGTTTGTATGGAGTGGGTTAACATAGAACTAGTGTGAACAGGTGAATAAGGGTCCTCAGTCTGAAGAAGGGTTCCGACCCAAAACATCACCTATTCCTTTTCTCCAGGGATGCTGCCTGACCCGTTGAGATACTCCAGCATTTTCTGTTCATGAACGGGTGACTGATGGTCGGTGTGGACTCAATGGACCAAAGGGCCTGTTTCCATGTTGTATCTTCAAACTAAACTAAACTAAATTTTCACAGAAAGGGTGGTGGGTGTGTGGAACGAGCTGCCAGAAGAGGTGGTTGAAGCAGGTACTATTGCAACGTTTAAGAAACTTTGGGAAAGGTACATGATATGACAGGTTTGGAGGGATATGGACCAAACGCAGGCAGGTGGGACTAGTGTAGTTGGGACATGTTGGCCCATGTGGACAAGTTGGGCTGAAGGGCCTGTTTCCACGCTGTATCACGCTAAATGAAACTAAACTAAATGTTTTATATTGGGAGAGTCTAGGACCATAGGCCACCGCTGCAGAATATGGATGTACCTTTAGAAAGGAGATGAGGATTTTTTTAGCCAGAGCTGTGGTGAATCTGTGGAATTCACTGCCACAGACGGCTGCGGAGGCCAGGTCATTGGATATTTTTGAAGCGGGGATTGACAGATTATTGATTAGTAAGGGTATCCAGGGTTGTCTGGAGAAGCAAGAGAATGAGGTTGAGAGGGAAAAATAGATCAACCATGATCGAATGGTGGAATGGACTCGATGGGCCGAATGGCCTGATTCTGCTCTTATGTCCTATGATCTTAATTGTCACGTATACCAACAACAGGACAATGAAATTCCTTCTAGCAGCGACATAGTAGGTCTGTAAACACAATAATCATAGATAACATAATAATCAAAATTTCAGTAAATTAATAACCCCAATGCAGGTGCAAAAAAAAGCCCTGGTGATAGAGATATAGATAGGTTAATGTTGTGTAATGCTCAAAATGTTCAAAAGGTTGTTGTGAAGATGCTGTTCCTGAACCTGGAGGTCATAGTTTTCAGACTCCTAAACCTTTTCCCGGATGGTTGGGGTGAAATGAGAGTGTGGCCAGGGTGGTGTGGGTTTTTAATGATGCTGGCTGCCTTTTTGAGGCAGTACCTCCGATAGACGTTTTCGATGGTGGGGAGATCAGTACCCGTGATGGACTGGGGCAGTGTTCACTTTTTGTAATCTCCTTCAATCCTGGGCGTTTGAGTTGCCGAACCCGAGTCATGACGCAACCAATCAATAAGCTCTCTACTGTACACCTGAACATATTCAAGAGAGTATTCGTCAACATACCACATCTCTTTAATCTTCTAAGGAAGTAGGGGCGTTGGTGGGCTTTCATCACGATGGCATCAGTGTGCTGGGTCCTGGACAGATTTTCAGAGACACCATTCAAAGGAATAAATATTGCCAAGCGAAATCAAAGTACATCCAAAGATGCTTTTTAAGTACACCAAGGAGCACAAAAATAGCAAAGGAAAGAGTGAGACTTGGAGGTAATAATTTAATACTGGTCCAGGAGATAATACCTGCACACAGTATCAGGTCTGGGTCAGGCAGTTGAGTTACTCCAGCACTTTGTGTCTTCAGATAAATCACTTCCACAAAAGCATGTCCCATTTACTGATGTGTGCAGGTGTTATCTCATGGACCAGTATGGTCGAGAACATGGATAGCTGAGATTTCGGGTCGAGACCCTTCTTCATATTTGGAGACTCCAGCATTTTATGCCTTTCCTTGGTAAACCAGCATCTGCAGTTCCTTGTAGCTACTAACTTATGTGAAAACCTTTCACAGGAATTGGCCAGACTGGGACATGAGACTCTATCGCGAACCTCTTCTGAGAGATCACACCTAAGTGCCAAAAGCGACAAGGAGAGAAGCTTTAGGAGCAGGAATGGGAAAGAACTGGGAGTATCGGAAACAGAGAAGGGACCGAGGTCAGCATCAGAGGAGGGTCTACCCCGCAAGGTAACTATCTTTATTGTGAGCTGCATCGTCCCACTCATCTCTTGTTTAAGGAGGGAGGTAGAGAGAATCCAAAGAATGTTAGGCCAGCTCCACACTACTATGCTGACCTAACACCATAGGAATTACAGGACCACTGCCGATTTTCCCTCACCCTTTGTTCCAGAACCTTTCTGGATTATCCGTTTTGCCAGAGCAACAGAGGTCACAACTGAGAGGAGTCCAACGGTACCGGAATACCGGGAGCCGAGGTACCGGCCCGCAGATTTGGTCTTGGACGGCGGCTCTGGGAATGGATCTGTCGGCTCCGGCCAGGGCGAAGGTCCAGAGCCCCGGCAGCAGTGGGCAAATTCAACCCCACCACCAGCCACGGAAGTCCCGATATGGTTGAGATTCACCGCCTCACATGGGCTAGGCGTCACATTTCCGGGGAGACCTTCCGTGGGGGATTTCAAATGCGCTCTCGTGGTTTTGTATGGATTAAAGGAATGCCAGACGACCAGTTGCCGGAAAATCGGTGGTGAAGCTGTACGAGTAATAACAAGACCCTTAACAGCATTGATGTACAGGGGGATGATGGGATCCAAGTCCATAACTTCCTGAAAGTGGCAACACAAGTAGATCGAGTGGTAAAGATGGCGTACTGTATAGTATGCTTGCCATCATTGGTCGGGGTCTTGAGTGTTGCGTTTCCTTGGAACGCCGGAGGTTGAGAGAAGACTGACAGAAGGATATAAAATTATGAGAGGCATAGATAGGGTAGACAGTCAGAACCTTTTTCCCAGGATGGAAATAACAAATACTGGAGGGCAGAGCTTCAAGGTGAGAAGGGCAGGAAAACCATGTACGTCTCTGGAGTGTGGGAGGAACCCGGGTCCCTGGCGCTGTAAATCAGCAACACTACCGCTGCGCCACTGTGCCGCCCCAAGTTGGCTTATCATCGTTACAACTCGCACTACCCCTCGCACTACCTCCTATCCATGGATCTCGTATATCCTCATTGACCTATAAATACACCATTCAGCCCATTGAGCTTTGCACGGTGCTCAGAACATTTAGTCAGTGCTGCTCCTCTACTGAATTCCCAGGAAACTATCCTCTCTGACATGACATCTCTCTCTCTCCTCCCTCCCCCCCAAACTCTACCCCTCATCTACACTAAGGAGAATTTACAAAGGACAAAGGACATTTATTGTCACATACACCAATTGGTGCAGTGAAATTTGAGTTACCATGCAGCACACAGATAAGATAAACACAACACTATAGAATTTAACATAAAACATAAAAACATAAAAGCATCCCCCCACAGTGGAATCAACGTTTCCCACTGTGCGGGAAGGCAGCAAAGTTCAGTCCTCCTCCTCTTGTTCACCCGTGGGCGGGGCCTATTGAGGCCTCCGCAGTCGCCGCAATGGCGGCCCGATGTTTCAGGCCCTCCCTCTCGCCGGGAAGAACACACTCAGCGGCCTGGAGTTCCGAATTCACCAATTAATCTGCAAACTACCCTAACACATGCTAACGTACGCTGCCTCAGCAAGGCCACCAGCATAATCAAGGACCAGTCTCACCCTGGTCCCTCCCACTTCTCCCCTCTCCCATCAGGCAAGACGTACAGAAGTAAAGGCACACCTCCAGATTCAGGGACAGTTTCATCCCAGCTGTTATCGGGCAACTGAACCATCCTATCAGCATCCAGGGAGCGGCCCTGACCTCCGGTCTACCTCATTGGAAACCTTTGAACTATCTTTAATCAGACTTTACTGGACTTTATCTTGCGCTAAGCCAGATAAAGTCTACAATCTGGACAGCTTGATTGTAATCAAGTACAGTCTTTTCGCTGACTGGGAATGCGACAAAAAACTTTTTCGCTGTACTTCGAAACAGGTGACAATAAACTAAACTAAATTAATCTAAACCAAACCAAAACTAAATCAAAACTAAACTAAAACTAAACTTAGGGCGACACAGTGGTGCAGCGGCAATGTTGCTGCCTTACAGCGCCAGAGACCTGCATTCAAGGCTGACTGCGGGTGCTCTCTGTACGGAGTTTGCACCTTCTCCCTGTGATCGCGTGGCTTGTCCCCGGGCACTGTAGTTTCATTCCTCACTCCAAAGATGTGCAGGTTTGGAGGTTAATTGGCTTCAGTAAAATTGTAAATTGTCCCTAGTGCGTAGGGTAGTGCTAGTGTACGGGGTGATCGCTGATCTGTGTGGACTCGGTGGGCCCCATTGTATTTCTAAAGTCTAAAACACAACTAAAACTAAAGCTAAACTAATCCTCCCTTGACAATGGAACACTGCAGACCAACTCTTGCACTCCCATGGCCCAGTATTCTTTTCTCGTTGTGTTTTTGCACTGGTGCCCTGCTTGTTTTGTATGCCCTTCGCTGAGCATTGGTGCTTATTTGAAGCACCTCAGTCCTCTGCTCTCTCTCTCTCTGTCTGTCTGCAGCCTCTGTTGGCGCCCATCCTCACCAACCACTACCCCCTGCGGAGGGGCAGCATCTTCCGCTTCCGGACGCACTCGGTGGACGCTGCGGTGGAGAACACGTTCTCGGACGACGAGGGCAGCGTCTTCGACGAGAGCGAGAGCGTCAGGAGCTCGCTGTGCCTGCCCCAGTTCAACCGCACCAACAGCAACCAGAGCCACGGCAGCCAGCGGTCTGTGGCGGGCGGCCGCCGCAAGCTGCACAGCGCTGTGGACCAGAACGGCGTGGTGTCGGTGGTGGGAGGATCACCCAGCTCACCGCAGAGTACCCTGCGCCTTCCTCAGGTCACCATCGACAAGCCTTTCAACCAAGACAATGTAAGTATGATTTGGCTTACGTTTAGTTTACGTTTGGCTTGGGTTAGTTTGGTTTGGTTTAGTTTGGTTTGGTTTAGTTTAGTTTGATTTGGTTTAGTTTGGTTTGGTTTAGTTTAGTGTAGTCTTGTGTAGTTTAATTTAGTGCATAGAGCTGCTACCTAACAGCACTAGAGACTCCCGACCTCGGATGCTGTCTCTGGAGCTGTAAGGCAGCAACTCTTCCGCTGCACCAGAAGTTCTCTCCAATCTTTGACACACACGTCCCTTGATCTTTGACACACACGTCCAGTGGTATTTCATAAGTCCACTCAGTCCGCATTAACCAACCTGATCTCCCTGTGGCTCAGCACTTCAACTCCCCCTCCCATTCTGAATCCGACCTTTCTGTCCTGGGCCTCCTCCATGGCCAGAGTGAGCACCACCGGAAATTGGAGGAGCAGCACCTCATATTCCGCTTGGGCAGTCTGCACCCTAGCGGCATAAACATTGACTTCTCGAATTTCCGGTAGCCCTTGCTGTCTCCTCCCCTTCCCAGCTCTCCCTCAGCCCTCTGCCTCCTCCTCTTCCTTTCTCCTTTCATCTCCCCCCCCACCCTCCACCCTACAACAGTCTGAAGAAGGGTTTTGGTCCGAAACATTGCCTATTTCCTTCGCTCCATAGATGCTGCTGCACCCGCTGAGTTTCTCCAGCACTTTTGTCTACCTTATGTATATGGGGTGTCTTGGTTGGCATGGGCAAGTTTGGGTTACAAACAGTTTTCAGGAACAGAATTTTGATGTAACTTCTCTGCCCTCCAGTTTGATGCCCCTCTTCCCTGGGATACAAAATACCCATCACCCTCTGTGTAAAAATCTTACCCCACACATCTCCTTTAAACAGTGGGCAGTGATTTCCAGTGGCCCATGAACCCGTCAATCAGGGAGGAAACCGGAGCGCCCAGAGGAAACCCTTGTGCTCACAGGGGGAACGTGCAAACTCCGCACAGACGTCAGGATCGAACCCGGGTCTACCTGATGCCCGAATGTGCTGCAAAATCCCTGCCCAACGCTGCCTACCGATGTACTCTACTTTAAAAACTGGGATTCCATTGAATGCCCAAGGTGTTCCTGGATTTTGGAAGCAGCCTTTACTAAACCATACTGTTCGTGAACTAAACCCCCATACTTGAACCCTCAGAATGAGTGGGTTTGCATATGATGAGCGTTTGACAGCACTGGGCCTCTACTTGCTGGAGTTTGGAAGGTTGAGGGGGGACCTCATTGAAACTTACAGAATAATGAAAGGCATAGATAGAGTTGATGTGGAGAGAATGTTTCCGCTGGTGGGAGAGGCTAGGACCAGAGTTCATAGACTCAGAATTAAAGGTCGCTCATTTAGAAAGGAGGTGAGGAGGAACTTCTTTAGTCAGAGGATAGTTTATCTGCGGAACTCATTGCCGCAGAGGGCTGTGGAGGCCAAGTCAGTGGATATTTTTAAGGCAGAGATAGACAAATTCTTGATTAGAATGGGTGTCAAGGGTTATGGGGAGAAGGCATGAAAATGGGATTAGGAGGCAGAGATCAGCCATGATTGAATGGCGGAGTAGACTCGATGGGCCGAATGGCCTAATTCTACTCCAATAACGTGTGAACCTGTATCCACCCATCTGCCAATCAGAAAATATCCTTCACTTGTATCCACCCATCCGCCAATCAGAAAACTCCTCTCACCTACATTGCCCATCTATGAATCAAAAAAAATCCTCGCCTGTATCCACGGATCACATGCTTATTTCTTATAGAAACCTATCAAATTATAAAAGGACTAGACAAGCTAAATGCAGGAAAAACTTTCCCAATGTTTGGGGAGTCCAGAAACAGGGCACACGGTCAAAGAATAAAGGGGAGGTCATTTAAAACTGTGATGAGAAAAAATGTTTTCACCCAGAGAGTTGTGAATTTGTGGAATTGTCTGCCACAGAAGTCAGTGGGGGCTAATTCACTGGATGAATTTGAAAGGTAGTTAGGTAGAGCTCTAGGGGCTAGTGGAATCAAGGAATATAGAAACATAGAAACATAGAAATTAGGTGCAGGAGTAGGCCATTCAGCCCTTCGAGCCTGCACCGCCATTCAATATGATCATGGCTGATCATCCAACTCAGATCATCCAACTTCAACTCATATCCCATAGCTGAGATCCCTGGTAGCCACAAGGGCAGGAGGTAAAGGGATCCTGCATCTAGCCTGTCCAACCCCTTAAGAATTTTGTAAGTTTCTATAAGATCCCCTCTCAATCTCCTAAATTCCAGAGAATATGGGGAGAAGGCAGGCACGGGTTACTGATTTTGAATGATCAGCCATGCTCACAATGAATGGTGGTGCAGGCTCGAAGGGCCGAAGGGCCAAATGGCCTCCTCCTGCACCTATCTTTTATGTTTCTATGTTTGCCAGGCTATCTATCACCCGCTCCCACTTTGTTTCCAGCTCTCTTCTCCCCCATTGCAATCAGTCTAAAGAAGGGCCCTGACTCAAACGTCACCCATCCATGTTCACCAGAGGTGTTGCCTGACCCGCTGGGTTACTCCAGCACTTTGGGCTCTTTGCAACCTTTCGAACTCTTGCTTTTTAAATGGGGATAAAATGTTACTTCACGCAGCGGCAATGCAGAAGAAGAAACCTGTCATCTTGCGGCAATAAAGCAATTTAAAAGGTGTTGAAGGATTTGTGATGTGCCGGGACAATGGAATGATCTGGAACTTTTAACCTCGGCTTCTGGTGACCATCTAGGGAGTTTGTGCTTCATGGCATGGCAGTGATTGAAGTATGGCCTTAGTGTTTATTTTTAGAAAAACTTTTGTAGAAAAATAAACTTTATAGCATAACGGTGATGTCAACCACAACAACTAGCATTTACATGACAGGATTATGGAGAGAAGGCAGCAAAATGGAATTAGGAGGCAGAGATCAGCCATGATTGAGTGGAGGAGTAGACTCGATGGGACGAATGGCCTAATTTTACTCCTACAACTTGTGAACTTGCGACTGTCTTAACATGGTAAACCTGCCTGGGCATCTTAGAGGAGTGCCATCAAATAAATTAAAAGAAGCTGCTCAAGTTTAGTTTAGTTTAGAGATACAGCATGGAAACGGGCCCTTTTGGCCCACCGGGTCCATGCCGACCATCGATCACCCTAGTTCTATGTCATCCCACTTTCTCATCTGCACCCGACACACGAGGGCCAATTGACAGGGATAATTGACCTATAAACCCGCACGTCTTTGGGATGTAGGAGGAAACCGGGGCACCCGGAGGAAACCCACGCTGTTACAGGGAGATGGTGCACCCGAGGTCAGTATTGTACCTGGATCTCCGGCGCTGTGAGGCAGCAGCTTTACCAGCTATCTCCCAGCCCGCAAGTAGAAAGGGTGGTAAGGAAAGTGGTATATTTGTCTCCATTGGTCGAGATATTGAATGTAAGAGTCAGGAATTCATGTAGTTTCATAAAATTGGTTAGGCTACATTTGGAGTATTGCATGTACTTCTGGTCATCCCCATTACAGGAAGAATATGAAGGCTTTGGAAAAGGTGCAGAAGAGATTTACAAGGATGTATCCTTCATTAGAGAGGATTAGCTATAAGGAGCGGTTGGATAAACTTGGATTGCTTTCACTGGAGTGTCAGTGGCTGAGGAGAGATATGAGAGAGGTTTATAAAATTATGAGAGCCATAGATGGGGTAGACAGTCAGAACCTTTTTCCCCAGATGAAAATGTCAAACACTAGAGAACAGAGGGGCAGTACAGTGGCACAGCGGTAGAGTTGCTCCCTATAGCGCCAGAGATCCGGGTTTGAACCTGACTACGGGTGCTGTCTGTATGAAGTATTGTACATTCTCCTGTAACCACGTGTGTTATCCCCGGGTGCTCTGGTTTCCTCCCACACTCCAAAGATGTGCAGGTTTGTTGGTTATTTGGCTCCAGTAAAAATTGTGAATTCTCCCTGGTGTTTAGGATAGTGTTAGTCTACCGATGTCCCTAGTCGGTGCGGACTCGGTGAGCTGAATCTCTAAATTAAACTAAACTCAACTAAACTGTCTCCAAGGTGAGAGGAGCAAAGTTCAAAGGAGATATGCGGGGCAAGTTTTATTTTCACTCAGTGAGTGGTGGATAAAATATAGTGTTTAAGTGGCTTTTAGATAGGCACATGGATATGAAAGGAATGAAGGCAAATGGATCACGTGCAGATAGAACAAATAATTTCAACTTGGCATCATGTTCGGACTTTAGAGATACATTGTGGAAACAAGCCCTTTGGCCCACTGAGTCTGTGCCGACTAGCGATCACCCCATTCACTAGCACTATCCTACACACTAGGGACAATTTACAGAAGCCAATTAACCTACAAACCTGGACGTCTTTGGAGTGTGGAAGGAAACCAGAGCACCCGGAGAAAACCCACGCAGTCATAGAGAGAATGTACAAACTCCGTACAGACAGCACCCCTGGTCAGGTCTCTGGCGCTGTAAGGCACTACTGTGCCAATGTGCCGTGATAGATCAGCTATAATAGCATAGGATTGGTTTAGAGGGATATGGGCCAAGAGCAGGCAGGTGGAACTATTGTAGATAGGGCATGTTGGTCGGCATGGGTAAGTTGGATGGCCGAGTAGAATCGATGGGCCGAATGGCCTAATTCTGCTCCTATGCCTTATGAGCTGGAAGGCACAGAGGGTTGTCGGGCTGGAGGAGGCTACAGAGGAAGAAGAAGGTGAGGGAATGGCAAACTTTGAAAGCAGACAGGAATCTAAAACCCCCAAAGTGATAGTTGCACAGCGAGAACAATTAGTGAATTACAGTGTGTGCTATGAAAGTACTGATGAAGGGTCTTGACCCATCCATTCCTTCTCTCCAGAGATGCTGCCTATCCCCGCTGAGTTACTCCAGCATTGTGTCTGCAGTTCTTCCCTACACATTTTGTCTGCACCATTGCAAAATCTCCTCAAGGTGTGTCTACTTCGGAGAAGTTCTCCTCTCTGGGACGAGAGTTCGGAAACATCCTCTTTCACTCCTCCCCCTCTGTGGTTCCTCCTGCCCTCCGACGAAACTAACTTCAAAGAGCCCTTGCTTTCCCTCTCTCTCCATCCCCTCCCCCTTCCCAGTTTTCCCACCAGTCTTACTGTCTCCGACTGCATTCTATCTCTGTCCCGCCCACTCCCCTGACATCAGTCTGAAGGAGGGTCTCGACCCGAAACGTCGCCCATTCCTTCTCTCCAGAGATGCTGCCTGATCCGCTGAGTTACTCCAGCATTTTGTGTCTGTCTACCTTTGTGTGCTTTGAAAGGTAGCTTCAAGGTTGAGTGCTACATTGGCTGAGATGACTATCTGTTTGGGAAGAATGTTGGCTGGGTTACTGGAAAAATTGTTTCTGACAGTCCGTGTTGTCAAAAAAACAGTTCAGATCCCAGCTGAACACAAGAGACCGACTCTATGGGTGTTTCACTAGATGCCAGCTAAGATTGGGAGAGGATTTTATATACTTGCATACACGCAACAAACAGCATGCCCCATATTCACTTGCAAAATCAGTCACACAGCACAGAAACAGGCCCTTCGGCCCCACCCGTCCTTTCTGAGCAAGATGCCATTAAGCGTCCCATTTTTCCCATATTTGGTCTATTTCCCTCTGAACCTTTCCTGTCCCTGTACCTGTTTGAGTGTCTTTTAAGTGTCATTCCTGAAAGTTGTTCCTCAGCTTCCTATTACATCCCCCTCCCCCCCCCCCCTGCCCAACCTTAAACCCATGCCCATTAGTTAAGTTTAGTTTAGTTTAGAGATACAGTGTGAAAGCAGGCCCTTCAGCCTACAGTGATCCCCAGTTGGGCAGGGCATCGTGTTTGGCACAGACATTGTGGGCCGGAGGGCCTGTTCCTCTGACTCTACCCCTCTGTGTTCCATGCTCCAAATGCTGGAGTTGTAAGAATGTTTATACTCATGAATTACTTTATCAAATACCGTGTGGCATACAAACCCAAGGGCCCGAGCCCACTCCATGTATCATATTTACCCAATGCAGGGATCTTGATGCTTGGGGCTGATGCCACCATGACATTGGCACATTGCCAGCTTGGGGAGATAGGAATGCAAAACAGCGTCCTACCACTCCGTGCCTCTGTGTCGAGGGACCATCAACGTTAACATTTAAAAAAAAACAAATTAAACTGCGTTGGTGTTCCCTGAAGAGCCTGTGGTAAATGAAGGAATCCAATCTTCTGTCAGGCTTCTGGGAAAGCCGGACGTGAGAAAAATAAAATGACATGGTCCCAGACTCCGTTACCTTGGTAACTACCTGCCCAAACTGCACCATTTAATCTCTTGGCCAAGGTTTGAAGCAAGAACGGCCCAAAAACCAAAGTGCATTTATGCAAATAAATTCCCAAAATATTAATCTCCACAGTTGTACATGGATAGTAAAGATTTAGAGGGATATGGGCCAAATGTGGGGAAATGGGACTAATGTAGAATGACCATCTTGGCCAGCGAGGATGAGTTGGCATATGGAGGATCTGAATGACGCAGTCTTTATTTGCTTTTACAATCAGATTGATCGGCAACATGCATAGGTGGGTGGTGCAAATGAATTTCACTGCTCTGTGCATAGGTGACAATAAAGAACCATTGAACCATTGAGAATCAAACATATGCAAATAGTCACAACGTGCTGGAGTAACTCAGCGGGTCAGGCAGCATCTCTGGAGATCATGGATAGGTGAAGTTTTGGGTTGGGGTGCTTCTTCAGACTGATTGTAGATGGGGGAGGGTGGGAAGCTGGGAGAGAGGAGAGACAGGCCAAAGTCTGGCCGGTCGTGGGTGGACACAGGCTGGGGGTGCGTTGATAGATAGAAGGTTGGAACGAAGGCCAGAGATTAAAGCTGAAGATATGAATGCTGCCTCTCCGCCATCTTTTCCAGGACTATACAAAGGGCGGGCAACAAATGACGGCCTTGCCAGCTACCTCTAAATCCCAGGGGAAAATGAAAGGAAAGACCCAAATGGTAGTACAGTGATTAGGTAACTGGGCAAGTGGGCGGCACTGTGCGCAGCAGTAGAGTTGCTGCCTTACTGTTACAGAGACCTGGGTTCGATCCTGGGTGCTGTCTGCTTGGAGCTTGTATGTTCTCCCCGTGACCATGTATGTTTTCTCCAAGAGCTCCAGCTTCCTTCCACATTCCTGATCGATTTGCATAGCAAGAAAAACAAAGCTTTTCACTGTTCGTCAGTAGGCATGGCAATAATAAACCTAAGCTTAAGCCTAAAACCATCCTTGAAGCTCGACCTTCATTCCAGATTTAGTTAATTAGTTGAATTTAAGTTCACGGCTGGCAACTTGTATTCCTGAATAATGCTTTGGAACTTTGGACACTTTACTTTAGACATTAGAGATACAGTGTGGAAAGAGACCCTTCGGCCCACTGAGTCTACATTGACCAGCGATCACTCCGTGCACTAACAGTAAAGCACTAACACTAAAGTGAAGAAAGCAAATGGCATGTTGGCCTTCATAACAAGAGGAGTTGAGTGTAGGAGCAAAGAGGTCCTTCTGCAGTTGTACAGGGCCCTAGTGAGACCACACCTGGAGTATTGTGTGCAGTTTTGTTCTCCAAATTTGAGGAAGGACATTCTTGCTATTGAGGGAGTGCAGCGTAGGTCCACCAGGTTAATTCCCGGGATGGCGGGACTGTCATATGTTGATAGAATGGAGCGGCTGGGCTTGTATACTCTGGACTTAAAAAGGATGAGAGGGGATCTTATTGAAACATTTAAGATTATTAAGGGTTTGGACACACTAGAGGCAGGAAACATGTTCCCGATGTTGGGGGAGTCCAGAACCAGGGGCCACAGTTTAAGAATAAGGGGTAAGCCATTTGGAATGGATATGAGGAAAAACTTTTTCACACAGAGAGTTGTGAGTGTGGAATTCTCTGCCTCAGAAGGCGGTGGAGGCCGGTTCTCTGGATGCTTTCAAGAGAGAGTTAGATAGGGCTCTTAAAGATAGCGGAGTCAGGGACATGGGGAGAAATCAGGAACGGTGTACTGTTTGTGAATGATCAACCATGATCACATTGAATGGCGGTGCTAGCTCGAAGGGCCAAATGGACTTCTCCTGCACCTATTGTCTATTGTCTATTGTTTATTATCCTACACATGAGGGACAATTTACAATTTTACGGAAGCCGATGAACCTACAATCCTGTACATCTTTGGAGTGTGGGAGGAAACAGGATCACCCAGAGAAAACCCACGAGGTCACGGGGTGAATGTACAAAGTCTGTACAGATTGCACCTGTAGTCAAGATTTAACCCAGATCTATGGTGTTGTAAAGTAGCAGCGCTGCCCGTGGGATACTTCTTAAAAATGGCGAAGAGGCGATATAGATACAAGTTTTTTTTTTCTCCAATGGTAAACATTTTTCAATTTAGCCAGTTTACACGATGCCACAGCCGGCTGTGGAGGCTGTCATTGGGTATTTTAAAGGTGAGATTGAGAGACGCTTCCTTAGAAAGAAACTGCAGATGCTGGTATACAATAAAGGTAGGCACAAAGTGACACCAGTCTGAAGAAGAGTCCCGACCCGAAACATTATCCATCCTTTTTCTCCAGAGATGAAGCCTGGCCTGCTGAGTTACTCCAGCAGTTTGCGTCTCTCTATTGACAGAGACTTGATCGGTACGGGTGCCAGTGGTCATGAGGAGAAGGCAGGAGAAAGGGGTTGAGAGGGAGAGATCGATCAGCCATGATTGAATGGCAGAGTAGACTCGATGGGCTGCATTGGCCTAATTCTGCTCCCATCACTTATGAACCTTCGGGATCTCTTCAGCAGACCTCCCTGTCGGACAACGAGACGAGCAAGGGCCAGCTACTGATGGATCTCCGAGTCTCGGTGAGTTACCTGGAGGAGTCACACCAACGAGAGCGAGCGGTCAGCGCGGCCAGCATCATCACCAACACCATGGAAGGTAAGACCAGCAGGCAGCGCAGAAGCATGTACATGCCACCAGGTGGGAAGCAGGTGGGCGGGAAGGTCCTGACGCAGGGTCCCCATCTGAAGCCCAGACCATCCCACTGCCTCCACAGATGTCACATGGCTCGATGAGTTCCTCCGGCACTTTGCTTTTTGCTGCTGAGCACACAAGGCTGGTAGATGATGAATTAAGTGCAATTAAGTTGGATTGTGTTTGCCAGTGGAAAATAGAGTCATAGAGCCATACAGCATGGAACCAGGCCCCTCGGCCCATATTTTCCCACACCGACCAACATGTCCCATCTACACTAGTCCCACCTGCCTACGTTTGGCCCATATCCCTCTAAAGCTGTCCTATCCATGTACCTCTTTCATAAATGTTGCAATAGTCTGCTTCAACTACCTCCTCTAGCTGCTTGATCCATGTTGCTCAAAATTGTGGAAGGGCCTGTTTTCACGTTGTATATCTAAACCATAAACTCAGCTAAACCTGTTACAATGACGGTAAACTCAGCTAAACCTGTTACAATGACGGTAAACTCAGCTAAACTATTTACATCTACCGTAAACTTGGCTATATCTTTTACACCAACCTTAAAATGGAGAAATAAGGAACTGCAGATGGTGATTTACAAAAACGGACACAAAATGCTGGAGTAACTTAATGGGTCAGGCAGCATCTCTGGAGAACGTAGATAGGTGATAGTTCAGGTCAGACCTTTCTTCAGACTGATGATGTGGGTGGGGGGATAGAAAGCTGGAAGAGGAGTTGGGAAAAGCTAGATGAGTCGATGAAAAGTTAGATGGGCATAGATGAGTTGGGCCGAATGGCCTGTTTTTATGCTGTATGACTGTGACTGTGGGAGGGAGCAGGGCCAAATCGCACAGAACAGCAAGGTGAAAGTGATTTCTAAAAAGAGTGCAATGAGACACAGATTCAGTTTTCTTCAGAAATTGCAGACTGCAGGGACGGCACAGTGTTGCAGCAGTAGAGTTACTGCCTTACAGTGCCAGAGACCCGGGTTTGATCCTCACTACGGGTGCTGTCAGAATGGAGTTTGCACGTTCTCCCTGTGACCGCCTGGGTTTTCTGCAGGTGCTCCAGTTTCCTCCCACACTCCCAATAGATGTACAGGCTTGTAGGTTAATTGGCTTTGGTAATATTGTAAAATCATCCCTAGTGTGTAAAATAGTGCTAGTAAACGGGGTGAGCGCATGTCGGTGCAGATTTGGTGGGCTGAAGGGCCTGTTACTGCACTGTATCTCTAAAGTATAAAAATTAATTAAATGAGGATACAAGCAAGAGTGTAACAGAGAGAAGCAAAAATGTAATAACGTTGTGTTTGAAGATCACAATGTAATACTGGCTTTGACGTATACAGGACTGCCAGTAGATGCACCCTCTGTGTTGAATTAGGGAGACGTTGGGGAAGTGATGTTGGAGTGGGAGAGGTTCTATACACGGGGATAGTGCTGCCGCTAAATTATGTTAATACTTTGACTCCCGAAAGTCAGTAAATACACAGCCATTTCTGCAATGAGAACAAGGATGGGAGTGCTGAATATTCCTACTACTGTTGACATCCCCTCCGAGTGAAAATCAAACCACACGCTCAGAATACCCAAAAAGGTTGGGTCAGTGCTTTTTCACTGAAGCAGTCCTGAACTCTTGTGAAATACCTCTTAAAGATGTATCTCCTCGACAATAACTCGGCAATGAACTTGACTTGAGTTGATTGACAGATACAGCATGAAAACAGGCCCTTCGGCCAAGCGCGAACACGCTGACCATCGATCACACATCCACACTAGTTCGATGTTATCCCACTTTCCCACTCTCTAGGGGCAGTTTACAGATTAACCCACAAACCCACACGTCTTTGGGATTTAGGAGGAAATCGGAGCACTCAGAAGAAACTCATTGGTATCTTTGGCAAATCATTTTCCTTAAGGGCCTGACTAATTTAGTTTAGTTTAGAGCTACAACATGGAAGCAGGCCCTTTGGCCCACCAAGTCCATGCTGACCATTGTTCCCATGTTCACACTAGTTCTATGTTAACCCACTCCATATATCTTTCTGGATATAGAATAAATTGGAATAAAAGTGAAATTATGTCATTACAGCCCCAGAAAGCGAATCATCTATTAAAATTTCCATTTATAATTGCAATGGAAAAATTTAAGTATTTAGGTATTCAAGTTACCAGAAGATATAAATCATTATTTAACGCTAATTTTAGTCCTTTGTTAAATAAATTGAACGCTCTGATTAAATTTTGGAAAACGCTACCACTATCATTGATTGGCAGAATAAATGCTATAAAAATGATAGTGCTACCACAAATAATATATTTATTTCAATCCATACCAATATATATACCAAACTATTTTTTTTTAAAAACTAGACTCTAAAATATATACCAAGATTACAGAATATAACGATAGACCCACTGGAAGAAGCAATGAATATTGAGGCAGACTCGCAAAAAATAATATCATATCTATATAACAGTATTCTTAATAGAAAACTGCCATCAATAGAGGCAATTAGAGAAGATTGGGAAAAAGATTTAATGATAAAAGTTTCTAAAGAAACATGGGAGAGGTATTTGATATATATACATAAATGTTCGATTAACACTAGACATAATTTAATTCAATTTAAAATATTACATAGATTATATTTATTCAAATATTTCTCCCATCTGTGATAAATGCCTTTCTCAAAATGCCAACCACACATTCTTTCGTTTCTTGCACAAAACTTCAAAGATTTTGGTGTGATATATTTGATATATTCACTAGTTTATTTAAGTGGAACCTAGCATGGAAATGATTATCTTTGGAGTATTAGGAGATGGAAACAAATTAAATATATCCCAAATCTCATTTTTTAATTATGGTTTAATAATAGCGAAAAAACTCATACTCAAATTCTGGAAAAAGGCTACTATACCAACGCTCAAAATGTGGATTGGTAATATGTTGGAAACGGCCCATTTGAAAGAAATGAGAATCCTCCTAATAGAAAAAAAAGACCAATTCTTAACGAGTTGGTCTCCATTTATTGATCTTGTGGATTCATGGGGCGTAATAACATCGTAAAATTAAAAACTCTGGGTTTGAGTGAAAAATGATTAAGAACAAAAAGAAATTTTTTAAAATATATCGACTTGTGGCGTGTGAGAATCTCCTTTCTGCTTCACTTTCTCACTTATTTCTTTCTTTACACTACACTCACTAGACTATTCGTTACTCTTCGATACTTCTTTCTTTCTCATTTCTTTCTAAAAAATAAAGGAAGTTGTACAAAGAATCTTTTAATAAATCTGGGAACCTGTAAAAAGGTACCATTAAAATGTAATGTACTTCTAATAAATAAATTTAAAAAAAACAAAGCCAAAAAAAACAACAACAAAAAAAACCCACTCCATACACACTAGGGACTATTTACAGAGGACCACTTAACCTACAAACCCGCACGTCTTTGGGATGTGGGAGAAAACCGGAGCATCCGGAGGAAATCCCACGTGGCCACAGAGAGAACATGCAAATTCCACACACAGACAGCATCCGAGGTCAGGATCGAACCCGGGTCTCTGGTGCTGTGAGGCAGCAGCAACATTACCAGCTGCGACAATGGGGCACCTAACCTGAAGCACTGACTGTGTCTAGCGCTCCCCGAGCGTCTCCAACATTTCCCAGTTTATTGATCAGTGGCGTAATGACCAGATAGTCTTGAGTGGAAGATAAAAAAAATAGAGAGAGCATTTGCACTGAATGTTCTTTTACTGCACTGTACACTCGATGTAATCCTATGCTTTGCAGCCAAACCTAAACAAATAACAATGAATGGACATATTCAGGGAAAACCAGTGTGTAGGTTAATTAACAAACACGCTCCTTTTGTTCTGCAAAGCCCCGTGTTATTGTGCGGAGAGTTGTTAGTGGCCTGCAGTGAAATTAAAACCAGGACCAAGTTTTTGTGACAGCGTAGGTGTGCAAATATTCTGATTATTCCTCCCTGTCTGAAAGCAGCCCCGCTTAAGCTTTCCCTCCAGCAACATCCGTAAGCTAATTTACTGGCAAATAAAGCGGCTGATACGATGCAGGGCTCGCATTTCGGAAGCCGCTGCTGCGGGGATGGAGCAACGGCGATTGGCGCATTTGAATGCAACAGCTGCACCATCAGTAAGACCCCTGCCGGCCACCAGAAACATTCAAAGTAACCTGTTATGGCAATTGAATGGTTCTTTGTTACCACATGTACTGAGGTGCGACTTAGTTTTGTTTTAGTTTAGTCTATAAATATTAAGCGGAAACAGGCCCTTCGGCCCACCCAGTCCAGGCCGACCTTCGATCACCCATTCACACTAGACTTTAGACTTTATAGATACAACATGGAAACAGGCCCTTCGGCTCCCCGAGTCTGCGCCGAGCAGTGATCACCCCATACACTCACACTATCCTTCACACTCGGGACAATTTAACATTTTTTTAAACAAAGCCAATTAAACTACAAAGCTACATGTCTTTGGAATGTGGGAGAAACCGGAGCTCCAGGAGAAAACACGCGGTCACAGGGAGAACATACAAACTCCATACAAACACTACCCGTAGTTAGGATCGAACCGGTGACTGGCGCTGTAAGGCAGCACCTCTATCACTGCGCCACCGTGCCATCCCTGTGAAATGATTTTTTGCAGACATTTCAGTAAATTATTACCATACATAAGCACAATCCTTGACTAAGTACAGAGCGTATAGAAATAGCCCTCTGAGACTATACACTTTTTCAAAGTCGAAGCTGCAGCTGGCCGTAAAGGTGTGTTTACTCACACTCCACGCGTTGGTGTTACTCTGAGGATCACACACCACTGGGAATTGGCCTGAGTTGATCAACATGGGTTGGTGGCAGACTGCAGGGAAAATTCAGTGGGAGTGACATTTGTGTGGTGCCTAGCACACCCTCGTCTGAGTCCATCTCAACGCAAGGCGTAGATAGGGTGGACAGTCAGAACCTTTTAACCTTGGGCGGAGATGTCCAACGCTAGAGGGCTTAGAAGTAAGGTGTGAGGAGTAAAGTTGAATGGAGATGTGCGGGGCAAGTTTGGTTATACAGAGAGTAGTGGGGGCCTGGAACGTGTTGCCAGGAGTGATGGTGGAGGCAGATATGATAGTGGTGTTTAAGAGGCTTTTAGATAGGCACACGGAAGTGCAGGGAGTTGAGGAATATGGATCATGTACAGAGAGATGAGATTTGTTTAATTAGACATCATGTTCGGCACAAACAACGTGGGCCACAGGGCCATTCCTGTGCTGTTCTAGGTCCTATGTCCTGATGAAGTTCCACTGGTGATGTTCCAGCAACACAGTGAGTCTCCGGTGCTGGAGCTTAAAGTTCACCATTTAACACCACCCCTTTCCCCTGTCGTTTGATTCCCCAGAGCTTGAAGATTCTCGGCTGAAGTATCCTCATTGCTGGTATTACTTTTCACAAACTTTTCTTATCTGGAACTGTTGTCCGATGTGGATTAAAATGAAGAAGATTCTGAAGTACATCGTGATGGATCCCTTCCTGGACTTGGCCATCACCATATGCATCGTGCTCAACACCTTGTTCATGGCCCTTGAGCACCAGCCAATGTCCGACGAGTTCAATAACATGCTGTACGTGGGAAACCTGGTAAGGAGCCAACAGACAGACAGAGCCCTGTACTGGGAGAGAGCCAGGAAAACCAGACGTCTCCTCGGGCTCCATGTTGTGTGTGTCTGTATCTGCCTGTCTCTATCTGTGCGTGTGCGTGTGTGTGTGTGTCTGTCTGTCTGTCTGTCTCTGTGTGTTGTTTGTCATCTGTGTGTGTGTCTGTATCTGTGTGTCTGTCTGTTTGTCTGTCTGTCTGTATCTATCTGTGGGTGTGTGTGTGTGTGTGTGTGTGTGTGTGTGTGTGTGTGTGTGTGTGTGTGTGTGTGTGTGTGTGTGTGTGTCTGTTTGTCATCTGTGTTTTGTCTGTATCTGTCTGTCTCTATCTGTGTGTCTGTCTGTTTGTCTGTCTGTCTGTATCTGTGTGTGTGGGTGTGTATGTGTCGGTCTGTCTGTCTGTATCTATCTGTATCTATCTGTGTGTGTGTGTGTGTGTGTGTGTGTGTGTGTGTGTGTGTGTGTGTGTGTGTGTCAGTGTGTCTGTCTATGTGTATCTGTCACGTGTGTGTGTTTGTTTGTGTCTGTGTGTGTGCCTGTCTATGTGTACATGTCTATCTGTGTGTTTGATGGTGTGTGTGTATAGCCTGAGTGTGTATGTGTGCAGCCTGAGTGTGTATGTGTGCATGTGCAAGCAAGGATGTGAGGTGTACAAAGATGGGTCTGTTGGATACAAGGTGCCGTGTGCACCTGGGTGGTGGGAATGTACTTTGTGTGTCTGTGTAAATGGAGAAGGGAAATGCATTGAGCCACAGAGTCGTCGGGACATTCGCGTCAGGGCGGCCTGCAAGCCAGCGCACGTGTGGAGATGTACATTGAGAAGATGTGCCGTGTCTCTTTGTGTCCAGATTTGACTCATGGAGGCACAGAATTATACAGCATGAAAACAGGCCCTTTGGCCCAACTCGTCCATGCTGACGAGCTAGTCTCGCTCGCAGGCACCTGGCCAACATTCCTCCAAACCTTTCCTACCTGTCTGAGGTCTTTTAAAAGTTGTAATTGTACAAACGTCTACCGCTTCATCTGGTATCTCGTTCCATATATACATCACTCTGTGTGAAAAACATGCCACTCATTTAAATCTACCCCCTCTTTCCTTAAACCTATGCCCTCTAGTTTCAAAGGTTTCAAAGGTCTTTTATTGTCACATGTACCAATTAAGGTACAGTGATATGTGAATGACCACACAGCCATGTGAAAATAAAGCAACAAGACCGAACCACATAAAAGTTAGCATAAACATCCACCACAGCAGATTCCCCACATTCCTCACTGTGTTGGAAGGCAAAAAAGTCCAAGCTTCTTCCTCTTTATTCTCCCGCGGCCAGAGCAGTCGAAGCTCCCGCAGCCGGCGGTCGAAGCTCCCGCGTCAGGGCGATCGAAATTCCCGCTTTGGGGCGGTCGAAACTCCCACAGCTTGGAGTTCCCGAAGTCGGTCTCCGACCAGAGACCGCGAGCTCCGTGATGTTAAGTCCGCAAGCATCCACGGTTGGAGTTCCGAGATCGCCCCCTGGCAAAGGGATCGCGAGCTCCACAATGGTAAGTCGGCAGGCACCTGCGGTGGCGCTCTGAAAAGTCAGCCTCCAGCAAAGGCCACCAAATCCTCGATGTTAGGCCGCAGTGCGGATGGAGATACGATACAGAAAAAAATCACATCTCCATCGAGGTAAGAGACTAGGAAAATTTTCCCTCAACCCCACCCTCCACACAAAACAAGCTAAAGAACACTAAAAACATACAATTTACATACATTTAAAACACAAAGAAGGAAAGGACAGGCAGACTGTTGGCGAGGCAGTCATTGCTGGCGCCACCCAGTTTTAGACTCCCTAGACTATGGCTATTTGCCTTACCTATGCCCCTCATGATTTTATAGACCTCTACAAAGTCACATCTTAGCCTCTTATGCTTCAGGGAAAAAAGGCCCAGTCTATCCACCCTTTCCAGTTTAATAACATCCTTCCTATAGAAGAGCGACCAGAACTATACACGGTATTCCTGCTATAGCCCTACCAATGAGTTGCCTTGCTGTACCATGAGGTGTCACCTGCTGTACTCAATACCGTGACTGATGAATGCAAGTGGGTCAAAAGCCTTCTTCACTACCTATGTTATCACCTTCATAGAACTATGTATCGACACCACTGAATCTCTCTGTTCTATAACACCTTCCAGAGGGCGTACTATATCTATGTAAGTCCTGCCCTGGTATGCCCTACCAAAATGCAACATCTCGCATTTATCTGAATTAAATTGGGCGGCATAATGGCGCAGCTGGAAGAGCTGTCGCCTCACAGTGTCACAGATCTGGGTTTGATCCTGACGTCGGGTGCTATCTGTGTGGAGTTTGCACCTTCTTCCGGTGACTGTGGATTTCCTCCGGGTGCTCCGGTTTCCTCCCAAATCCCAAAGACGTATGTGTTTGCACGTTAATTGGCCTCTGTAAAATTGCCCCTAGTGTGCAGGGAGTGGATGAGCAAGTGGGGTAATGTTGAACTGGTGTGAATGGATGATCGATGATCGTTGTGGACTCGACAGGCCGGAGAGTCTGTTTCCATGCTGTATCTCTAAACTAAACTAAACTCCATTAGAGTCTGCAAGAGTTTGGGGCAGGATAATGTGACTGTGCGTTCTGAGGGAGTCTGTGGGATTCGGAACCATTGGTGATATCTGAAGGATATCAAGTACATGGGCAAAACGCCCACTCTGAGTGACTGCTGGCAACCTGACGCATTGAAGCCGAGTGCTTTGAACTGAAGAGATCGCATCAGAGCAGCACGCTGTGTGAAGATAAAAACCACACGTCTGCGGTGTATGCGATTCAGTGACAGCTCCTCGAGACTTTAGAGACACATTGTAGAAACAGGCCCTTCAGCCCACCGGGTCATCGCTGACCAGCAGTCACCCTGTACACTAGCACTATCCTACACACTAGGGACAATTTACAGAAGCCAATTAACCTCCAATCCTTGGAGTGTGGGAGAAAAAGGGATCACAGGGAGAACGTACAAACTCTGCACAGACAGCACCCGTAGTCATGATCGAACCCGGGTCTCTGGCGCTGTAAGGCAGCAACTCTACTGTTGTGCCACGGGGTGCCCAAAAACACGTACCAACCAGACTCAGGAATAGTTTCTTCCTTTCTGTTGTGGAAACAAGGAACTGCAGATGCTGGTTTACAAAAAAGGACACAACATGCTGGAGTAACTCGGGTCCCTTCCCCAACCTGAAACATCACCTATCCATGTTCTCCAGGGATGCTGCCTGACTTGCTGAGTTACTCCAGCACTTTGTGTCCTTTTTCTCCCCCTCCAGCAACTCTACCGCTGCACCACTGTTTCACCCTACTTTATACTTTATTTGTTGTCGCCATGCTGCAGCTGAACATCATGTTGTTTGGGCCACATTTGGAGTACTCGGTACAGTTCTGGTTACCCCACTGTAGAAAGGATGTCATTGAACTGGAAAAGGTGCAGGGAAGATTCACAAGGATGTTATCGGATCTGGAAGGTTTGACTGAGAAGGAGGGAATGGATAGGCTGGGTCTATTTTTACAGGAGTATAAGAAGCCTTATAGATGTCATAGTGTCATAATCATACAACACACAAACAGGCCCTTCGGCCCATCAACACTGGTCCCACCTGCCTGTATTTGTCCTGTATCCCTCTAAACCTTTCCTATCCACATACTTGTCCAAATGTTTTGTAAAAGTTGTTATAGTACCTTTCTCAACTACCTCCTCTGGCAGCTTGCCCAGACATCCTCCAACCTCTGTGTCAAAACGTTGCCCCTCAGATTCCTATTAAATCTTCCCCCTCTCACCTTATATCTTTCCCAGGTCACCTTAAAATCATGAAGGACTTAGAGTCATAGTCATAGAGTGATACAGTGCGGAAACAGGCCCTGCAGCCCAACTTGCCCACACCGGCCAAAATGCCCCAGCTACACACAGGTTGGTCCATATCCCTCCAAACCTGTCCTATCCATGTGCCTGTGTAACTGTTTCTTAAACGTTGGGATAGTCCCAGCCTCAACTACCTCCTCTGGCAGCTTGTTCCATACACCCACCACCCTTTGTGTGAAAAGGTTACCCCTCAGATTCCTATTAAATCTCTTCCCCTTCACCTTGAACCTATGTCGTCTGGTCCTTGATTCCTGTACTCTGTGCATCTACCTGAACTATTCCTCTCATGATTTTATACACCTCTATATAAGATCACCCCTCATCCTCCTGTGCTCCAAGGAATAGAGACCCAGCCTACTCAACCTCTCCCTATAGCTCACATCCTCTAGTCCTGGTAAATCTTCTCTAAACCCTTTCAGACTTGACAATATCTATCCTATAACATGGTGCCCAGAAATGAACACAATATTCTAATTGCGGTCTCACCAACGTCTTATACAACTGTAACATGACCTCCCAACTTCTATACTCAATACTCTGACTGATGAAGGCCAATGTGCCAAAAGGGTTTTTGACCATCTTATCTACAGTACCTGCGACTCGACGTTCAAGGAACCATGCACCTGCACTCCTAGATCCCTCTGCTCTACAACACTCCCCAGAGGCCTACCATTCACTGTGTAGGTCCTGCCCTTGTTAGATGTCCCTAAATGCAACACCTCACATTTCTCTGTATTAAATTCTATCAACCATTCCTCAGCCCACCTGGCCTATCGATCCAGATCCTGCTTCAATCTTTCACAACCATCTTCACTGTCTGCAAAACCACCCATTTTTGTATCATCAGCAAACTTCCTAATCTTGCCCTGTATGTTCTCATCCAAATCATTGATGTAGATGACAAACAGTAACGGGCCCACAACTAGTTACAGGCCTCCAGTCTGAGAAGCAACCTTCCACCATTACCCTCTGATTCCTTCCATGAAGCCAATTTGCTATCCATTCAGCTATCTCTCCTTGGATCCCATGCGATCTAACCTTCCAGAGCAGCCTACCATGCGGAACCTTGTCGAATGCCTTACTGAAATCCATGTGTATAAGCTTTGCCCTCATCGACCTTTTTAGTCACGTTTTCAAAAAACACAATCAGATTAGTGAGACACAACCTCCCACGTTCAAAACCATGCTGACTATCCTTAATCAGCCCTTGCCCATCCAAATGCTTGTATAACCTATCCCTCAGAATACTCTCTAGTAACTTGCCAACTACAGATGTTAAGTTCACCGGCTTATAGTTCCCAACATTTTCCCTGCAGCCCTTCTTGACTGGAGTCACAACATTTATCACCCTCCAGTCTTCCGGCACCTCTCCTGTATTTAAGGACGACTCCTAAATTTCAACCAGGGCTCCCGCAATTTCCTCTCTAGTTTCCTACAATGTCCTCGGATATATCTGTATTGTCCTGTATCCCACTAAACCTTTGGATAAAGTAATTAGCCACAATCTTTTCCCTAGGGTAGGAGAGTCTAAAAGATATAGTTTGAAAATAAAAGACACAAAGTGCTGGAGTAACCCAGCGGGTCAGGCAGCTATTCTGGAGGACATGGATAGGTGACGTTTTGGGTCGACTGAAGTCTGAAGAAGGGTCCTGACACTTTTTGCCATCACCTCCGCTCATTGACCCACCCCTGCACATTGCCTGAATCTCTCCCATGTCCTCCAACAACCATCTATGCCTGAGCTCTCCCCCACGTCTCACAGCGCTCGCCCCTGCCCAGTGGCTGAAATCTCCCCCACATCGTTCCCACGCCCACCCCAGCCCGCTTGCCTGAACACTCCAGTCATCAAGTGTGGGTCTTATTTAAGCAGCTCCCGTGACTGGGCCTCTCTGCTCTCGGAGTGTGAAATGAGTGGTGGGAGCCGTCAAACCACTGCGGCAATCTAATCTGCTGTCCCGAGATGTGCTGCGCACTGAGATAAGGGTGGTGAAAGGAGCAGGTGTGACTTGACGGCACTCTGGAGGCCTCTCCTCCTGCTGCTGCAAGCCGTTTGATGGCAGCAAGCCGACGTCATGCGGGATGCAGGGAGCAGAAGCCCAGACGTTCTGCCCTGTCCTTCACTGAGGTCTGATCCTAGCTGCCGCTCCTTCTCTCCCATTAACACAAAATGCTGGAGTAGCTCAAAGGGTCAGGCAGCATCTCTGGAGAAAAGGAGTAGGTGACATTTTGGGTCAGAGCCCTTCCTCAGACTCACATTTACTGTTGGGGCTGCACAGTGGGTAGAGCCGCTCCTTCATGGCACCAGAGACACGGGTTCGATCCTGGCCTTGGATGTTGCCTGTGTGTGGAGTTTGCACGTTCTCCCTGTGGCCGCGTGGGCTTCCTCTAAGTGCTACTGTTTCCTCCCACATAGAGTAATACAGCACGGAAACAGGCCCTTCAGCCCAACTTGCCCACACCGACTAACATGTCCCATCTACATTAGTCCCACCTGCCTGTGTTTGGCCCATATCCCTCTAAACCTGTCTTATCCATGTACCTGTCTAAATGTTTTTTAAACGTGATAGTAGTTTGTTCCTTCCTCCGGCAGTTCCATTACCTGCCACTGTTTGTATAAATAAGGTTGCCCCTTGGGTTCATATTAGATCTTCCCTCCTGATTTTAAACCTATGTCCTCTGGTTCACTATTCTCCTACTCTGGGCAAAAGACTGGGCATTTACCCAATCTATTCCTGTCATGATTTTGTAAACCTCTATAAGATCACCCCTCAACCTCCTGTGCTCCGAGGAAAAGTGTCCTAGCCTGCTCAACCTCTCCCTATAACTCAGGCCCTTGAGTCCTGGCAACATCCTTGTGGGGACATGTGGGTTTGTAGGTTAATCGGTCCTCTGTAAATAGCCCCTAGTGCAAGGGTTCTCAACCTGGGGTAATTTTACCCCCAGGAGGTAAATTTTGCCTACTCAGGAGGTAGATTTGTTGATTCTAGATTTGTACATATATTTTCTCATCGACTGACTGTGTTTGATTCTGGAATACCTTGGTATGATCTGTTCATCATTAGTTGCTCATAAATAAGTGAAATAACATTGTTATGTGCTATTAAAGTTGCCAGGGGTAAATGGGATGAAAAAGGTTGGGAACCCCTGTGTAAGGAGTCGATGAGAAAGTGGGATAACATGGAACTAGTGTGAATGAGTGATCAGGAGTGAGCGTGACCTCGGTGGGCCGAAGGGCCTGTTACCATTTCTCTATTTTAGTCAATCGATCAATGAAAGCTCTCAGTGGTACAGAATCCGCCTCTCAATCAGAGAATAAATTCCTCCTCAACTCATCCATTTTAGTGGACAGACTCTGATTCTGCAGCTTAGTTCTTTAACCCGCTGAGTTACTCCAACATTTTGTGTCTATCTTAGTTTTTTTGAGTTTAGTCTTAGATATACAACATGGAAACAAGCCCTTCGGCCCACTGAGTCCACGCTGACCATCGATCACCCGTTCATAACTGATTCTTTGATATCCCACTTTCTCATCCACTCCCGGCACACTGGGGATAATTCACAGTGGGACCAGCGTAGATGGGGCATCGTGGTGGGCATGAACGATTGGGCCGAAGGGCCTGTTTCCATGCTGTATGCCTCTATTGCTCTATGACTGTTCGCCATACTGCAGATGTGGTCAGACCAACATCCTGCCTCAGACAACCGGTACGGGTGGGTGTTGGGGGAGTCTGAGCAGCTGGAAAGGTCTCTCTTACTCTCTCATGAGCATTCAGGAGAAGTGAGTCCATGTTTTCCAGGGATACTGCTTGATCCGCTGAGTTGCTCATGCACCTTGTGGGTTTTTTTTTATAACCAGCATTGCCAGTTCCTTGTTTCAACTCCAACTTCTTGAATGCAACATCTCCAAATTTGTGGATGACATGAAGCTGGGGGGCAGTGTTAGCTGTGAGGAGGATGCTAGGAGGCTGCAAGGTGACTTGGATAGGTTGGGTGAGTGGACAGATGCATAGTAGATGCAGTATAATGTGGATGAATGTGAGGTTATCCACTTTGGTGGCAAGAACAGGAAAGTAGACTATTATGGTGACCGATTGAAAGTAGGCATGCAGTCATTGAAAGTAGACCAGTCATTGAAAGTAGGCATGCAGGTGCAGCAGGCAGTGAAGAAAGCAAATGGTATGTTGGCATTCATAGCAAAAGGATTTGAGTATAGGAGCAGGGAGGTTCTACTGCAGTTGTACAGGGTCTTGGTGAGACCACACCTGGAGTATTGCGTACAGTTTTGGTCTCCTAATCTGAGGAAAGACGTTCTTGCCATAGAGGGAGTACAGACAAGGTTCACCAGACTGATTCCTGGGATGGCAGGACTTTCATATGAAGACAGACTGGATAGACTCGGCTTGTACTCGCTAGAATTTAGAAGATTGAGGGGGGATCTTATAGAAACATACAAAATTCTTAAGGGGTTAGACAGGCTAGATGCAGGAAGATTGTTCCCGATGTTGGGGAAGTCCAGAACAAGGGGTCACAGTTTAAGGATAAGGGGGAAGTCTTTTAGGACCAAGATGAGAATTTTTTTTTTCACACTGGGAGCGGTGAATCTGTGGAATTCTCTGCCACAGAAAGTAGTGAGGCCAGTTCATTGGCTATATTTAAGAGGGAGTTAGACGTGGCCCTTGTGGCTAAAGGGATCAGGTGGTATGAAGAGAAGGCAGGTACTGGATACTGAGTTGGATGATCAGCCGTGATCATATTGAATGGCGGTGTTGGCTCAAAGGGCCAAATGGCCTACTCCTGCACCTATTTTCTATGTTTCTATTTTCTAATTCCCAATTGGTATTGGTCTGTTATTGCCAAGTGTACAAAACCTTTCTCGTACCATACACGAGTACAATCAAACCTTACACAAGTACAGCACAAGGAAATGTAAACAGAGTGCACAGACTATTGTTACAGCTACCGAGAGAGTGCAGATATTTTTTTTAAAAAGTGCAAGGGCTGGAACGAGGTAGGTTGGAAGATCAGGACTTGAGCCCTCCCCTATTGGAGGGCCATTCAGTGGTTTGATAATGGCAGGGCAGAAGCTCTTCTTGGATCTGGTACTGGTCTTTCCTTTGTGTGGTGGGTCAGGTCTTACCTGCTTCTGGACTGACCAAAGGTCTTGTTTTCACTGCAGGTCTTCACTGCGATCTTCACGGCTGAGATGGTGCTGAAGATCATTGCCCTGGACCCCTACTACTACTTCCAGCAGGGGTGGAATATCTTTGACAGCATCATCGTGTGCCTGAGCCTGATTGAGCTGGGCCTGGCCAGAGTTGACGGTCTCTCTGTGCTCCGCTCCTTCAGACTGGTAAGTGCTCCTCCCTTCACCAGTTCAGATTAGTTTTGAGATACAGCATGGTAACAGGCCCCATGGCCAAGCAGACCATCACTCAGCCGCTCACACTTGTTCTACGTTATACCACTTTCGCATCCACTCCCGACACACAAGGGGCAATTTTACAAAAGGCCAATTAACCTACAAACCCGGGGTGTGGGAGGAAAGTGGAGAACCCTGACAAAACCCATATAGTCACAGGGAGAACGTGCAAACTCCACACAGATAGTAGCTGAGGTCAGGATTGAACCTGTGGTGCTGTGAGGCCACTGTGCTGAGTTCCTCCAGCACTTTGTGTTTCACTTCACAAACTGTCCAACCTATAGGTATCCCATATTGTCCTCAATCACACCACTACACCAGAGAGGAAGCAAGTAATTCTTCATCCCAAGGGAGTTTAAAAAAAGGAAATAACTCACAATGTCACCTCCCCCCCCCCCCCCCCCCCTCACTTGGGAGAAGAGGAGTCATAGTTCCCAGGACAAGGTTGGCCATTTGGGACTGAGATGGGAGGATATTTCATCACTCGATGTGTTCTCTGACCCCAAGGAGGTTGTGGAGTCTGAGCCATGGGGTGGCACAGAGGCTCTGCTGGTGGAGCGGCTGCCTCACACACGGAGAGCCCGGCTCCATCCTGGCATTGACCATGCGGCGTTTGCAGGTTCACACTGTGACAGAGGCAAATCTTGCAAACACAGCAGGGCTGTGCTCACTTACGCCAGTGTGTGTGTTTATGAGATAGGGAGAGAGTGTGTGAATGTGTGAGATTGAGAGAGAATGTGTGCGTATGTGAGAGGAAGAGAGAGTGTGTTTATGAGATGCTGTGAAAATTTGCCTCCCTGTCACACTCCAGCCTGCAAATTCCACCCCTGTTAATGTGTATGAGAGTGTGTGTGTGTATGAAAGTGTGTGTGAAAGTGAGAGAGAGTGTGTGAATGAGATAGTGTGAAGATTTGCCTCCCTGTCACAGGGTGAACCTGCAAACTCCACACCTGTTAATGTGTATGAGAGTGTGTGTGTGCGCGCGAGCGCGAGAGAGAGAGTGTGTGTGTGTGTGTGAGAAAGTGTGAGAGAGGGAGTGTGAAAGTGAGAGAGAGGGAGTGTGTGTGAAAGTGTGAGAGATAGGGAGTGTGAGGGAGGGAGTGTAAGAGGGGGGTGAGAGAGGGATTGTGGAGAGGGAGTATGAGAGGGTGTGTGTAAAAGGGGGAGTGTGAGAGGGGAGTGAGAGGAGGTGTGTGAAAGGAGGGCTATGAAAGGGGAGGGGGAGTGTGAGGGTATTGTGAGAAAGGGGGATTGTGGAGGAGGGAGTGTGAGGGAGGGGGAGTGTGAGTGTGAGGGAGGGGGAGTGTGAGGGAGGGGGAGTGGGAGAGGGGAAGTGTGTGAGAGGGGGAGAGTGAGAATGTGAGTGAAAAAGAGGGTGTGAGAGAGGGGTGCAAGAGGGGGAGTGTACAGTGCCCTCCATAATGTTTGGGACATAGACCCATCATGTATTTGTTTGCCTCTGTACTCCACAATTTGAGATTTGTAATCGAAAAAAAATCATGTGGTTAAAGTGCAGATTGTCAGATTTTAATAAAGGCCATTTTTATACATTTTGGTTTTACCACTTCTTCTTCTTGCGTGTGGCGTGCACAGCCTAAAGTTGTTGGACAACTTGTTCCATTTGATCTTCCGTTTGTGCACGTCGAGTTAATTGCATTAGTCGAAACCGGGCGGACCACGTGAAGGTTGCAATCTTCCACCCCGGTTTCTCCATGTAGAAATTACAGCAGTGTTTACATAGTCCCCCCATTTCAGGGCACCATAATGTTTGCAACACAGCAATGTCATGTAATTGAAAGTAGTCATGTTTAGTATTTTGTTGCATATCCTTTGCATGCAATGACTGCTTGAAGTCAACGATTCATGGACATCACCAGTTGCTGGGTGTCTTCTCTGGTGATGCTCTGCCAGGCCTGTATTGCAGCCATCTTTAGCTTATGCTTGTTTGGGGGGCTAGCCCCCTTCAGTTTTTTTTTCAGCATATAAAAGGCATGCTCAATTGGGTTCAGATCGGGTGATTGACTTGGCCACTTAACCATTTTTTAACCTTTGAAAAACTCCTTTGTTGCTTTAGCAGTATGTTTGGGATCATTGTCTTGATGATCCCAAACATACTGCTTAAATGCAACCAATGAGTTTTGATGCATTTGTTTAAACTTGAGCAGATAGGATGTGTCTATACACTTCAGAATTCATTGTGCTATTACCATCAGCAGTTGTATCATCAATGAAGATAAGTGAGCCAGTACCTTCAGCAGCCATACATGCCCAGACCATAACACCCCCACCACTATGTTTCACAGATGAGGTGGTATGCTTTGGATCTTGGGCAGTTCCTTCTCTCTGCCATACTTTGCTCTTGCCATCACTCTGATATGAGTTAATCGTCATCTCATCTGTCCACAAGACCTTTTTCCAGAACTGTGGTTGCTCTTTTAAGTACTTCTTAGCAAACTGTAACCTGACCATCCTATTTTTGCAGCTAACCAGTGGTTTGCATCTTGTAGTATAGCCTCTATATTTCCGTTCATGAAGTCTTCTGCGGACAGTGGTCATTGACAAATCCACACCTGACTCCTGAAGAGTGTTTCTGATCTGTCGGACAGGTGTTTGTGGATTTTTCTTTATTATAGAGAGAATTCTTCAGTCATCAGCTGTGGAGGTCTTCCTTGGCCTGCCAGACCCTTTGCAATTAGTAAGCTCACCAATGCTCTCTTTCTTCTTAATGATGTTCCAAACAGTTGATTTTGGTAAGCCTAAGGTTTGGCTGATGTCTCTAACAGTTTTATTCTTGTTTCTCAGTCTCATAATGGCTTCTTTGACTTTCATTGGCACAACTTTGGTCCTCATGTTGATAAACAGCAATAAAAGTTTCCAAAGGTGATGGAAAGACTAGGTGCTGAGAGCTCTCTTATACCTGCATTAAGGAGGCAATTAAACACACCTGAGCAATTACAAACACCTGTGAAGCCATGTGTCCCAAACATTATGGTGCCCTGAACTGGGGGGACTATGTATAAACACTGCTGTAATTTCAACATGGTGAAACCAAAAGGTATAAAAAATGGCTTTTATTAAAATCTGACAATGTGCACTTTAACCATATGTGATTTTTTTTCTATTACTAATCTCAAATTGTGGAGTACAGAGGCGAATAAATAAATGACTTGTCTTTGTCCCAAACATTATGGATGTGTGGGATACAGATACTGTGTGTGAGACAAGGGGGGGGAGGGTAGTGTGTGAGGCAGATACTGTGTGTGAGAGAGATAGAGAGGGAGTGTATGTGTGTGAGGCAGAGAGAGAGAGAGAGAGAGAGAGAGTGTGTGTGTGAGAGAGAGGGAGTGAGGTAAATGTTTCTGTATCTATAGTTACCATTCACCTGTGGGAACACATTTGAGCTTTTTGATTAGTTCATGTCCGAGAGGATTAATGTCTCCATATTAACAACACTCCAAGGGATTTCACTTGAGAGCATCCTTAATATATTCTTAATACTAAACCAATCTTAATATCTCCTTCTTGGCTCAGTGTCATTTTTTTGTCCGGTTAGACTAGTGTGAAGTGTTGTGGGATGTTTCCTGACCTCAAAGGGGGGTGATGGAATAATCAGGTTGTTGGAGAAGGAAGATATACTCGTTTGTTGCCTGAATGAAGGTGGTAATTAATAGGTTTTAAATAGAATGTTTTTAATTTGTTAAGGTTTGTGGAGGGTATAAGAAGGTGTTAGCCCTGATGTTACAATGTGATTTAAACCCAGTTGTGTGCACAAATTCTCTTTAGATCGGCCATTTCCTCTTTCTGCAGCCTCTTTCTTGCAATCTCTAAACAACAGATAGCTTATCTCAATATCTCCATACACAAGTGGAAATTTGCCACTGTTTAGTCTAGTTTAGTGATACAGTGCGGAAGCAGGTCCTTCTGCCCACGGAGACTGCGCTAGCCAGCGATCACCCCCCCCCCCCCCCGTACACGACCACTACCCTACATATTAGGAATCATTTACAATCTTTACCGATGCCAATTAACCTACAAACCTGCAATAGACAATAGGTGCAGGAGTAGGCTATTCGGCCCTTCGAGCCAGCACCGCCATTCATAGAAACATAGAAAATAGGTGCAGGAGGAGGCCATTCAGCCCTTCGAGCCAGCACCGCCATTCACTGATCGTCCACTATCAATAACCCGTGCCTGCCTTCTCCCCATATCCCTTGATTCCACTAGCCCCTAGAGCTCTATCCAACTCTCTCTTAAATCGATCCAGTGATTTGGCCTCCACAGCCCTCTGTGGCAGGGAATTCCATAAATTCACAACTCTCTGGGTAAAAAAGTTTTTTCTCACCTCAGTCTTAAATGACCTCCCCTTTATTCTAAGACTGTGGCTCCTGGTTCTGGACTCGCCGAACATTGGGAACATTTTTCCTGCATCTAGCTTGTCCAGTCCTTTTATAATTTTATATGTTTCTATAAGATCCCCCCTCATCCTTCTAAACTCCAGTGAATACAAGCCTAGTTTTTTCAATCTTTCCTCATATGACAGTCCCGCCATCCCAGGGATCAATCTCGTGAACCTACGCTGCACTGCCTCAATCACAAGGATGTCCTTCCTCAAATTAGGAGACCAAAACTGTACAAAATACTCCAGATGTGGTCTCACCAGAGCCCTACACAACTGCAGAAGAACCTCTTTTCTCCTGTACTGAAATCCTCTTGTTATTCAATGTGATCATGGCTGATCATCCCCAATCAGTACCCTGTTCCTGCCTTCTCCCCATATCCCCTGACTCCGCTATTTCTAAGAGCCCTATCTTGCTCTCTCTTGAAAGCGAGAGCTAGATATGAGGCATAGACCCTCCCGCACACCACCCACCCATTCCCCATCCCCAAAATCAAGCTGAGAAGATGAGGCCTTACCACCAGGTTTCCGATCACCATGACGACAAGGATGCACAGCGATGCACTGCTTGGAATGTGGGATTATACTGCTGCGTCTTCGTGCCGCCCCTAAACCACTGCTTGACGTCCACAGCTGGTCAGCACATCCCCCCCCCCCTGCAGCACAAGGTAGAGCTTGCTAAGCAACTCTGTCGAAACGAGGAATTTCTTACGCGAGTCTGTGAGAGTCAACTTTAAATACCTTTCTCAATCTGAATGAATCAACTTATGAATCTGTGGAAAAAGAACACCCACAAACATGAGCAATAGCGTGGCTGGCAGAGTTGCTGCCTCGCAGCGCCAGAGACCCGGATTCGATCTTGACCTCGGGTGCTCTCTGTACGGAGTGACCAGGTGGGTTTTCTCCGGGTGCTCCAGTTTCCACCCACATTCCAAAGATGCGCAGGTTTGTCGGTTATTTGGCTTCGGTATAATGGTAAAATGTCCTTAATGTGTAGGATAGTGTAGTGTATGGGGATCACTGGTGGGCATGGACTCTTGGGCTGAAGTGCCTGTTTCCGCGCTGTATCTTTAAACTAATCTAAACTAATGTGGGTGCTCATTTTGTAATAGCAGTAGCCTGGCTAGGGCCACGTCTCATGGGTCTCTCTGCCTTGCAGCTCCGAGTCTTCAAGCTGGCAAAATCATGGCCCACCCTCAACACCCTGATCAAGATCATCGGCAACTCCATGGGAGCCCTGGGCAACCTGACCCTGGTGCTGGCCATCATTGTCTTCATCTTCGCGGTGGTTGGGATGCAACTCTTCGGCAAGAAATACAACGAGCAGGTTTGCAAGATCTCCGACAAAAACTGCAAGCTCCCCCGCTGGCACATGCACGACTTCTTCCACTCCTTCCTCATCGTCTTCCGGGTGCTGTGCGGCGAATGGATCGAGACCATGTGGGACTGCATGGAGGTGGCTGGCCAACCCCTGTGCATCCTTGTCTTCATGCTGGTCATGGTGATCGGAAACCTGGTGGTAAGGCCTTACCTTCTCAGCTTGATTTCGGGGATGGGGAATGGGAGGGAGGGGTGCGGGAGGGTCTTTGCCTCATGTTCTGCCAGGACACGGCAGCATATCTTTCCCGTAAGACGTTAGACTTATAGACATTAGAGATGCAGCGCGGAAACAGGCTCTTGAAACTTACCAAACATTGAAACTTACCAAACAGTCTGGATGGAGTGGATGTGGAGAGGATATTTCCACTAGTGGGAGAGTCTAGGATCAGAGGCCATAGCCTCAGAATAAAAGGACGTACCTTTAGAAAGAGGAAGAGGAATTTCTTTACCCAGAGGGTGGTGAATCTGTGGAATTCATTGCCACAGAAGTCTGTGAAGGCCGTCAATAGACAATAGACAATAGGTGCAGGAGTAGGCCATTCGGCCCTTCGAGCCAGCACCGCCATTCAATGTGATCATGGCTGATCATCCCTAATCAGTACCCCGTTCCTGCCTTCTCCCCATATCCCATGACTTCGCTATCTATAAGAGCCCTATCTAGCTCTCTCTTCAAAGTATCCAGAGAACCGGCCTCCACCGCTCTCTGAGGCAGAGAATTCCACAGACTCACAACTCCTTGTGAGAAAAGGTGTTTCCTCATCTCCGCTCTAAATGGCTTACCCTTTATTCTTAAACTGTGGCTCCTGGTTCTGGACTCCCCCAACATCGGGAACATAATTTTGAGCATGAACGCAGTCTCCCACTATCACAAATTTTGCAGTTGAGTATCCCGCATTTGGAGACATCGCAGGCAAGAGCACACCCGAAGTGCAATGGGATAGCCTTGTGCTGGGAGAACTGCCTTTTTGATCATGGTCTCTCCCCTACCAGGTAAGTACCAATGGGGAGATTGACAGATTCTTGATTAGTACAGGGATTATGGGGAGAAGGCAGGAGTATAGGGTTGAGAGGGTAAGACTGATTAGCCATGATTGAATGACGGAGTAGACAAAGGGCCAAATGGCCTAATTCTGCTCCTATAATTTATGAACTTATGATCACCCCACACAATAGGGCAATTTACAATTTTACTGAAGCCAATTAACCAAAGTTTATTATTGTCCTTTAGCATAATAGTGTATAGGTAGTTTAGATGCTCTTTGGCATTGGGCTTGGTTTTCTAGGTTAAGTGCTTATCCTGGTGTTGGAGCACAAGTACTTTGTGTTTTGAAAGTAATTCAAACCTGTGTGTTTTTCGGGATGTGGGAGGAAACCAGAGCAGAACCAGAGGGAGAACGTACAAACTCCGTACAGGCAGCATCTGTAATCAGACCGAACTTGGGTCTCTGGCATTGTAATGCAGCAACTCTACGGCTGCGCCACTGTGCCACGCATTTGTGCAGAATTAGGCCGTTCAGCCCATCAAGCCTACTTATGAATCCTTACCCAGAAAGTAGCAATGTTACAAAATTTTGAAATTTTTAAAATCGTCTGCAATTTATCCCATAATAAAGCATAAAAAGGAGTTTAATTTGACACCTAATTCACTTTCATATCTTCAGTATTAAAAAAGTTATGGCCATTTTCATACTCGGAAATTAGCATCTTGTTCCCTATAGCTTTTCGATTGACTTAACACAAAAGCTGTGATTGAGGACAGTCAAAAGCCCATAACTTTCTTAAAAATTAAGAGAACTGAAATAAATGTTTAGTTATTATAGATTGAAGCATTCTGATACAAATATGAAACAATTTACTTGGATGACCTGAAATTAAAGCATATAATTAGTTAGTTACCTAATTGTAGCTAATTACAAAATTCAATTACTAGATCTAAACATCTATCCATTTCTTAAGAAAAGATTAACATTTTTAAATAGCCTAAGTGTCCAAATAACATTGACACAAGAATTCACAATATAACATGATTTTTAAATCTCATTGTCATGAATTTATAGGCCAAATGGAAGGAATTTAATGTTTAATTCCCGTAAATTAATGGCCATTTTAATCATCTTGCGAGTGGGTTTTTGTGGAACGTGATCGATTGGAACGTTGCAGTTTGCGGTGAATTTGAACCCCATATCCGCAGGAAAAACATTGCCGGTTCGCATGGGGCCATAATCACATTTAAATATTGTAACATACCTACAGAAAGTGGTGAGAACGTGCTCCTTGCTGCCTCGAGACAAACTGGAACTGAAGGAGGATCTCCCATAGTGGATGGTGACCCTTTGGACTGAACGACCAGATTCCATAGCACCCTAATCAAGAACTTAGCAAACTCCACTTAAAAAATATCCATTGACGGCCTCCACAGCCATACGTGGCAATGAATTCTGCAGATTCATCACCCTCTAGCTAAAGACATTCCTTCTCACCTCCTTTCAAAAGGCACATCCTTTTATTTGGAGGCTGTGTCCACTAGTGAAAACATCCTCTCCACATCCACCCTATCCAGGTCTTTCACAACTCGGTAAATTTCAATGAGGTTTCCCCCCCCCCCCCCCCCCCCCCCCCCGCTCCCCCCCACTCCAGCGAGAGGGTACAGGCCCAGAGGCTTCAAACGCTCATCATACGTTAACTCACTCATCCCCAGGATCATTCTCATAAACCTCTGGATGCTCTCCAACGCCAGCACTTCCTTCCTCAGATGTGCAGTCCAAACTGCTCACAATACTCCAAACGTGGCCTCACTAGCACCTGATAAAGCAAGCAAGGCCCCATCTCCTCTGTGTGACCTCCGAACATAGACCTCCTGGTCATTCAGTCCAACAATTCTTAGCGCAACTATTAGAACTATTAGAACACCGAGAGATCCTCCTTCAGTTCCAGTTTGTCCTAGAGGCAGCGATGCATGTTCTTACCTCTCTCTGGGTAAAGACATTTGGTCCCGAATTTCGTGTTGGATATATTTGGTGCCCCTTGCTTTGGTCTCTTCCATAAACCTCAACATCTCTGGCAGGAAGCCCTATTAAGCACACTTCAACCCTTCATTCTCAACATGGTCATTAACCTGTCCCTCACTGCCTGTCTTTCCCATCAGTCTTACTTGTTATAAACTCTATCTTCCTAACAGTTCCCCCAGTCCCCCCTTGGAAACCTGATGCTCGTGTTTGCAACCCTCCACCATTCTCAGTTAAACTTCCTAAATAGCGCAAGAAAATTCCCCTAGGGGGATATTAGTTCCCCTCCAGTTTGGTATTATATGGGGATCTTGACGTTTTAGGTCATGACATCCAATTTGAAGAATATTGCCTTGGAATATCCCTTTTAAGCATCCTCTGTGTATATTGTATCATCTGCACTAGTTGTGCGCATGTGCAGTAGCTAAGGTGAGGCAGAAAAGAGGTGGTTTTGTGTGTGCGCACGTGTCAGTGATGTGTGCGTGCGCGCATGTTTGTGTGTTTGCTTGTGTGAGCACGTCTGTGTCCGTGTTTGTGTGCACGCACGCGTGCGTGTTTGCTTGTGTGTGTGCGTGTTTGCTTGTGAGTGCTTCTGTGCCCATGTTTATGTGTGAACGTGCGCCTGTGTCCATGTGTGTGCACGCATTTCCATGTGTGCGTGTGTTGTGTGTTGGTGTGTGCGTGGTCATGTTTGTGTGTGCGTGTGTGAACATTTCTGTGTGCGTGTGCGTGATTTTGCATGTGTTTGTGTGTGATAACATCAGAGTTTACCAGGGCCATGTGCAGTGCCCCATCTAGTTTGATGTACTTCGACCTCCCCAGTATTGCAGGTGAGACCTCGAAATTATTCCATCAGTTTCGTGAACAAACTCAAGTGTCACCATATGATTCTACTTGTCTGCTATGTTCAATAGATGATTTGATTGTACACTCCATCAAATAGTCCCAGGAGACCAAACCACACATAGCAGAGAGCACAATAGCCCAGAATGAACATAGCCAGCTGTCCAACAATAAATGCGGTGAGTTAGTTCGGCCCTCGCCATTCTTTTCCTTGAGGATTGTATATAAAGACACAAAGTGCTGGATTAACTCAGGTCGGGACCCTTTTTCAGCTGCTTTGTAGTAGGTGGAAGAAAGGTGGAAGAGAGATTGGGGTCCATGACTCATCTGCAGTTCCTTTTGGCTCCATCCTTGAATTTATCATGGACGCCAAGGGATTTGTCTTGGATTCCAAGCACTTACCAAGCGCATGTGTATTTACTGGATTGTATGCACCATTCACATAACCATCTTATGTACCAGGCTGGGTCCTTCAATCGTTCAATAGTGCTTTATTTCTCACATATTGCAACTGCACAGTGAATTTATTTTTACATATGCACGTGGAGACACCACCATGTTTTGGCGTCATTTCCAAAATCCGGTCCGCCCATTGGCTCCGTCTACTGGAGCAGTTCCCGCGAACCGATGTCCCCCTCCTCTCCTCCTCCAGCCATCTTTATGTCCCGGGGATGCCTACAGCAGTCGACCTTGAAGGTGCTGGAGTCATTACCCTGGTTCGCCCTCCTACCGACCCTTGCTCCTCGCGTCCGACGCCTCCTTTTCCCTCCCAGTTACGCCGTCCGACGAGCCTTTGGGCGAGGTCCCGTCCACCGACTCACCTTGTCGAACGCTGTCAACCACCAAACGCAGTGGAAAAAGAAAATGGCTTCCAGCCATAACAACAACAAAAATTTGCCGACTGACAAAACTCCACCAATTCTCGTGCAATTTGCAAGTTATTTAAGGCAGGTGCATTCTTTTTTAAAAGGCTCTTTTTATTTATAAGTAAGATGCACTTTAGCCCAGCACCAGCCCTGTAGTCCAGAATGTGGAGGAGGTAGCTAATTACTGCAGCAAAGGGATGTCAGCCACCATGTATAGTGTTCAGAATGACAGCTGCCCCTATTACAAAGATCCACACTTAATCTCTTGCACCAATCACCACAGAAGTGGTTCAGCCGCAGTGAAATGACATTTTCAAATGGCTTTAACAAGGAGAAAATCACCACATGCACATCAAAAGGCAAAGTGAGTGTTAGATTAGCTCAGTCGCAGGCACTCAAAGCTGTGAGTCATCGGTCTCTCGCTCCGGGATTTAACTTTACATTCTGGGCAGAATCACCTGCAGAGTTCAAAAGAGAGTGGCATTGCTTTTTTTTTTTTAACTTAATTGCTAACTCCGTTTGTTCCTTTTAAAAAAATATGGAGAATTAAATTATTTTTCCATTTTCTCTTAAAGATGCACAATCAGTGAGAGCGTTAAATAGTTCAGCAATGTTCACACAGATTAGGGGCGTCACAGTAACGCAGCGGTAGAGTTGCTGCCTTACAGGGTCAGAGATCCTGACTCTGGGTGCTGTATGTACAGAGTTTGTACGTTCTCCCCACGACTGCGTGGGTTATCTCGGGGTGCTCCGGTTTCCTCCCACACTCCAAAGATGTGCAGGCTTGTAGGTTAATTGGCTTCGGTAAAAATTGTAAATTATTCCTAGTGTGTGGAATGGTGCTAGTGTACGGGGATGATCGCTGGTCGGCGTGGACTCCTGGGCTGAAGGGCCTGTTTCCACGCTGTATCCATGGTGCTGGAGGCAGATACGATAGTGAGGTTTAAGAGTCTTTTGTATAGGCACATGGATATGCAGAGACTGGAGGAATACGAAGCACGTGCCGGCAGATCACGTGAATGAATGAATACTTTATTGTCACCTGTGACGTCACAGTGAAATTCTTTGCTTGCATACCCAAGGTATGCAAATAGTCGCCCATAAAGGGCGCTTACAAAGTTACAAAGTACCCCCACTCCAGGTCCCCCTTTGCTCTCCCCCCTTCACGGCGGTCCCCCCCACGCCGGGTCCTCCTTTGTTCCTTCCACGATGGTCTTAGCATCATGTTTGGCACAGACATTGTGGGCTGAAAAGCTTCTACCTGCGCTCTCTTGTTCCATGTAATATCCGTGCCGACAATTGTACCAGGTTAAATTAATCTCTCTGCCTGCAGCACCAACTGTAACAGGTGATATAATAGTTCTTTTGAAATGGTTGTAAACGTGAGCAAGCTATTATACAAGACATTGGTGAGGCCGCATTTAGATGTGTTCCGTTTTTGTCTCCCTCTTATAGAAAAGATGTTGTTAAGCTGGAAAGAGTGCAGAGGTGATTTGCGGGGATGTTGCCAGCACTCGAGAGCCTGAGCTATAGGGGAGAGGTTGGGCAAGCTAGGACTTTATCCCTTGGAGCGCAGGAGGATGAGGGGTGGTTTGGGCCGGTTCATGGATAGGACAGGTTTACGGGGATATGGGCCAAACGCAGGCTGGTGGGACTAGTGAAGATGGGGCATGTTGTTCAGGATGGGCAGGTTGGTCAGCGTAGGGACTGTTTCCACTCTATGGCAACTACAAACGCCTGTTTGATTAATAACACGCAAATTGGAGGGACAGCACCTCGCTTTCCGCCTGGGTAGCACACAATCCAACGGTATGAACATTACATTCTCCAATTTTAAGTACTTTCTAACAACTCTCCCCCTCCCTTTTCTCCCCCACTCTCCCTTTCCCCCACCTCACTCCCCCTCCCTTACCCAACCCCTGTGCCCACCTGGACTCGCATCTATTTCTCCCCCCCCCCCCACTCACATTCCTTGCTCCAGCTTTACAATTTACAACTCTTCAATCCTTCTGTCCCACATCTTCTGTTTTAGTCGCCGGTCTTTACTCCAACCATCTGCCTATCAAACCTCTTCCCCCCCCAGTTCACATATTACCTACCACGTGCTGTCCTGCCCCTCCCCTCTCACAGCTTTCCCCCCTCCCGCTTACATTCAGTCTGGAGAATCGTCTGTGGAATTCTCTGCCTCGGAGGGCGGTGGAGGCAGGTTCACTGGATGCTTTCAAGAGAGAGCTGGATAGGGCTCTTAAAAATAGCGCAGTCAGGGGATATGGGAAGAAGGCAGGAACGGGGTACTGATTGGGGATGATCAACTATGATCACATTGAATGGCGGTGCTGGCTCGAAGGGCCGAATGGCCTACTCCTGCACCTATTGTCTATTGAGAAGGGTCCCGACCCGAAACGCCACCTGTCCATGTTCTCCAGAGATGCTGCGTGACCTCCTGAGTTATTCCAGCATTTTGCATCCTTTTGTGTAAACCAGCATCTGCAGTTCCTTGTTTCGACTGATTAAAATCCCTGATGGGACTTGAGAAGACTGATACGGTGAGGATGTTTCTGCTTATGGGAGAATGTAGAGGTTATTGTTTAAAGATAAGGAATAATCCATTAAAGATAGGCAAGGTCACTTTATTTCTCCCAAGGGACGTTAGTCTTTGGAACCCTGCTTCCATGACTCTTTGAAGAAGAGAGTTCCTGAAGAGTTTTGCAGTAGATATGTGGGGGATCTTGACAAACATGAGGAAGAAATGTGCCCAGGATGGATGTCAAAAGGAAGTTGAATTCACAATCGGTTTAGACATGTTTTATGAGGATGTTGCCATAACCCGCGGGCCAGAGCTTTAGGGTGAGGTTGAGCAGGCTAGGACTTTATTCCTTGCCGCGCAGAAGGATGAGGAGTGATCTTAATATAGATGTACAAAATCATGAGAGGAATAGATCAGATAGATGCACAGGGTCTCTGGGCCAGAGTTGGGGAATCTAGAACCAGAGGACATAGGTTTAAGGTGACGGGGAAAAGATTTAATACGAACCCAAGGGGTAACTTTTTTACACAAAGTGTGGTGGGTATATAGAACGTGCTGCCAGATGAGGTAGTTGAGGCAGGCACTATAACAATGTTTAAGAAACATTTAGACAGGTACATGGACAGGACATGTTTATAGGGATATGGGCCAAACGCAGGCATGCGGCATTAAAGCAACTGGGACATGTTGGTCGTGTGGGCAAACTTCCACACTGTTATGACTCTATGTTCTCTTTGAACAGCAGAGCAGGTTCGAAGGGCCAAATGGCACATTGCTGCTGCTATATCTGTTTAGGTTTGGGTTTAGGTTTATTGCTGTCATGTGTACCGAGGTACAGTGAAAAGCTTTGATTTGCATGCTATCCATTCGGATCAGATAACCAGATCAGTACATCAATCCAATCAAGCCAAACTCCAGTATAATAGGTAGAGTAAAGGGGAAGATACAGGGTGCAGAATATAGTTCTCAGCATTGTAGCGCATCAGTTCCAGAGAGAAAATCCAATGTCCGCAATGGGGGAGGGTGAATCGGCCAGTACCCGAGCTCATGGAAGGACCGATCCGAATAACAGATGGGAAGAAGCTGTTCCTGAGTCTGGTCATGCACGATTTCAAGCTCCTGTCATCTGCTGGATGGGAGCAAGGAGAAGAAGGAATGACTGGGGTGGAACAAGATTTAGTTTAGTTTAAGGTAGACAAAAATGTTGGAGAAACTCAGCGGGTGCAGCAGCATCTATGGAGCGAAGGAAATAGGCAACGTTTCGGGCCGAAACCCTTCTTCAGGCAACGTTTCGGGCCGAAACATTGCCTATTTCCTTCGCTCCATAGATGCTGCTTCACCCGCTGAGTTTCTCCAGCACTTTTGTCTACCTTCGATTTTCCAGCATCTGCAGTTCCTTCTTAAACATTAGTTTAGTTTACGATACATTGTGGAAGCAGGCCCTTCGGCCCACCGAGACCACGCTGACCAGCTAACACGCTGTATGCTAGCACTATCCTACACACTAGGGGCAATTTACAATTTTTGCCGAAGCCAACTAACCTACAAACCCGTGTGACTTTGGAGTGTGTGAAGAAACCAGAGCACCCAGGATAATCCACACGGTCACAGGGAGAACGTACAGATGGTCCGGATGGAACCCGGGTCATTGACGCTGCGCGGCAGTAACTCGACTGCCGCGCCACTGTGCTTTGACTGATTTGTGATTGATGGGTTGCATGTTGAAATGAGGAGCCAGAATTTGCTTCCTGATTCCCAAATAGGAATGGCTCTCGACGTACCGAGCTTGGAATGGAACAGAATTCCCGACGCTGGTGTGGAGCTGGGCAGCAAGCGAGGTCTGTGTCCGGCCGTCACTCCGAGTGATTGTCAGCAACATGGACGGAAGTTGGGTCCTTTGGGAGGAATGCTGCTGGAATGCTGGCATGTTGTCAGCTGATGGTTTCTCACCTCCTGCTCCAGGACTTTGACAGCTGTGAAATGACTGGATTGTGACCAGAGTCATGAAGTCATACAGTCACGCAGCACAGGAACAGGCTCTTCGGCCCCTCGAGCTGCTGCATCAAAACACACTACTCACAGAGTCAGACAGCGTGGAAACAGGCCACCTACCTGCGTTTGGCCCAGATCCCTGTGCCTGTCCGAATGTTTCTTAAATGTTGTGATAGTACGTGACTCAACTACCTGTGGCCCACCAAGTCTGCGCTGACCAGCGATCACCCGTACACTAGTTCTATCCTACTCTCTAGGGACAATTTACAGAAGCCAATTAACCTACAAACCTGCACATCTTTGGAATGTGGGAGGAAACCAGAGCACCCGGAGAAAACCCACGTGGTCGCAGAGAGAACGTACAAACTCTGCACCGACAGCAGCAGTAGTCAGGATGGAGCCCACTTCTCTGGTGTTGTAAGGCAGCAACACTAGCTCTGCACCAATGTGACGCCCAAGCTAACCAAGGCGAATATGAGGTGCTGTTCCCATAGTGCATGTGGCCTCACGAGCAATGGAGGAGGCCCAGGACAGCAAGGTCAGTATGGGAATGGGAAGAGGAGTTAAAATGGTTAGCAACCGGGATTTCAAGTAGGTCCTGGTGGACTGAGCGCGAGTACTCCATTACTTTGTTTCTCAACTCGAGCTGCGCAGCGGTAGAGTTGCTGCCTTACAGCACCAGAGACTCGGGTTTGAGCCTGACTAGGGCTGCTGTCTATACGGAGTTTGCAAGTTCTCCCTCTGACCATGTGGATTTCCTTTGGGGGCTCCGGTTTCCTCCCACACCCCAAAGAGGAGCAGGTAGTAAATTGTCCCTAGAGTGTAGGATAGAGCTTGTGTACGCAGTGATCACTGGTCAGTGCAGACTCTGTGGGCCGAACGGCCTGTTTCCATGCTGTATCTCTAAACTAAACTAAATTTGTGCATTCCCCTGCAGCCTTGCACCATTGTTACTATGGCCGCTCTCTCCCCTTGGCTTTGACCAAAGCAGACTTTTCCTCCGCTCCACCACAGCATCTTTAAACCTCTTTGCCCTCAGGCTTCCTCTAGTTCCTACCTACTCGCTGCCACAAGTGTGTATAAAGTCATGAGGGGAATAGATCAGGTAGATGCACAGAGTCTCTTGCCCAGAGTAGGGGAATCGAGGACCAGAGGACATAGATTCAAGGTGAAGGGGAAAAGATTTAATAGGAATCCGAGGGGTAATGTTTTCATTACAAGGGGTCATGGGTGTTTGGAACAAGCTGTCAGAGGAGGTAGTTGAGGCTGGGACTAGTATAGAATAGAATAGAATAGAATAGAATGCCTTTTATTGTCAATCAACAAACAAAAGTTTGAATGAAATTTCGTTACCTGCAGCTATAACAGCAAAAAAACCCCCAAAAAACAAACAATTAACAGTTTTACACAAACATCCATCACAGTGAATCTCCAAACACCTCCTCACTGTAATGGAAGGCAAAAGTCTTATCTCTTGCCTGTTCTTCTCCCGCGGTCAGACAGTCAAACTGCTGCGTCGAGGTGATCGTTGAAGAAACAGTTCGACAGGTACATGGATAGGACAGGTTTGGAGGGATATGGGCCAAGCGCAGGGAGGTGGGGCTAGTGTAGATGGGACATGTTGGCTGGTGTGGGCAAGTTGGGCCGAAGGGCCTGTTTCCACACTGTACAACTCTATAGCTCTATGACCGGCTATAAAATCGCTCTCTTGCTCCCGTGGCCTCGAGCTGTAGGTGCTGGAGAGACTTGGCAGGCTCTCCGTTCAGCTGTTCCAAGGCACAGGATGCAGTCCAAATGCCATCCCATTGTTCAACAGGTGGGAGAGGTCATGGCCAAGGTGGGAGGCCAAGAGGGGGCAGCACTGAGCACGGTGGGCAGGACGTAACCCAATATCTGCGGATGTGAGAAGCCAAACATAAACCGAAATGCCGGAACAGGAACAGAGCAGAACAAATATTTCCCCTTTGGTCAGTGGTCCGTGCGCAAAGTCCTGGAAACGACATAACAACGTGTATTGTGTTTATCTGACGCCTTGATGTAAGGAGAAAATGAGCCTCACATTACGGTACATTGGGCAGCACAGTAATAGTTCATTAGTTTAGTTTTTGTTACGTGTACCGAGGTACAGAGGTACAGTGAAACGCTTTTCTGTTGCATGCTATCCAATCAGCGGTAAGACTATAATCGAGCCATCAGAGTCGAATAATAATAATCGAGCCATTCACAGTGTACAGATACAGGATAAAGGGAATAATACTGCGCAATGTAAAGTCCGGTTAAAGATAGTCCGAGGGTCTCCAATGAGGTAGATAGTAGGTCAAGACTGCTCTCCAGTTGGTGAGAGGACGGTTCAATTGCTTGATAACAGCTGGGAAGAAACGGTTCCTGAATCTTACAGCGCCAGAGACCTGGGTGCGATCCTAACCATGGGCGCTGTCTGTGTGGAGTTTTTCCACGTTCTCCCTGTGAGCGTGTGGTTTCCTCCTGGAGCTCCGGTTTCCTCCCACTGTGAAAAGATGAGAGGAAAAATCGAGAATGAGACAGATGGGAAGAGAGAGAGAATGACAATGTGAGAGTGAATGTGAAAAGGCGAGAGTGAATGTCAACGATAGAGAGACAACGTGAGAAAGTGAGAGAGAGGGAACGAGAGAGTGGGAGATAGAGAGAGAGAAAACGTTGGAACAAAAGAAAAAGAGGCCTAGAAAGAGAGTTTATTTTTGCATTCAATAATACAACAAGGAAACAGGCCCTTTGGCCAACCGACTCCACACAAACCATTTTTCACCACATTAATTCTACATTATCCCACCTTCTCATCCACTCCCTACACACTGGGGTCAATTTACAGATGCCAATTAACCTGCACATCTTTGGAATGTGGAAGGAAACCAGAGCACCCAGAGAAAACCCACAGGGTCACAGGCAAAGCATACAAATTCCCTACAGGCAGCACCCGAGGTCAGGATCGAACCCGGGTCTCTAACGCTGTGAGGCAGCAGCTGTACCCGCTGCGCCACCATGCCACCCCTCCCTGGAGCCCTCGCTTTAGTGGAATGGTTAATGTTCTTGATGCAGTGTTTATCGGATGTGGATGCCACCGGAAATAGCGGCATCCCGGAAACGTGGATCAGCTCGTAGCCAACTGTGTGGGTGGAGAAGAGTCAAAGGCAGGTCAGGTCAGGCTAGCTGCCTGAAGGGGATTAATGAACCAGATGTGCTTACCTTTAGCTTTTTTCCATTTCATTTAATTATTTGAATTTTAAGTCCCCGGCTGCCATGGCAAGATTTGAACTCACATGTGAACCAGCGATCCAGGACAGCAGCGTGTAAAACGGCAGCACTTCCTGCAGGGTTGTGCAGCATTGGTGGTGCAGCCTCACAGCCACAGAGACCCGGGTTCGATCGTGACCTCCGGTGCTGTCTGTGTGGAGTTTGCACTTTTCTCCCTCTAACCCTGTGGATTAATCCAGCTTGCTCTGGTTTCTTCCCACGTCCCCAAATATGTAGTTGAATGGTGGACGCTGGGAAGAGTAAGTGGGAATGTGGGGTGGATTTAATAGATAGTCTTGGCATCATATTTGGCGCAGACATTGTGGGGCAAAGGGCCTGTTCTTCTGCTATACTGTTCTATGTTCTATAGTTTGGCTAAATTAGAAAAACAGCGAGGAAACTGGCCCTTCTGCCCACTGAGTCCACGCCGACCAGCGATCACCCCCTGCATTAGCTGTATCCTACACATTAGGGTCAAGCTACAATTTTACCAAAGCCAATTAGCCTACAAACCTGTACATCTTTGGAATGTGGGAGGAAACCGGAGCACCCGGAGTAAACCCACTCAGGTCATGGGGAGAACGTACAAACTCCATGCAGACTTGATTGGTCCTGGGTCTCTGGTGCTGTAAGGCAGCAGCTCTACCGCTGCACCATACTAATAGAGAGCTAAAGGGAGAGGTTGGGCAGGTTAGCACACGGGACTAGCTTAGATGGGACATCTTGGCCGGCATGGACGTGTTGGGCTGAATGGCCTGTTTCTGTGCTGTACGACTCTATGACCATCTAATCCCAATCTCCCAACCTACCTCAATGTGGACCTATCCCTCGTCATCATCACTTCCCAGCCAACAATGGGTCATTGTGGGCTCCAACCTTCCTGAGCTCATCTGTTGCCGGCCCTGATTTGTTCTGGCCTCATCTCACCTCCAGTTTATTTTCTGTCCCCCCCCCCCAGCCTCTACTTTCAGTCTGAAGAAGGGTTCCAATCCAAAACATTACCTATTCCTTCTCTCCAGAGATGCTGCCTGACCCGCTGAGTTATTCCAGCACTTTGTGTCTATCTTCGGTATAAGCCAGCATCTGCAGCTTCTTCCTACACACATGACACTGCGAAACTTGGCCTGGGTACAGACCCACAGCTTGAGTTTCAGCCGCTCCATTTGGACACGTTTGTGTCCTAACAATTGAGCAAACTATTTGCAAACACCGGAAGGCCAGGATTCGGGAAGCCACTTTAATGTCAACCCGTTGCGTTCTTTCTGACAGCTTCGCCTCCCGTCAGATCCCTTTTAATAACCCTGGCTGCAGCCAGACGTTTGTTACCGGCAGGAAGCACTCAGGCTGCCTCTTGTACCGGATCAGGCCAGGAAACAACACAAGCTCGGAGTTAAAAGTTGGAGCCGGGAATGTGAGTGGCAAGCTCGTGCTGCCTCTCATGGCTCATGGCTGCGGCAGGTCCAGCGTGCGCGGCTGACATCGGCTGCCTGACCCTCAACACCCCGGCTAATATAGAGCCGCTCAACTGTCATGGGAAATGTGGGGCTGCCCCTATTACCAACCGTCCGTGGGAGAAGCAGCTCTTCCATCGCCCATGGTGTCACTCTAGTTTGGTTTACTTTAGAGTTACAGCGGGGAACCAGGCCCTTTGGCCACTGACTAGCAATCCCCGCACACTAACACTATCCTACACCCACCGGGGACAATCTACACTTATACCAAGCCAATTAATCTACAAACTTGTACATCTTTGGAGTGTGGTAGGAAACTGAAGATTTCGGGCAAAACCCACGTGGTCACAGGAAGAACGTACAAACTCCATGCAGACAGCACCCGTTGTCAGGATCTCTCTCCATTTCTCTCACTCCTTCTCTCCCTCTCCCTCTCTTTTTCTTGCTCTCTGTCCCTCTATCTCTTTTTGTCTTTCTTTCTCTTTCTCACTCTCTCTGCCTCACTCTCTCAGTCTCTCTCGCTCTTTCTCTCTCTCTCTCACCTTCTCTCTATCTCTTTTTTTTTCTCTCTCTCTCTCTCTCTCCATCATTTGCCCTTACCCCTCTCTCTTTCCTCTGTCTCTCCCCTCTCTCCCTCTTCCTCCCTCCCTCTATTCCTCCCTCTCCCTTCTCTCTCCCCTTTTCTTTCTATCACTCCCATTCTTTTTCTCTCTCTCTATCCCATCTCTCTTTTCCCCTTCTCTATCCATCCCACTATCTCCAATTATATATCGTTCCCTCCGCTTTCTTTGCTCGCCCTGTTTTTCTTCCCATACGCCTCCCATTCTCTCACTTTGTCTTTTTTTCTCTCTCTCTCTCTCTCTCTCTCTCTCTCTCTCTCTCTCTCTCTCTCTCTCTCTCTCTCTCTCTCTCTCTCTCTCTCTCTCTCTCTCTCTCTCTCTCTCTCTCTCTCTCTCTCTCTCTCTCTCTCTCTCTCTCTCTCTCTCTCTCTCTCTCTCTCTCTCTCTCTCTCTCTCTCTCTCTCTCTCTCTCTCTCTCTCTCTCTCTCTCTCTCTCTCGCTTTTCTTCCTCTCTCTGTCTCTCTCTCTCTCCCTCCATCTTTCTTCATCTCCCACCATCTCTTTCTCTCTCTCTCTCTCTCTCTCTCTCTCTCTCTCTCTCTTTCTACTCACTCCCTCATGCTTGCTCTCTTGGTCTCCCCCTCTCTCAGCTCCTCTCCCTCTCCCTCTCACTCTACCACCATCCCCAGCAGTACTATCCACCTGTGCTGTGTGACTCTTTGACACAAATTCATCAGCAGTTGTCACAAAAAGCCAAAAGGTGCTGGAAATACTCAGCTGGTCAGGCAGCATCTGTGGAGAGAGAAACGGAGTTAATGTTTCAGGTCGTTGATCTTTCACAGTGGTGCAGCGGGTAGAGCGGCTGCCTCACAGCGCCAGAGACCCGGGTTCCATCCTGACCTCGGATGGACTCTGTTTGTGGAGTTTGCACGTTCTCCCTGTGACCGCGTGGGTTTTCTCCGGGTGCTCCGGTTTCCTCCCACACCTCAAAGGTGTGCGGGGTTGTAGGTTAATCGGCCTCTGTAAATTGCCTCTAGCGTGCAGGAAGTGGATGAGAAAGTGGGATAACCTAGAACTAGTGTGAACGAGTGATCGATGGACCAAAGGGCCTGTTTCCACACTGCAACTTTAAACTAAATTTAACAGGAATATATCCTTGATGGTGGGGAAGTTACTTTAAAACAATCATCAGTGATTACTTGAATAGAGAAATAGCCCACTCAACCTCTGCCAGAGGTGATGGTGGAGGCAGATACAACAGTGGCATTTAGTTCAGTTCAGTTTAGTTTATTGTCACGTGTACTGAGGCCCAGTGAAAAGCTTTTTGTCGTGTGCTAACCATTCAGCAGAAAGACAATACATGATCACAATCAATCCATTTACCGTGTACAGATACAGGATAATGGAATAATGTTTCGTGCAAGGTGAAGTCAGGAAAGTCCAGTTAAGGATAGTCCGAGGGACATCAATGAGGTAGATATTAGTTCAGCTCTGCTCTCTGGTTGTGGTAGGATGGTTCAGTTGCTTGATACCAGCTGGGTAGAAACTGTCCCTGAATCTGTAGGTGTGCATTTTAGCACTTCTATACCTTTTGCCTGATGGGAGAGGGGAGAAGAAGGAATGGCCAGGATGTGACTCATCCTTGATTATGCTGCTGGCCTTGCCGAGGGAGCTTGAGGTCTAAATGTAATCAATAGGAGAGGCTTTTGGATAAGCACATGAATATGAGGAGATTATTTGGTACCATGTTCAGCACAGATAGCGTGGGCCGAAGGGCCTGTTCTGGCTGCACTGTTCTCCATCCCTCATACATTCTGCCACTCCCATTGCCTTCCTCACGCACATAGTCTCTTGCTCTTTCTTGCTCCCACACTCTCTCTCTTCCCCTCACTCCATCTCCCACTTACTCTCCCTCTCTCCTCATTCTCTTGCTGTCGCTCTCTACCTCTTCCCTCTTTCTTTCCCCCTCTCTCTCCCCCTCTCTCTCCCCCCCTTTCCTCTCCCATCTCCCCCCTCTCTTCCCCTCTCCTCTCTCCTCCTCTTCCCCCTCTCTCCCCCCCTCTCACTCCCCCTCTCTCCCCCCCTCTCACTCCCCCTCTCTCCCCCTCTCTCTCCCCCCTCTCTCCCACATCCCCCCTCTTTCCCCTCAAATTGCCATCACCCCCTCTCTCTCCTCCTCCCACTGCTATCTCCCACTCTCTCCCCCCCTCTCTCCCACCTCTCTCCCTCTTCCCCCCTCTTTCCCCCTCATTACCATCTCCCCCTCTCTCCCCCCTCTCTCTCCCCGTCTCTCTTTCCCCTCACTCTCCCCCCTCACTGCTATCTCTCTCCCCCTCTCACTGCTATCTCTCTCCCCCTCTCTCTCCCCCCTCACTCTCCCCCTTCACTGCTATCTCTCTCCCCCCTCTCTCTCCCCCTCTCGCTGCTATCTCTCTCCCCCTCTCTCCCCCCCTCACTGCTATCTCTCCCCCCTCTCTTCCCCTCTCCCCGCTCCCTCTTTCTCTCTCTCCCTCACACACGCTGCCCCTCTCCCACTTCCCGGCCTGCTTCCTCTCAGGGCCTGCCTCTCTAGCTCATGCATAACCTGCCCTGGGCTGGTGGCGTGCCGTACTAATCCCCTGGTGTTGCACCTGCCCATTCCTGTGCGTCATTCAATCATGCTCCCCTTTTGACCTTGTCATGACCTCAGGAAGCACCGTTTTCTTAAGGCTAAAAGTGGTTGGTGCAGTGCAGTCAATCATAGGCCCCCTGGCCCAACTCGTCGATGCCAACCAAGATGCCAGTCTACACACCCCACCCGCCTATGTTTGGCCCCTATCCCTCTAAACCTTTCCTATGTCCAAATGTCATTCAAACCTTGCAAATTTAACCCACCTCTATGAGTTCCTCTGGTAGCTAATTCCATATACCCACCACTCTGTGTGAAAAAGGTCCCCTTTGAATCTTTCCTCTCTCACCTTAAATCTATTCCCTCTAGTTTCGGACTCCACAGCTCTAGGAATGAGACAATATCTATCCACCCTATCTATGCCCCTGATACATTTATAATTCTTTATAATGACCTCCAGGGTCAGGAACAGCTTCTTCCCAACAAGCATCAAGCTATTGAACACTGCAAACACAAACTCAACCAAGCACTATAAATGGTCTTGGTTGCATAAGGGAATTAGGGCTTTTGTTTGGTTTTGCACTATTCTTGGAGTTTTTTTAATTGATTGATCTTTTGTTTTGTTTGTTTTGTTACGTCACGTATGTGTTTACAGACCTGTTGTACATGTGACAATTAAACACTCATGACTCTTCAAGGTGATCCTTCAGCCTCCTTTGGTTCATGGGAAATAATTCCAGCCTGTTCAGTCTCTTTTTAGAAGTTAAACACTTCAGCCCTTCCCAGCATTCCCATTAATCTTTTCTGCACCCTCTCCAGCTGTATCTCACCCCTCCTACGTTGTGGTGACCAGAACTGCACACAAAATCCCAAGTCTGGCATGTTTAGTTTAGTTTATTATTGTCACCCGTACTGAGGTACAGTGAAAAGCTTTGGTTTGCGTGTTAACCAGTCAGCGAAAAAACTGTACATGAATACAATCAAGTTAGATGAAGGATAACGGGTACAACATTTAGTGCAAAGATATAACTGAAATCCAATTAAAGATAGTTCAAGGGTCTCCAATGAGGTAGTTGGAAGTTCAGGATCACACTCAAGCTGGTGAGAGGATTTATTTATTTATTTACTTATTTAATTCTTTATTTCGAACAGAATAAAATAGTAAAAAGCAAGTGTGAAACACCATACAAAAAACAAAACACGGATATATATAAAGTGTCATAAACAAGTGTCATATTTCTATAAATAAATGAAATCGTATGTGTCCGAAAAGGAGCAGGAAGAAGCCAAAGCTTATTAATCTCCACCCCTTATTCAACTGCTTATAATTATCTTATACAAATTTAGCAGCTATAGGTACACCATATGTACACCAGCAGCTATATGGACACCAAATTATTTGCATTTATACATTTATAGGATGGTTCAGTTGGCTGATAACAGCTGGGAAGAAATTGTCCCTGTATCTGGAGGTGTGTGTTTTCACACTTGTGTAGGTACCAGGTGGGAGAGGGGAGAAAGAGGGAGAGGCCGGAGAAAGACTGGCCCTTGATTATGCTAGTTGCCTTGCCGAGGCAGCGTGAAGTGTAGATGGAGGAATGGCCGGAGTTTCTTCTTCACCCTTTCAAGGTTCGAAGCCCTGGGCACAGTATATCTGGGGGGTGGGAAAGTTGTTGATGGTTGGTTCCTGTACATTATCCCTCACCTGGTGGGGGCAGGAGAATCAGGAATGGACGTGATGGACGTGTGTGAGAGAGGATGGATTACAGGGAAATAAGTGAGGAAAACAGGAAACTAGGGACATGGTTTGATGGTGAGAAGGGAAAGATTTAAAGCTGACCTGAGGGGCAACGTTTTCACACAGTGGGTAAACAGAATGAACTACCAAAAGAGGTGGTGGAGGCAGGTACAATCCTTTTCTCTCTCTCGCCCACACAAGCACACATTCTCTCTTACTCATCCTTTCCCACAAATTCTTCACTCTCATTCTCTCTCTGTTTTTCTCTCCCTCCTTCATGAATACATATTGCCCCCTGCGGGCATTCATTCTCTCTCACATTCTCTCCCTTCTTCTCTCTCACTCAGCTCCACATTCTCTTGGAATCACATTCCCACTTTCTCACATATAAAATTGCATGGAGAGCCAGCGTAGACTGAATGGACTCCAGTGTTGCAGGAAAAGATGCCTGCTACTTCTTGATTTAGTACGGATGTCAGGGGTGATGGGGAGAAAGCAGGAGAATGGGGTTGAGAGGGAAAGATAGATCAGCCATGATTGAATGGAAGAGTAGACTCTAATTCTGCTCCTATAACTTCTGAACGTATCCTTTGTTGATTGATTTCAATCTATGTCTCCCAGTTATCAACCTCCTTGCTCAGTGAAAGAAAATCATATCTCATCAGCCTGGTTTACATATCTTGTGAAATCTCCCAAATAATCTCCCCAGTTACTATATCCTCAGGGGTGGCAGGTTGGCTCAGCGGTAGAGTTGCTGCTTCACAGCGCCAGGGACCTGGGTCCGATCTTGATGACGGGTGCTGCTTGACCGGAGTTTGTACATTCTCCCCGTGACAGTGTGGATTTTCTCCGGTTTCTTCCTACACTCCAAAGATGTACATGTTTGTTGGTTAATTGGTTTTGGTAAAAAATTGTGAATTGTCCCTAGTTTGTAGGATAGTGCTAAGTGTATGGGGATCGCTGGTTGGCACGGACTCCATGGGCCAATGGTCTGTATCTCTAAACAAAACGAAACTACTGTCTCCTCATAATTCTCCATCCATGTATGTTATATGAAAGCTCCCTTCATCTTCTCTAGTACTATCATGGTGCTACATCCCAGCTCTTAGTTTCTGTAAGTGCTGGTGTAACTCAACGGGTCAGGCTGCTTCTCTGAAGGACATGGGTAGGTGATGTTTCGGGTCTTGAATCTGAAGAAGGGTCCCAACCTGAAACGTTGCCTGTCCTGTATTTAAAGTTATGAGGAGCATAGATAGAGCAGACAGTGAGAACCTTTCTCTCCAGAGTGGCAATCTCAAACACTAGAGGGCACAGCTATAAGGTTAAAGGGGAAGAGTTTAATGGAGATGTGTGGGGCAAGTATTTTTATACAAAGAGTGGTGGGGGCCTGGAATGTATTGCCAAGGGTGGTGGTGGAGGCAGATATGATAGTGGCGTTTAAGAGGCTTTTAGATAGTCACGTGGAAGTGCAGGGAATAGAGATTGACAGGCAGGCATGTACAAGCAGACGAGATCAGTTTAACTAGGCATCATGTTCAGCACAGACATTTTGGTGTTTGTTCCGATGCAATACTGTTGTTTCCCATTCTACCCGTGTCCTCCAGATGCTGCTTGACCTGCTGAGTTACTGCAGAATTTTGTGTCTTTTATTTACAGGAACTAAGAACAGGAATATGGCACCATGACATTTATTCCAGCACAGGGTTCTTTTTTTTGTAAACCAGCATCTGCAGTTCCCTGATAGACTGGGATGCTGGAGAAACTCAGCGGGTGAGGCAGCATCTATAGAGTGAAGGAATAAATGAAGTTTTGGGTTGAGACCCTTCTTCAGACACCTTCTTAGGTGGTTTTGTCTGAAGAAGGGTCTCAATCTGAAACGTCACCTATTCCTTCGCTCCATAGATGCTGCCTCACCCACTGAGTTTCTCCAGGATTTTGTCTACCTTCGATTTTTCCAGTATCTGCAGTTCTTCCTCTACAGTTCCTTGTGTCTCTTTAGTTTTGTTTAGTTTATTTTAGTTTCGAGATACAGTGCAGAAGCAGGCCCTTCGGCCCACCGAGTCAGCGACGAACAGCGATCCCTGCGCACACTAACACTATCCTACACACACAAGGGACAATTTACAATTTTACCAAACAAATCAGCCTACAAACCTGTATATCTTTGGAGTGTGGGAGGAAATAATATCTGAATCGGGAAATTTCCAAAGCTAAGTCCTTAGGTGGTTGATTCTGCTCCTGAGAGTATTTTTTGCTTTAACTCAATTTGTTCCTTTAACACATTTGAAGTGGAGTCGAGAATGAGACATTTGGACAGGTAGACAAAAAGTGCTGGGGTAACTCAGCGGGTCAGGCAGCATGTCAGGAGAAAAAGGGTGGGTGACATTTTGGGTTGGGTCTCTTCTTCAGAAAGGTACATGGATAGAAATGTTTTAGAGGGATCTGGACCAAACGCATGCAGGGGTGACTAGTGTAGATGGAGTATCTTGGTCGGCATGGGTGAGTTGGGCCAAAAGGCCTGTTTCCATGCTGTTCGGCTCTATGATTCGAATAGTTAGAATAGAATTTTCCAACATAACTAAAAACCCTGGAAATTTTCATAAATATTCCAAAAAAAAACCCATGCTGTTATTCAAAGTACAGTTTGCAAACAAATGTATTACCCTGGGCAAATTATATCAGTGTTAAATCAAATAAATGTATAAATACAGAATAAATATCAAACCACTCACATAGGCTCTCTCACACCTACGTGGAATAATTTGTTTCCATGGACACCCATTGATAAATTAATACAAAAAGGATATTTGATGTTTTCTTTTCATTGACAATTTCAAGTAAGCTCTGTAGTCAAATGTCAGGTTCCATCTATCGTTATTGAGAGACAGAGATTGCTGGTCACATGGAATACATATTCATGTAGGGCGCTGCCGATGACTTGCCCCTTGATTAGTCTGGTGGGCTTGCCGAGGCAGCGTGAAGTGTACATGGGGAGTCAATGGAAACAAGGTTGGGCGGACCTTCGTGATCTCCCGGTTGCTAAACACTTAAACTCCCCTTCCCATTCCCATACTGACCTTTCTGCCCTGGGCCTCCTCCACTGTCAGAGTGAGCCCACAGGCAAATTGGAGGAACAGCACCTCATATTTCGCTTGGGCAGCTTACAACCCAGCGGTATGAATATTGATTTCTCCGATTTCAACTAACCGTTACATTCCCTCCCTCTCTGTTCCTCCCCCACCCTAGACGTGGTACTAGTTTCACTGTCATCCTGCTTTGAATCACTGTTGGTATCTCCTCGTTTATCTCCTTCTCCATAGCCAACAATGGACCATTGTGGGCTCTACCTTTCCTTGATCATTGTTGCTGGCTTTGATTTGTTCTTTTCATACTTTACATTCATTTGTCTTTGTAACTTTTCATACCTCCAGTGTCCCTCTCCCCTGACACTCAATCTGAAGAAGGGTCTCGACCCGAAACATCACCCAATCCTTTTCTCCAGAGATGCTCCTTGACCCGCTGAGCTACTTCATCAATTTTGTGTCTGTCTTTGGTGTAAACCAGCATCTATAAATCGAGCTGCTTTGTCCCAAATTAAACGCTCATGATGGGATTCTCATCCCTTTACTGTGAATCTCCTCGTCCCGGTTTACCGTCTCCACACGTCCCGGTTTACCATTTCCACTCTTCATTGGTCATAGCCAGGAATTCAAATCCTTCCAATGCCTCGTATATCTCTTCACCTCCTCTAGCATCTTTGCAGTAAAAGAGATTAGGGAAAACGATCAGAGAACGTTTTAGTTTAGTTTAGTTTATTTAGGTTATGGTCACATTCTCTCTGTGACCGCATGGATTTTCTCCGGTTGCTCCGGTTGCAACTGACACTCCAAAGTTGTACAGGTTTGTAGGTTAATTGGCTTTGGTAAAAAATGGAAATTGTCCCTACTGTGTACGATAGTGCTAGTGTACGGGATGATCGCTGGTCGACGCGGACTCAGTGGGTCGAAGAGCCTGTTTCCATGCTATATGTCTAAAGTTTATTCCCATGTGAACACAGTCCATATCCCTCTGTTCCCTGCCTGTTCTTGTGTCTCTCTAAATCCTCTTAAATACGGCTATGGTATCTGCTGCTACCTTTTCCCCTGGCAGCATGTTCCAGGCACTCATCAATCTGTGTAAAAAATAATAACTTGCCCCACACATCTCCTTTAAACTTTCTACATTAGAGTAAACCTCTACTCTCTAATATTTGACACAGCAATTATCAGGCTCTTGAATGCTACCCAACACTAACCTCAACAAATATAGAACAGAGTACAGTACAGCACACGAACAGGGCCTTTGGCTCACAATGTCCATGCCCAACGTGATGTCATGCTCTATTAATCTCGTCTACTTGCTCATGGTCCATATCCCTCTATTTCCTGCATATCCATAAGCCTATGGAAAAGTCTTTTAAACACCACTATCATGTCTGCCTCCACCACCACCCTGGCAGCACGTTCTAGGCACCCACCACTCTCTACATAAATAAACCTGTCTGCACATCTCCTTTAAACTTCGCCCCTCTCGCATTTTTAGTTGAGTTTAGAGATACAGCGCAGAAACAGGACCTTTGGCCCACCGAGTCCGTGTCGACCAGCGATCCCCATGCACCAACGCTATCCTACACTCTAGGGACCATTTACTGTTTTTACCAAGGTCAATTAACCTACAAACCTGTATGTCTTTGGAGTGTGGGAAGAAACTGGAGCAGCCAGAGAAAACGTGGTCACGGAGAGAACATACAAACTCCATACAGAAAGCACCCATGGTCAGGATGGAACCTGGGTCTCTGATGTTGTAAGGCAGCAACTCCACCACTGTGCCACTGTGCCGGCCTCTGAAAGCTATGCCCACGAGTCCTTGTCATTTCAACTACGACCAAAGTCCTTCAAAGCCACATCATGATTTCTTGACTCTTATACTCAATGCCTCAACTGATGAAGGCAAACACACTTACAGCTTCTTTATCGCTCTTTCCTTTCATATGGGCATTTTCATTGAGTTATGGACATGGATTACAAAACCTCTCTGTACATTACACTGCAAATGTGGTCTGTTACATAAAGCTGCAACATGACTTCCCATCTGCCCCGACCGATGAAAGCAAGCATGTCGAACGCCTTCTTTACCACCCTATCCACTTGTGTTGCAACTTTCAGAGAGCTACGGCCTTGAATTTTTTTTTAATGGAACAAATTAGTGTCAAAATCTTTTTCCAATGTGTTTCTCTGTCGCTATGGTTACAGCTGAGCAGTGCAAGTGAATGAAAGGACATTTAGTTTAGTTTCATTTATTAGTTTAGATATACTGGGCGGAAACAGGCCTTTTGGCCCACCGAGTCAGTGCCGGCCAGTGATCCCCGTACACTAGCCCTCTCCTGCACACAATGACCAATTTACAATTTTTTACCAAAGCAAATTAACCTCCAAACCTGTACGTCTTCGGAGTGTTGGAGGAAACTGTATGTTTTGGCGCATGTATAAAATTCTTAACGGAAGGAGAGGCTAGATGCAGGAAAAATGTTTCCAATGTTGGGGGAGTCCAGAACCAGGGGTCACAGTTTAAGAATAAGGGGCAGGCCATTTAGGACTGAGATGAGGAAACACTTTTTCACCCAGAGAGTTGTGAATCTGTGGAATTCTCTGCCACAGAAGGCAGTGGAGGCCAATTCACTGGATGCATTCAAAAGAGAGTTGGATATGGGCTAACAGAATTAAGGTATAAGGAGAGAAGGCAGGAATTCTGGATGATCAGCCATGATCGTATTGAATGGCTCGAAGGGCCGAATGGCCTACTCCACCTATTTTTTATGCTTCTATGCCTTCTTTGGTCAACCAGCAACTGACGTCCCTCTCCTCGCCCGTCCATCTTTGTTCCCGGGAGAGCCTCTTGCAATCGTCCTTGAGGGCACGGTAAGCCAAACTCTGGCCCTCTCTCCTCCACTAATGGCCCCTCTCCTCTCCCATCGTCATTGCCATTCCAGGCACTTACAATGCTCTGTGTAATTTATTTTTACATGGAATAAAAGGATATGGATCACATGCAGGCAGACGAGATTGGTTTAATTCAGCATCATGTTCAGCTTATAAATTGTGGGCTGAATGGTCTGCTCCTGTGCTGTTCTATGTTCCACGAAGCTGATGAGATGATCATTCTAGTTTAGTTTAGATTAGCGACACAGCGTGGAAACAGGCCTTTTGGCCCACCGGGCCTATGCCGACCGGCGACCACCCGTACACAGGTTCTATGCACCACACGAGGGACAATTAACAGAAGCCAATTCACCTACAAGCCTGCACGTCTTTAGAATGTGGGAAGCAACCGGACCACTGGAGAAAACCCACACGGTCACATGGAGAATGTAAAAACTTTGTACAGGCAGCAGCTGTAGTTAGGATCGAAGCCAGGTTAAGTTTAGTTTACTGTCACGTGTACCGAAGTACAGTGGAAAACTTTTTTTGTTGAGTGTTATCCGGTCAGCAGAAAGTCCATACATGATTACAATCACGCTATCCACAGTTTTTAGATGCAGGATAACGGGGATAATGTTTACTGCAAGATAAAGTCCAGTAAAGTCCTATTAAAGATGGTCCGAGGAGTAGAGTTGGAGGAGATTTTTAAAAGAGTGGAGCGATTGTAATGTGTGATTGCAGATCGACATCTGTGACTAGAACTCCAAGAGTCGCCAAGCTTGGGCGCCATCTTGGGTCTTGATCTCTGGCGCTGTAAGGCAGCAACTCTTCCGCTGCACCAGAAATTCTCTCCATATGCCCCTTGATCTTTGACACACACAAGTCCAGCGGCATTTCATACGTTCATAAAGGTTGAGAGGGAAAGATAGATCAGCCATAAAATTTAATCATGGCTGATCTATCTTTCCCTCTCAACTTCATTCTTCTGCCTTCTCTCTATAACCCTTACTAATCAAGAATCTGTCAATTTTCGCCTTAAAAATACCCAAGGACTTGGCCTCCACAGCCGTCTTTGGCAATGAATTCCACAGATTCGCCACTCACTGTCGAAATAAATTCCTCTTCATCTCCTTTCTAAAGGCACATCCTTTTATTCTGAGGCTGTGCCCTCTGGTTCTAGCCTCTCCCACTAGTGGAAACATCCTCTCCACACTCATTGTAACCAGGCCTTTCACTATTTGATAAGTCATTTGAGGCCATGATGAACTGGCCATTAATGTCCCGCTCGTTCTTCCAGGTGCTGAACCTCTTCCTGGCCTTGCTCCTAAGTTCTTTCAGCGCGGACAACCTGAGCTCTCCAGATGAGGACGGCGAGATGAACAACATCCAGATGGCCTTTGCCAGGATACAACGAGGCATCAGGTTTGTCCAACGTGCCGTGGTGGAGTTCTTCCAGAACCAGTGCAAGGGCTCTGAGCCTACCATGGAGGGGAAGACCGTGATGGAGCTCCCCGTCTACGTCTTCAACCACGGCGGCTCAGACAAGCGCAAGGACGGCGAGGGCAAGGACGGCAACGGGACGGCGGGCGGGCTGGGGAACAACGGCACGGCGGTGGGCAAGCGGAGCGAGGGCTCGGAGTCCGAGTCCCTGCTGGGCGACGCCGTCCCCATTGCGGTGATTGAACCCGAGTTGGACACCTGTGAGGACGAGGAGCAGAGCACCTTCACCGAATTAGCTGTCGAGGAGCAGGTAAGGACATGATCGTCCCCCAGTGGGACCTCTACCAACCTTCCCTTGGGAGGGTGAAGATACTGTGTGTGGTAGAGTCATACAGCATGACAACAGGCCCTTCAGCCCATCTCATCCATGACGACCCCTTTGCCCGTGTTTGGCACGTACCCATTCAATCCGTGCCTGTCCACCACGGTCATTCCTTCTTCTCCTTGGTCCCATCCTGCAGAAGGTACAGAAACATGAAAGCGGCATCACTGGACTCAAGAGCAGTTTCTTCCCCCCTGTGATCAGGCTAATGAACGTCCTTCCATAAGCTAGGGTACTGTCTGATTCACCTCTACCCTACTGCGGACATTAGATGTTGTCCTTGGAACTGATGCACTACAGTGCTAAGTATATTCAGCACTATGTATCTCCCCCTTTGCTCTATCTATTGTACTTGACTTAATTGTACAGTACATCTGATCCATTTTGATAGCATGCAAAACAAAACTTTGCACTGTATCTTGATGCACATGACAATAATAGATCTAAACCTACACCTATCCCTGTACCTGTCCAAATATTTTTTGTAATTTGTTGTGTACTTGCCTCAACCACTTCCTCTGGCAGCACGTCCCATATTACCACCAACATCTGAGCAAGAAAGGTTGCCTCTCAGATTCAGATTTCTCACCTTAAACGGGTGGCACGGTAGCGCAGCGGTAGAGCTGCTGCCTTACAGCGCCAGAGACCCAGGTTCGATCCTGACTGCAGGTAGCATCTGTATGGGGTTTTGACGTTCTTCCCGTGACCACGTGGGTTTTCCCCCGGTGCACTGGTTTCCTACCACACTCCAAAGGCGTACAGGTTTGTAGGTTAATTGGTTTTGGTAGAGATTGTAACATGTCCATAGTGTGTAGGGTAGTGTTAGTGTGTGGGGTGATTGCTGGTCGATGCAGACGCAGTGGTCGAAGGCCCTGTTTCCACACTGTATCGCTAAACTAAATCTAAACCTATGCCCCCTGGTTCTTGATGGGGACAGGACATTTTCTCCTCCACACTTTTCTTCATTCATAGAGTGATGTGGATGCTGCAGGCAATACATCAACGTTCTGAAGTGCGGTCCCGACCCGAATCATTATCTATTCAATCCCTCTACAGATGCTGCCTGATCCGCTGAGTTACTTCAGCACTTTGTGTGTTTTCTCAAGATACTAGCATCTACAGTTCCTTGTGTCTTTTATTTAGAGATACGGTGTGGAAGCAGACCCCTTTGAGTCCATGCCGACTGACAATCGGCCCGTACACTAGAACTATGCTACCCTCTGGGGACAATTTACAATGTTTCCCAAAGTCAATTAACCTACAAACATGCATGTCTTTGGAGTGTGGGAGGAAACTGGAACACCCGGAGAAAACCCACATGGTCACAGGGAGAACGTATAAACTCCGTTCAGGCAGCACCCGAGGTCAGGATCAAACCCGGGTTCTGGCGCTGTAAGGCAGCAATTCTACAACTGTGCCGCCCACATCCCTATCAATACGTATTATGTCCCTAATTGCCCTTAGACTAAAGAGACACTTTTTGGCCACATGTCTGGCCAGATCTTGGACCATGTATATAGGCCCATCTGCGTGAAGATGGAGGTTTCACTCCGTGGTTAACGATTTGAATGGATTTTTACAACAATCCAGTGGTTTCATAGTCACTGTTTCCTCAGCTTGAATTTTTAAGCCCAGATTTATTTAGCTGCTTGAACCTAACTTCTTCTCTTGGCCTAGTGAGATTGGCTCAGGCCTGTATAGTGCTATGAAACTCCTATATGTCTAACTCATGCCATTAATCCGGGGATGTCATGCCGAGGCTTTATAAGGCAAATGTTGTGAGCAGTTTTGGGCCCCATATCTGAGGAAAGAAGTGCTTGCATTGGAGAGGGTCCAGAGGAGGTTTACAAGAATGATCCTGGGGATAATTTGGTTAATGTTTGAGGAACATTTGACGGCTCTGGGTCTGTACTCAATGGTGTTTAGACGGATGAGGGGGGGATTTCATTGTAATCGACCGAATAATAAAAGGCTTATATAGAGTGGACGTGGAGAGGATGTTTCCAGTAGTGTGCAAGAGTCCAGAGAGTCCAGAATGGGCAAATTCTACTCCTATGTCTTATGGACTTATGGTCTAAAATTGGAGATCAAGAGCGAAGAATGTTTCATTGTCATATGTACTGACGACGGAGCAGTGAAATTCTTACGTGTAGCAGCTTAGCAAGCCTGTACACAAAATACACACTGACAACATGTAATAAACAAAAGCAATTCAATATATCTTTTTCTTACGTACAGCCTAAAGTCGTCGCTCAAGTGGCGTGAAAAACATTACATCTCTTTGTCTGTGCACGTTGGGTTGATTGTATTAGTCAAAACAGGGTGGAGCACGTGAAGGTTGCAATCTCCCACCCCATTCAATAAATTAATAACCACAATACGTGCAAAAAGAAAACTCAACTCCTTTGAGACAAACTAGCTACTTGGATCAGTAATCTAGGGACATGAGTTTAGATCTTACCACGGCAACTCAGTTAATTAAAGAAATCCAGAATATTTATTGGGATCTAAGAGAGCAAGAAACAGAAGCCACAAGAATTTGGCCCAACACCCCCTCAGCTTCGCTTTGCAATTCACTAAGATGGTTTTAGTTTAGTTTATAGATACAGCTTGGAAACATGCCCTTTGACCCTACGAGTCCATGCCAACCAGTCATCCTGTACACTAGCACTATCCTACTCACACTAGGGATAATTTATAGAACCCAATTAACCAACAAACTGCGTGTCTTTGGTGTGTGGGAGGAAACCGGAGAAAACCCACAGTCACAGGGAGAATGTACAAGCTCCGTCCAGACAGCACCTGTAGTCAGGATTGAACACGGATCTCCGGCGCTCAGCTGTACGGCAGCAACTCTACCGCTGTGTTACCGTGGCGCCCACACGTTCAGTAATCTGATCCATCTTCTTGCCCATCCATTATAAACCTTGATTCTCTGTTATTTAAACCTCTGGACAGGCAAAAAGAAAATCACAGCTGTTTTTTAAATCTCAAAGAATCAAGGTCACACTTTATATTTCTAGTGTGAAAAGAATTAATGGGAACCTGAGGGACACATTTTTCACACAGAGGGTAATGGGTGTATGGAACGAGCTGCCAGAGGAGGTTGTTGGGGCAGGTACTTTCGCAACGTTTGAAAAACATTTGGACAGGTACATGGCTAGGACAGGTTTAGAGGGATATGGGACAAACTAGTGTGGATGGGACATGTTGGTTGGTGTGGGCAAGTTGGGCTGAAGGGGCTGTTTCTGTGCTGTATGATTTTAGCTCATACTGTTACAGGCAGTTAGTGAGACTGAAACTCGAAGCTGGTCATCTACATTAAAGATGTGATATTGAAGAGATGGACACAAAGTGCTGGAGTAACTCAGTGGATCTGGCAGCATCTCTGGAGAAAGGATGGGTTTGGACACTTCCTCAGACTCGTGTTTCGGGTTGGGAACCTTCTTCAGACCCAAAATGACACCCGTCCTTTTTCTCCAGAGATGCTGCCTGACCTGCTGTTATTCTAGCACTGGGTGTCTATCTTTGCTATAAAGCAGCATCTGCTGTATCTTGTCTCTACATTCTGATATTGTAGGGCTTTCATTCTGCCTCTGCAGTTCAACCCCTTGGCTTTAATGGAAGGACCGTTCAGAAGCCCTATTACAGAAGAGAAGAAAAAGGACACAGTGCTGGAGCAACTAGGCGGGTCTGTCAGAATTTCAGGAGAACATGGATAGGTGACGTTTCGGGTTGTGGAAGGGTCCGGACCCGAACGTTCACCTACCACGTTCTCCAGAGATATTGCCTGCGCCACTGAGTTACGCCAGCACTTTGTGTCCTTTTTTGTAAACCACCATCCACACCTCCTTGTTTCAACAACAGAAAGGAAGAAGCTATTCCTGAGTCTGGTGGTACGTTTTTTTTGGGCAGCACACTGGCACAACAGTAGAGTTGCTGCCTTACAGCGCCAGAGACCCGGGTTCGATCCTGACTATGGGTGCTGTCTGAATGGAGTTTGTGCGTTCTCCCTGTGACCCACAGGGCTTTCTCCGGGTGCTCCAGTTTCCTCCACACTACAAAGACGTGCAGGTTTGTAGGTTAATTGGCTTCTGTAAAGTGTAAATTGTCCTTAGTGTGTAGGATGATGCCAGTGTACGAGGTGATCGCTGGTCGGCGCGGACTCAGTGGGCTGAAGGACTTGTTTCCACGCTGTATCTCTAAAGTCTAAAGACCCGAGACATCACCTGTCCATGTTCTCCTGAGATGCTGCCTCATCCGCTGAGTTACTCCGGCACTTTGTGTCTTTTCTTGTAATCCCAGCATCTACAGTTTCTTGTTTCTAGAACAGTGGGGAAGCAGCTATTCCTGAGTCTGGTGGTGTGCGCTTTCAAGCCTCTGTAACTTCTGCCTGACAGGAGTGGGGAAAAGAAGGAATGACCGGGGGATGGGACGTCTGATTACGTTGGTTGCCTTTTCATGGACGTGGAGTCAATAGTGGGAAGCTCGGTCCGTATGATGGAGTGGGCTACATGTCTGGGGGTTAATTCCTGCATTTCCGAAGTAGCGTGAAGTGTACTTTGGGGTTTTAGTTTTGTAAACCAATGCCTGCAGTTCATCATGTCTCCATCTTAGTTGCCATCTCAGGTCCGGTGGTGTCGCCTCTGATCTATTTCGGAAGGGAACGCATCGCCGATCGTTCTGAAACCATTGGGACTGACCCGCCACGCTGTTGAGTGAGGAGAGATTAGTTAGCCTTTATACACAGGCAGGCCGCAGCCAGCGGGCAAATATTTGCACACCTCTGGGGCTATATAGAGCCACGCAGCTGTGTATTCACAATGACAACGGCACAACGGTGAAGACTTTCTGAACCATTGTGATCCAGTCTTCTCCACTGTTTGTCGCCCACGAGCTGAGCCAAGTATTTGTGTGTGTTGGAGGCTCCTTTACAAAGAGAGATTAATGACCATCTGAGAGTTTGGAAGCCAGTGCACAATTAGAAGGAGGTGTTACCATGACATGATTGAGTCATCCCATCCGCGGCTAACAGTTTTAATAGAAAGACTGGGAGCAGACGCACAAGTTCCTACTCCCCATGGGTTTACGCAGTGAGTTGGGCTCACTGAAGATAGACACAAAGTGCTGGAGTAACTCAGCGGGTCAGGCAGCATCTCTGGAGAGAAAGAATAGTTAATGTTTTGGGTTGGAACCCTTCTTCAGACTGAAATTAGAGGTGGGGGTGGGGGGACGGGAAATAAACTGGAGGTGAGAAGCATGACACAGAGAGAGTAGCTTTATTGTCTGGTCTGGTCGGGTTTGTTCAGGCCCACTCCCAATGGCAGCTGTGTTATCTGAGGACTGACAGATGCTTTCATCTGCACCTCTTGCTATGAATGGGAGCGAGTGCAGGTGAAACCTGCAGAGCCGGCACTAAATTAACGCTTCAACCAGCTTCTTCACGATGGAAAAGAGGTTTCCTCTGAGGCTTTATAAGGCAGACCGCGGAGTATGGGAGTATTGTGAGCCGTGTACACTTTACGTACCTCTCCCAGCTTCCACCACTCCACAGGAAATAAACCCAGCCTATCATCATAACTAAAGTCCTCCAATCCAGGTAACATACCGGGGAATCTCCTCTCCACTCTGAAGAAGGATCCCAACCCAAAATGTCACCTATCCACGTCCTCCAGAGCCGCTGCCTGACCCGCTGAGTTATTCCAAAATGTCAAACACAAACTGCTGGAGTAACTCAGTGGGTCAGGCAGCATCTCTGGAGATCATAGATAAGTGATGTTTTGGGTCGTAATCCTTCTTCGGACGCTGCCTGACCCATGAGTTACTCCAGCATTTTGTGTGTATCTCTGGTATAAACCAACATCTGCAGTTCCGTTTTTTTACATTTATTCCAAAATTTTGAAAAGTACATAGCATGCAAGCAGGCCTTTCTGCCCACCTCTTCAGTTGATAGCAAGAGGGACCAGGCCCTGATGGGCTGGTGAACATAGGGAATACACCTAGACAACCACTTGAACTGGCAAAGCGGAGAAGGCTATGGACCAAATGCAGGTAAATGGGAGTCAAACATGGTGGGAGGCCCACGATGATCATCGATCAGCCCGGTGCACTAGTTGGATGTCATCCCTCTTTCCCATCCACTCCCCACACAGGAGGGCAATTTACCGAGGCAAATTAATGTACAAACCGGCACGTCTTTGGGATGTGGGAGGACACCGGAGCACCCGGATGAAACCCAAGCGATCAAAGGGAGAACGTACAAAGTCTGCACACACAGCACCCGAGATCAGGATTGAACTCAGATCTCTGACAGTAGCTCAACCAGTTGCGCACTGGGCCACCCACTAATATAATAGCCAGATCTGTACACAATACACTCCAACTCCGGAAATCAGCATCCAACTGAAATTAAACTTTAATGTCAATAAGTCATACAGCAGCGAAACATGGCCCTTTGGCCCACCGTGTCCATGCTGGCCCTTGCGTTTATCTGTTTGACTCCCATTTACTTGCATTTGGTCCAATAGCCTTCTCCGCTTTGCCAATTCAAATGGTTGTCTAGTTGTATCCTACATTCTGGAGCACCTATGTTCACCACCCCATCAGGACTTTGTTCCTCTTGCCATGAACTGAAGAGGAAAATTAAAACATAGAATAGTGCAGCACAGAAAAAGGCCCTTCGGCCCACAGTGTCTGTGCCGAACAATCTGCAAGACCAACTCTTATCCACCTGCATATAATCCATTCTCTGCATATCCATGTGCCTATCCATAATTCTCTTAAATGCCACTAACATACCTGCCTGCAGCACTACCCCCGGCATCGTGTTCCAGGCACTCACCACCCTCTGTGTAAAAAAACTTGCCCCACACGCCTCCTTTAAACTTTTTCCCTTCTCACCTTAAAGCGATGCCCTCTACTATTTGATTTATCCATCCTGGGAAAAAGCTGTCTACCCTATCTATGCCTCTCATCATCTTTATATACTTTTATCAGGTCTCCTGTCAATCTCTATTGTTCCATAGATAACAATCCAAATAAACAGACCTTCGGCCCACCATGTCCATGCAGACCATTACATTTATCTGTTTGAGTCCTGTTTACCCACGGAACGAGCGCATGTTTTCACCAAATCGGTTGCCGAGTCTACGCTTGATCTGGCAATGTACAGGAGGCCACATCGGAATCACTGGATGCAGTAGAGAGGTTAGAGGAGGTGTATGTGGACTGTCTAGATGTGGATGTAGCCATCTTCACCAGCCCCCTCTGGGCTACCTCCCTAAGAACCCAGTTGCCTTGAACTGAAGAGAAAAATTGCTGGCCCATATTCAAAGGTTATCCATTTATAAGTTATAAATACATTTGGAGATGAGACGGTTTAACTGGACGGGTCAGTTCGAGGTGAACAATAATTTGACATCTTCGCCAAGGAAACAACCAATCGGAGACACCGATTCTGTTGCCAAGGCCGGCTCTTTTATTTTTATTCCACCAAATTAAGGTTGGTTGGCATGGCGTCACCGAATAGAAAAAAGGAATGATAAAGAACATAATTCCGTGCAAGTCAAAGTGGAATGAATGCGTGCAAGCATGTGTTTGGCGCAGAGCTGGAAACCAGTCGTGACTGCCTCTGGAATTCCTAACAACGGCTTCTGCCTTCCTCTGTTGGTGGAATCTGGCACAAAGCCACTATTTTGTCCATCCCAGTGCAGTGCATAAACAAGATTCCAGAGGATTACCATCTAGGGAGTGAATTCAGGTTGGAATTTTCGTAATGCCCAGTAGTGGGATCACTGAGCCTGGAGCGTATCGGACAGCGGTCTCACTCAATGGCTCCGTGGTTCAATGGTTCTTTTACTGTCTCGTGTGCCAAAGGCGCACTGAAATACATTTTTTTGCGCATACATCAGTGAGATTATTGGCGTACATAAAGACAATCCCTGATTAAGTACAGATGTAAATTTGGGCGGCACAGTGGCGCAGCGGTAGAGTTGTTGCCTTACAGCGCCGGAGACCCGGGTTTGATTCTGACCAAAAGGTGCTGTTTGTGCGGAGTTTCTACATTCTCTTTGTGACCGCGCATGTTTTACCCGGGTGCTCCAGTTTCCTCCCACTCTCCAAAGACGTACAGATTTGTAGATTAATTAGCTTCTGTAAATTGTACCTGGTGTGTAGGATAGTGCTAGTGCTTGGGGTAAGCGCTTTAGAAAAGAGATGAGGAGGCTGTGGAGGCTGACACTGGGTATTTGTAAGGCGGCGATTGACAGTTTATTGATTAGTACGGGTGTCAAGGGTTATGGGGAGAATGGGGTTGGGAGGAAAAGATAGATCAGCAATGATTGAATGGCAGAGTAGACTCTATCGGCCGAACGGCATAAGTCTCCGCCTATGACTTATGAACCCCATTGCGGACATTGGTCGTTGTCTCTGGAATCGGTGCGCTACAATGCTGAGAACTATATTGTGCACTTTTTATCTCCCCCTTTGCTCTCCCTATTGTACTTGAGTTTGAACTGATTGCATATATGTATGGTATATCAGATCTGTTTGGATAGCACGCAAAACAAAGCTTTTCACTGTACTTTGGTACACGTGACAACAATAAATATACCTAAACCTGACGAAGGGTTACGACCTGAAATGTCAACTATTCGTTTTCTCCAAAGGTTCTGCCTGTTCCGCTGAATTATTCCAGCGTTTGGTGTCTATCTTCAGTATAAACCAGCATCTGCAGTTCTTTCCTACACTGTAAAGATAAAGTAACTTCATCTGATAACACGACTTGTTAAATGGTGTCAATGCTGGGGAAAGTACTTGGTTCAACACCATTCTCAAACTTAAGTAGGCTTCTGGTGATGATGTGATGCCTTCCTGCTCCTGGCCTTTGCTGGACTCTATGCTGAGTTTCCAATTAGCTCTTTAGCTCATCAACTTTCAGTCAGCATGAAAACAAATTAACACTTGTTCTGATCAGCGGTATCGTTTTTCAGTCCTGCCACCCACTGACTCTTGATGCGTGGAATAGCCATAAGCTCATTTTTTGCTCACACTTGTTAGTTATAGAGTCATAAAACCCATAGCCCTTCGCCCCAACTTGCCAATGATGACCAAGATGCCCCATCCATGTTAATCCCACCTGCCCGCATTTGATCCTATTCACGTACCTGTGCAAGTGTCTTTTAAACCTCCCATCTTCCTCATTGGGGACCTTCAAACTATATTTAATTGGACTACCAGACTTTATCTTGCACTGAATGTTATACCCTTTATTTTAGTTTAGTTTAGAGATACAGCGCGGAAACAGGCCCTTCAGCCCACCGGGTCCGGGCCAACCAACGATCACCCCGTACACTAGCACTGTCCTGCACACCAGGATCAATTTACAATTTATACCACAGCCAATTAACCTACAAACCTGTACGTCTCTGGAATATGGGAGGAAATTGGAGCGCCTGAAGAAACCCACAGGGAGAACCTATGGTCAAGATCAAACCCGGGTCCCTGGCGCTGTAAGGCAGCAACACTATATCTGCGCCACCGTGCCGCTCATTATATTCACTCGTTTTGAATGGCATTTTGGCAGAAATTTTTAAATGCAAATAATTGAAGTCTAAGGTCTTAATGTGGGCCAAAGGGATTGGTGTAGAAGGGCATAAGGGGCAGCATGAATGAGGTGGGCCCAAGGGCCTGTTTCTGTGCTGCATGACTCTGACCAGTGATGTTCCAGGTTCAGTCTCAGCAAGGCGTGAATATGTTCAGGAAGATGTCTTTAGTGTCCCAGGGCGGAGGATCGGTAAAGTGGACGGCATGGGCATAAGATGAGATGGAAGAGATTTAAGGAGAACCTTTTGGGTAACTGTTTCACTCAGAGGGTGGTGCGTATCCGGAACAAGCTGTCAGAGCATGCTATAAAAGTTTAATTTGGTTTATTTATTATTGAGGTACTGTGAAAAGCCTTTCTTTGCGTGCTATCCAGTCAAAGAAAAGACTATACATGTTACAATTAAGTCATCCACAGTGGCTCCATGCACAGGTGAAAGATAACGGGTACAACAAGCGTAAAATAAAGGCCGATGACATCTGATTAAAGATAGTTCATAGTTCTCCAATGAGGTAGATAGGAGGTCAGATCAATTGCATCTTTTGGAAGGCATTTGAACAGATAAGGGTCGTAAGGGTTTAAAGGGATATGAGCTAATGCAGGCAAATGATTTTAGCTCAGTATGACATCTGGGGCAGCATGGACAAAGTGGACCAAAAGCCTGTATAGCCCTATGTCCATTTGACCCTAAGGCACTCAAATTATCTTGTGCGACAGTGGCACAGCTGGTTGAGCTACTGCCTAACAACGGCAGAGACCTGGGATCGATCCTGACCTTGGTTGCTGCCTCTGTGGAGTTTGCACGTTCTCCCTGTGACCTAGAGGATTTCCACCAGGTCCTCCGGTTTTCTCCCACATCCCAAAGACGTGCGGGTTTGTAGGTTAAAGGCCCTCTGTGGGTTAATTGGCCGATGCGCCTAGTGTGTAGATGTGAAAGTGGGATCACGTAAAACTAATGTGAACGGGTGATCGATGGTCAGTGTGGACTAGGTGGGCCTAAAGAAGGTCTAAAAGAAGGATCTCGACCCAAAACATCACCCATTCCTTCTCTCCAGAGATGCTGCCTGTTCCGCTGAGTTACTCCAGCAATTGTATCTTTCTTCAGCTTGTTTCCATTAATGTATCTTTCAACTCAATTCAATTCATTAAAGACCAATATACCAGTAAAGACCAATATACCATCGGCCTTTCTTTGGACTGACACACTGTTGATAGGAAGGATGGCCAAAAAGACTGACCTTATGATGATGAAGGAATGGCAATTATTTGTTAAGCTGGCTGGGTTTGTGCTGCTGCGGAGAAACGTGTGGTGTGGGTCATCCCACAGCACATTGCCCTTGTTCCTTTAGAGGGGGGAGCCGGTGGGTTTAGAAGATCTTGTTGGAGAACCATTGGCAAGCTTCTGGCTTCCACGTTGTTGACCAGATCAGCATTCCACCATTGTCCCTTCCACCATTCGATCGTCTCTCATCTATTTTTTCCCTCTCAACCCCATTCTCCTGCCTGCTCCCCGTATCTTTTGATGCCTTTACTAATCAATGCCTATAAATCTTTACTTTAAAACTGCACAAAGACGCCTCCACAGCCATGTGTGGCAATGGATTTCACAGATTCACCACCCTCTGCCGAATGAAATTCCACCTCATCTCCATTCTAAACTTTTGTTCTTTTATTCTGAGGCCATGGTTTCTGGTCTTAGACTCTATAACTACTGGAAACATCTTCTCCACATCCACCATATCCTAGAACTTTCATTGTTCAGTAGGTTTCAATGAGATCCCCCCTCATTCTCCTGGTCACTCCCTCTCCTCCCCTCTCCCATCAGGCAAGAGATATAGAAGTGTGAAAACTCACACCTCCAGATTCAGGGACAGTTTCTTCCCAGCTGTTGTCAGGTAACTGAACCATTATATCAACAACTAGAGAGCAGTCCTGATCTATTATCTACCTCCCTGGTGACCCTCGGACTACCTTTGATCGGATTTTGCTAGACTTTAACTTGCACTAAACATTATTCCCGTTATAACGTACCTGTACACTGTGGATGGCTCGATTGTAATTATGTATAGTCTTACCGTTGACTGGTTAGCATGCAACAAAAGCTTTTCACTGTACCTCGGTACACATGACAAAAAACTACTCAAACTAAACTCGATTCATCACCAAAATGCTCGAGGTTTGTGAAGCTTGTGTCTGTGCTTGGTCTAAGTGGGCATTTTCCTGTAAGTATCTTGGCGGAAGAGTGGCCATTTCTTTATTGCGCCCAGTTGACTGTGTTGCCGTGGCAACACCACAGAGCGCCCGCATTAAACGGTCGCAGTAATCACACTTGAGACTCATCCTCCAGCAGAAAGACCAAGAGCAAGTCATGCATCAGCCTCTTGCGTTCGTGAGAAGCCTCCCGCGGGGCTCAGGAGCTAATTGGGGCAGTTATGGGACGATGCAATCAGTTGCCTTGTAAACCATGGCAGGGAAGCAACTTGGGTCGCCCTCTTTAGACTGTAGACTTTAGAGATACAGCCGGAAAAGCGCCCTTTGGCCTCTGTTTCTGACTGCTTCAGACTGTTAGTGAAAACGCTCACCTCCAGATTCAGGGACAGTTTCTTCCCAGATGTTATCAGGCAACTGAACCATCCTACCAACAACTAGAGAGCAGTCCTGAACTACTATCTACCTCATTGGAGATGCTCGGACTATCTTTGATCGGACTTTACTAGCTTTATCTTGCACTAAATGTTATTCCTTTGTCATATATCTGTACACTGTGACTGGCTCAATTGTAATCATGTATTGACTGGTTAGCACGCAACAAAAGCTTTTCACTGTACCTCGGTACATGTGACAATAAACTAAACTAAACCAAAGATAAAGGGAGAGCCACTGTAGATCGACAAATGGACACACACACACACGCGCGGACACACACACACGAGCGGACACACACCATACGGACACACAGATACACACATACGCGCGCACGCACACACACGGACACACGTACACATGCGCACACACACACACACACACACACACACACACACACACACACACACACACACACACACACACACACACACACACACACACACACACACACACACACACACACACACAACCCCCCCCCACCCCCCCCCCCAATAGAACAGTTCAGTACAGGAATGGGCCCTTTGGTCTACAAGATGCCAAGATAATCTAATCTTTGCCTGCATGTGATCTGTATCCCTCCATTCCCCACATATCCATGTGCCTATAAGCCTCTTAAACACTACAATCGCATCTGTGTAAACAGCAACTGCAGATGCTAGTATTGTATCTGCCTCCACCACCACCCCTGGAGGCATGTTCCACGCACCCACCACTCTCGCATATAAAAACTTGCCCCACACATCTCCTTTAAACTTTGCCCCTCTCACATCAAAGCTACTTTCCTCCAGTCCGCACACAGGACACACATGCACACCCACACGCATGATGCGTATACACATGCACATACACATGATGTGAACACACACATACACGATATACTCACAAAACACACATGCGTACACACACATGCAAACACAGAACATGCACGTGATTTGCACATACACACATGCACATACATGATATGCATACACACAATATGCACACACATACACACACATGCATGCACACACGCGCACGATATGCACGCACACAAAATGCACACACAATATGCACATACATAAACACACACGTGCATGCACACACACGCACGATATGCACACACACACACACAATATGCATACATGCGCGCGTGCACACACACACACACAATATACACACTCGCGCGCGCACACTCACAAAATCAGAAACAGTCCATTACTAACATCTCTAAGTTACGAACAGGCAGACACATTGCAATATGAGGCCGCAATACGGTCCCATGGACTCTTTCCAAACCACTTGCTATCCTGATGGATGTGAGCATCCACCAACGAACCCTCTGGGAGACTCTGGAATGTCGCCTGACTCGCAAGATAGCCGGACATTCTTGGATATAAATGCAAACATTACGGCCCACATTGATATCTCCGGACCTGTCACGTTCTGCCGGTGACACATCCATTAGCTGGGCTCGCCAGCAGCCACCTTAATCCACAGAGCGTTCTGTTATCCGTGCCCTTGTGTAACGAAGAAGATCCTTCCGATTGTTTGATGTGCTGCTTCCAGAACGTTGACCCTTTTGTCTTTCAATGCAGCGCCTGGCTGCTTCCAAAGTGCGTATTTGCCCGAGTTCTCAATCAGTGCTCCCGGTAACACCCTCCAGCTGTTGATTACTGTCTGTGTACCAAAACACTTCCAGTCACACGGAGTCACAGAGACATACAGTTCGGAAACAAGCCCTTCGGCCCAACTCGTCCATGCCCCATCCAAGCTAGTTTCATTTGCCAGTATTTGGCCCATTAACCTTTCCTATCCATGCACCTTAGCTTTGTTTAGAGATACAGTGTAGAAACTGGCCCTTCGGCACACCGAGTCCGCACTGACCAGCGATCCCCGCACACTTACACTATTCTACACACATCAGGGACAATTTACAATTATAGCAAGCCAATGAACCTACAAATCTGTATGCCTTTGGAGCATGGGAGGAAACCGGAGCACCCGGTGGAATACCACACGGGTCACAGGGGGGACATGCAAACTCTGTACAGACAGCACCCATAGTCAGGATCGAACCTAGTTCTCTGGCGCTGTAAGGCAGCAACTCTACCACTGTGCCACCTGACATCAGTCTGAAAAACTAGCCTAGATGCTGCCTGACGGCTGAGTTACTCCAACACTTTGTGTCTTTTTGTGTAAACCAGCATCTGCAGTTCCTTGGGTACACAAAAGGCTGGAGAAACTCAGCGGGTGCAGCAGCATCTAAGGAGCGAAGGAGATAGGCGACGTTTCGGGTCGAGACCCTTCTTCAGACTGGTCAGTGATCAGGGAAACGAGAGATATAGACGGTGATGTGGAGAGATAAAGAACAATGAATGAAAGATATGCAAAAAAGTATCGATGATAAAGGGAACAAGCCATTGTAAGCTGTTTGTGATGTGAAAATGAGAAGCTAGTGCGACTAGGGTGGGGGAGGGAGATAGAGAGAGAGGGAATGTCAGGGCCCGAGGGCTGAGGGAGAGGTGGGAAGGGGAGGAGACAGCAAGGGTTAACAGAATTGAGAAAATTCAATGTTCAAGCCCAAAGGATGCAGACTCCCCAAGCGGAATATGAGGTGCTGTTCCTCCAACTTGCAGTTCCTTGTTCTCCATGTACACGTCCAAGTGTCTTTTCAATGTTGTTATCGTATCTGCCGTACACTGTGGACGGCTCGATTGTAATCATGTATTGTCTTCCGCAACAAAAGCTTTTCACTGGACCTTGGTACACGTGACAATAAACTAAACTCAACTACCTCCTCTGGCTGATTGTTCCGTGTACCCTCCACCCTTGGAGTGAAAAAGATGCCCTTCAGGCTTGAATTCATTCTTGCCCCTCTCACCTTAAACCTATGCCCTCAATCAAATCACCCCTCGGCCTCCTGCAAACCAAGGAATAACGTCCTAGCCTGTTAGGTAGAGCCTGCTATCCTGCTACATCTATAGCTCAGGCCCTCGTCCAGGCAACACCTTTATATATCTTCTCTGCACCTTTTCCAGCTTAATGACATCCTTCCCATAGCAAGGTTACCAAAACCGAACGCAGTATTTCAAATGCAGCCTCATCAACGTCTTGGTATGGTCACATGTAACTGCAGATGCTGGTTAACAACAAAGAGACAAAGTGCTGGAATAATATCAGTGGGTCAGGCACATCTCTGGAGGACATGGATAGGCAATGCTTCTGGACAGGACTCCTCTTCAGACTGATCTGGTCAACAACGTGGAGGCATATGGGTGCAGGCAATGGGAAAGAGATTATAGGAAAGATCACGTTTAAATCGATAGGGCAGGAGGATGTGAACCAATGCAGGGAGACAGAGGGCTGTAAAATGAGGGCAGAAGCAAAAGGTAGAAGGGAGAAAAGAAAAACAAACCTGAAAGCTTTGTGCCTTAATGCGAGGAGCATTTGTAATAAGGTGGATGAATTGAATACGCAGTTGTAGTTAACGGATATGATATAGCTGAGATTACGGAGACATGGCTCCGGGGTGACTGAGGCTGGGAGATCAATATGCAGCGGTATTCAATATTCAGGAAAGATAGACAGAAAGGAAGAGGAGGTGGGGTGGTATTGCTGGTTAAAGAGGAGATTAATGCAATAGCAAGGAGAGACATTAGCTTGGATGCTGTAGAATTTGGATGGGTGGAACTGCAAAATAGCCAAGGGCAGAAAACGCTTGTTGGAGATGTATACAGACTACCAAACAGCAGTAAGGAGGTTGGGGAAAGCATCAAACTGGAAATTAGCGTTGCGTTTAGCAAATGTAAAGCGGTTATCATCGGTGACTTTAATCTACATATAGATTGGGCAAACCAAATTGGTAACAGGAGGAGGATTTCCTGGAGTGTATACGGGATGATTTTCTAAGCCAATATGTGGAGGAACCAACTAGAGTGCAGGCCATCCTAGACTGGGTATAGTGTTATGAGGAAGGATTAGCTAGCAATCTTGCTGTGCAGAGCCCCTTGGGCAACAATGACCATAATATGGTGGAATTTTGCATTAAGATGGAGAGTGACATGGTTAATTCAGAGACTAGGGTCCTAAACTTAAAGAAAGGAGACTTTGATGGTGTGAGACGGGAATTGGCTAGGATAGACTGGCAAATGATACTTAAAGGGTTGACGGTAAAGATGCAATGGCAAAGATTTAAAGATTGCATGGATGAAATACAACAATGATTCATTCCCGTCTGGCGTAAAAATAAAATGGGGAAGGCGGCTCAACCATGGCTAACGATGGAAATTAGGGATAGTGTTAAATCCAAGGAAAAGGCATAAATTGGCCAGAGGAAGCAGCAAACCGGAGGACTGGCAGAAATTTAGAATTCAACAGTGGAAGACAAAGGGGTTAATTAAGAGGGGGAAATGCTATGAGAATGCAGGGTGACTTGGACAGGTTGGGGGAGTGGGCAGATGAAATTTAATGCGGATAAATGTGAGGTTATCCACTTTGGTAGCAAAAACAGGAAGGCAGATTACTATCTAAATGGCATCAAGTTGGGAAAAGGGGAAGTACAACGGGATCTGGGAGTCCTTGTACATCAGTATATGAAAGTAAGCATGCAGGTACAGCAGGCAGTGAAGAAAGCGAATGGCATGTTGGCCTTCATAACAAGAAAAATCAAATATAAGAGCAAAGAGGTCCTTCTGCAGTTGTACAGTGCCCTAGTGAGACCACACCTGGAGTATTGTGTGCAGTTTTGGTCCCCTAATTTGAGGAAGGACATTCTTGCTATTGAGGGAGGTTTACAAGGTTAATTCCCGGGATGGCGGGACTGTCATATGCTGAGAGAATGGAGCAGCTGGGCTTGTACACTCTGGAGTTTAGGATGAGAGGGGATCTCATTGAAACATATACGATTGTTAAGGGTTTGGACACGCTAGAGGCAGGAAACATGTTTCTGATGTTGGGGGAGTCCAGAACCAGGAGCAACAGTTTAAGAATAAGGAGTAAGCCATTTCGAACGGAGACGAGCAAACACTTTTTCTCAAAGAGAGTGGTGAGTCTGTGGAATTCACTGCCTCAGAGGGCGGTGGAGGCAGGTTCTCTGGATGCTTTCAAGAGAGGGCTAAATAGGGCTCTTAAAAATAGCGGAGTCAGGGGATATGGGGAGAAGGCAGGAACGGGGTACTGATTGGGGATGATCAGCCATGATCACATTGAATGGCGGTCCTGGCTCAAAGGGCCGAATGGCCTACTCCTGCACCTATTGTCTATTGTCTAAAATAGAGCATGAAAGAAAGCTTGTGGGGAATATAAAAACTGACTGTAAAAGCTTCTTTAGACATGTGAAGAGGAAAAGATTAGTGAAGACAAATGTAGATCCCTTGCAGTCAGAAACAGGTGAATCTATAATTGGAAACAAGGAAATGGCAGACCAGTTAAACAAGTACTTGGTTCTGTCTTCACTAAAGGGGCTGTCCCACTGCGGCGACCTAATTCGTGAGTTCAGACGAGTTTGCCCTCGGTCATACTCGCAGCATGGTCGACACAAGATCCTAGGAGGTCTTTGTAACTCTCCTTCATGCTCGAGAGTAGTCCCCGCATTCTCGAGGCCTCAGCTAGGTCCTGGCTTTTTTTTCAACATGCTGAAAAATCCCCGCGAGTAAAAAAAGGTCGCCATGGAAAAAATCAATATTTTTTTACTCGTGTGTTTAGTCGTGGTAGGCTGTAGTAGGTCATAATGCTATTTGTAGGCAGTCAAAGTCAATCTAAGTTAATTGAAGGTAGTCGAAGGTAAAGCTCGTTGAGAAAAAAAAGATAAGTAAACCGACCGGTAATTTTAAATGCCCGCTAAACTTTATTAAACGTCTGGCTTCTTAAAAGTTTCTCCACTCCTTCTCCCCCCCTTTTTTCCCCCTTCTCTCCCCTTCTCTTCCCTTCTCTCCCCCTCTCTCCCCTTCTCTCCCACCGCCCCCTCTCCGCGCTCTCTAAAGAACTTACCATACTGTGCCAGCCGTCTTTTACCTTCCAGTTCATCGCGGGTGTGAATTTCAGACAGCGCTCCCCCGCTTTCCCTGGCCCCCGCCTTTGCGATGTTTCTGTGTGTGTGTGTGCAGACAAACAATCTTCCAGAAATACTAGGGGACCGAGGGTCTAGTGGGAGGGAGGAACTGAAGGGAATCCACATTAGTCAGGAAATGGTGTTAGGTAAACTCTTGGGACTGTAGGCAGATAATCCCCAGAGCCTGATGGTCTGCATCCCAGAGTAATCAATGAGGTGGCCCTAGAAATCGTGGATGAATTGGTGATTATTTTCCAATGTTCTATAGACTCTGGATCAGTTCCTGTGGACTGGAGGGTAGCTAATGTAACCCCACTTTTTAAGAAGAGAGAAAACGGGGTATTATAGACCAGTTAACATTACATTGGTAGTGGGGAAGATGCTTGAGTCGATTATTAAAGATGTAATAGCAGCGCATTTGGATAGCAGTGACAGGGATAGGTCAAAGTCTGCATTGATTTATGAAGGGGAAATCATGCTTGACTAATCCTCTGGAATTTTTTGAGGATGTAACAAGTAGAATGGATAAGGGAGAGCCAGTGGATGTGGTGTATCTGGCCTTTCAAAAAGCCTTTGACAAGGTCCCACACAGGAGATTAGTGTGCAAAATTAGAGCACATGGTATTGAGGGTAGGGTATTGACATGGATAGAGAACTGGTTGTATTGTATTGTATTGTATTGTATATCTTTATTATCATTTTTCTGAGTATTTACATACCCAGAGGAAAACGAAAAAGCGTTTCTCAACCAGTGTCCATTCAGTGGTAAAAAATAAATAGAAATAGAGAATAAAAGTACATATATCACGAGTACGATCGGCAGTGGCACGACAATGGCTCTATCTGCTTCAGTGACAATGACAATCTGCTTCAGTGTGTCCAGGTTGGTGTTTGGGGGCGCGATACTTTGGCAGGGGGCAAAGTCCGTTTATCAGTCTTATAGCCTGAGGGAAGAAACTGAGGAGCATCCTGCTGGTTTTGCAGCTGATGCTCCTGTACCTTTTCCCAAATGGCAGGATGGAGAATATGTGATGTAATGGGTGGTATCGGTCTTTGATGATGGAGATGGCTCTGCTGATACATCTCTTCCTCTATATGTCCAGCAATAATTGGAGTGGAGCACCAATAATCCTGCTGGCGGTCTTCACAATCCTGTCCAGTTGGTGCCGTTCGTACGCCTTGCAGCTCCCGAACCAGGAGGTGATGCCATAGGTTAATGTGCTCTCGATTGCCAGACAGGAAGCAAAGAGTAGGAATTAACAGGTCCTTTTCAGAATGGCAGGCAGTGACTAGTGGGATGCCGCAAGGCTCAGTGCTGGGTCCCCAGTTGTTTTCAATATATATTAACGCTTTAGACGAGGGGATTAAATGTGACATCTCCAAGTTTGCAGAGGACACAAAGCTGGATGGCAGAGTAAGCTGCAAGGAGGATCCTATGAGGCTGCAGGGTGACTTGGATAGGTTGGGTGAGTGGGCAGATGCATGGCAAATGCAGTATAATGTGGATAAATGTGAGGTTATCCACTTTGGTGGCAAGAACAAGAAGGCAGATTATTATTTGAATGGTGTCAGATTAGGAGAAGGGGAGGTGCAACGAGACCTGGGTGTCCTTGTACATCAGTCACTGAAAGCAAGCATGCAGGTACAGCAGGCAGTGAAGAAAGCAAATGGCATGTTGGCCTTCATGGTGAGAGGATTTGAGTTTAGGAGCAAGGAGGTCCTACTGCAGTTGTACAGAGCCCTGGTGAAATCACACCTGGAGTATTGTGTGCAGTTTTGGTCTCCTAATTTGAGGAAGGACATTCTTGCTATTGAGGGAGTGCAGGTTGATTCACCAGGTTAATTCCCGGGATGGCGGGACTGACATATGATGAAAGAATGGGCCGACAAGGCTTGTATTCACTGAAATTTAGAAGGATGAGAGGGGATCTTATAGAAACATATAACATTCTTAAGGGATTGGACAGGCTGGATGCAGGAAAAATGTTCCTGATGTTGCGGGAGTCCAGAACCAGGGGTCACAGTTTAAGAATAAGGGGTGGGCCATTTCGGACTGAGATGAGGAAAACCTTTTTCACCCAGAGAGTTGTGAATTTGTGGAATTCTCTGCCACAGAGGTTAATTCACTGGATGTATTCAAGAGATGATTATATATAGCTGTTAGGGCTAACGGAATCAAGGGATATGGGGAGAACGCAGGAACAGGGTACTGATTCTGGTTGATCAGCCATGATCATATTGAATGGCGGTGCAGGCTCAAAGGGACAAATGGCCTACTTTTGGACCTATTTTCTATGTTTCTATGTTTCTTTAATGGGGGGGAGGGGTGAAAGCTGGAAGAGAGTTGTGGCGGACAAAGCCTGGGGAACGATAAGTGGATACAGGTTTAGTTTAGTGTAGATACAGCACGGAAACAGGCCCTTAGGCCCACCGAATCGTGCCGACCAGCGATCCCCGCACACTAACACTATCCTACATAAACGAGCATCCTTTTACAATTTTACTGAAGCTAATTAACCTGCAAACCTGTACGTCGTTGGCGTATGGGAGATAACCTGCACTGGTCATGGTAAGAACTTACAAGCTCTGTACAGACAGCACCCATAGTCAGGATCGAACCTGGATCTCTGGTGTTGTAAGGCAGAAACTCCACCCCAGTGCCCCCGTGGTGAAGAGGGTTTGATTAGCAGATAAGTGGACAAAGACTGGAGATGAAAAAAAGACAAAAGGTAGTGAGAAGAGGTGCAAAATATGGAGCCAGAGGAGGGGATACAAGTTTATTTTATTTTACAGGTCCACGTGGAGGTAGGCCCTGAGCCCATCGAATCATGTTCATCTCCACAACACACAAACAAAAGCTATTCACTGGTCATCGGTATATGTGACCATATAAACTAAACTAAAGTAAACTTTAGTTTACATGTTGGTTCGTATCAGTCTTTGAGGGGAGTCTATGTGACTGCTGATTCTTAGCTACCCTTGGATTCACCCGATCGATGAAGGCAACCATTTCTCCTCCCATTCCACCCCTTTTTCCTTCCCCATCCTTCCACCTCCATTCTTTCCTCTGACACCACGATACACACCCATTCTCTCCGTATCTCTCCTCTTGTCTTCTCCAGCTTTCGGGCTTCTTTTCATCTTTGGCCTTTGTCTACCCATCTGTCCATCAAGCTCCCTCACCCGTATCTACCTGACACTCGTGTAGGAAGGAACTGCAGATGCTGGTTTACATTGTGGATAGACACAAAATACTGGAGCAACTCAGCGGGTCAGGCAGCATCTCTGGAGAAAAGGCATAGGTGACGTTTCGGGATGAGAAACGTCTGAAGAAGGGTCTCAACCCAAAAAGTCATCCATTCCTTTTCTCCAGAGATGCTGCCTGACCTGCTGAGTTACTCCAGCATTTTGTGTCTATCTTCCACCTGTCACTTGCCTGGCTTTGGCCTGGCTTCACCTCTCTTCCAGCTTTCTCCCCCTCCCTCTACAACCAATGGCATATACTATAAAGTTACAAGTGTATTATAGATGTTGCAGGCAGGACCCCACTCACTTTGTGTTGTGCTGCTCTATATAGAATGATCCATTTTAAACCAATTCAATGATACTCTATTGTCACATGTGCTGAGGTACAGTGAAACACTTTGTTTTTTTGCATACAATACACAAAGTACTCAAAAGAGTCGCCACGCTTCTGGCACCGACAAAGTTACAAAGTTAGTCATGTTGGTCCCTCTTTGTTCTTCACCCCCCCCCCCCCCCCCCCGCCCTCTTGTCCCTCTTTGTTCCTGCCGGGAAGGGTGAAAAGCCATCCTTTCATGCTTAACCAGAGTGAGTCATTGCCACACATCTGCAACAGTCGGGATGATTATGAGTAGGAAGGAACTGCAGATGCTGGTTTACACCGAAGATAGCCACAAAGTGCTGGAGTAACTCAGCGGGTCAGGCAGCATCTCTGGAGAAAAGGAATGGATGACGTTTTGGGTTGAGACCCTTCTTCAGACTGGGAGTCAGGGGAGAGGGAAACTAGAGGTATGAAAAGGTACAGAACAAATCTAAGCCGGCACCGATGACCAAAGAGCCCACAATGGTTCATTGCTGGCTGTGGAAGAGCCAGGGACACGCAGAGTAAAACCAGCATGATGACTCGGCAGGGGAGGGACGGAGAGAGAGGGAATGCAGGTGTTACTTGAACTCAGAAAAATCAATGTGCACACCGCTGGGTTGTAAGCTGCCCAAGTGAGATATGAGGCGCTGTTTCTCCAATTTGCGCTAGGCCGATCATTTTTTTGCCAGCTGGAGGCCCCCTATTTCTTATTTCTGTGGGAAAAAAATGTAAAAGGGGAGTGTTCCATCCGTCTGGGAGAACCTTTCCACTTTAACTGCCAAAATTCCATTAAGGCTGAAAGAAATAATCAATTACTGACAACACCAGGCATCTGGTTTGTTAATGGAACGGGGAGACAAAGTGGTGTGTGCTGAGGATATGACAGTCTAATGAGTGGACGATGGGAGCACAAGTACAGTGATTAGGGCTTTTCAAAATTGATTAACCCATAACCCCAGCCCCACCTCCCTCCGCTTCCCTCTCCACGATCAAATCTATTTATGGAATACTGCTTGATTGCAGGCAATGTGGACAATGAATTTTGCCACCCACCTATCAGAACGGCTGATAGCGAGCCTTGTCTGGTGTATGATCAACTTCTGTGTTCTCCGCGAGTCAACGTTCCCCTCATTCATAAGTTCATTGCGGAAACAGCCCTTCAGCCCACTTGCCTACGCCAACCAACAAGCCCCATCTACACTAAGCCCACCTGCCTGCCTCTATCCCTCTAAACCTGTCCTATGCATGTACCTGTCCAAATGTTTCTTAAGTATTGTGATAGTACCTGCCTCAACTACTGTACTTCCTCTGGCAGCTTGTTCCATACACCTACCACCCTTTGTGTAAAAAAAGCAGGAGAATGGGCTTGAGAGGGAAAGATAGATCAGCCAGGATTGAATGACAGATAAACTTGATGGGCCGAAAAGCATAATTCTGTTCCTATAACTGAAGAACTTATCCTTATAAAACTCTGATCTTGGATGTGTATTTATGTATTTATTTGTTTGTGTGTGATCACATCTTCTCAAAAAAACGACGCTGAAACGGTAAAATGTTAACATATTTCGACAGAGATTTATCGCCGTGGAGTCCAAAATTGCCTTATCTGTAAAATGCATGCATTATTTCTCGAGTTATTAATCAAATTGTTCAAAAATCTGAAATAACAGAAAATAAAACCGGCTGGCTGTGGCTGATGACATGATGACGTCACAATGGGTATGCACGCTGTGTTCCACGCGCTGCAAGTGACGTCACCCGGCTGCCCGGGGCCACCCGCCCCGCTCCCCTCCTCCCCTCGTCCACTCCTCCTCTCGCCTCCCTCCTCTCACCCCCTCCTCCTCTCCCCCCCTCCTCTCCACATCCTCCGCCTCTCCCAACTCCTCCTCCTCTCCCCCCTCTCCTCCTCTTCCCCCCTCTCTTCCCCCCCTCTCTTTTCCCCTCTCTGTCTCTGCCCCCCTCTCTCTCTGTCTCTGCCCCTCTCTCTCTGTCTCTGCCCCCTCTCTCTAACCCCCCTCCCTCTCCAGACACGCCTGCAAGTTGGGGGCTATATGTGAGTGGATAGGTGGTATGGGGTAAAAGGAGTGAATGAATAATATTAATATAATATCAGGGGGTGGTGGTTAATGTGTGTGTATGTGGGGGGTGGTCAGTGTGTGTGTGACGCCGCAGGTCGCCCCTCCCCCTCTCCTCCCACCGCAACCGTGCGTTGAGGGGACGGGACCCAACGGGTTTTTCATTGGTCTAGTGAACCTATAAAACTAGCATTAGGTCCACAGCCTTCTTGGTCTTGGTGATTCGAGGCTAGTGGATTCACCTTCCTTCAAAAGTTGCAGTTTAATGTGGATAAATGTGAGGTTATCCACTTTGGTGGCAAAAACAGGAAAGCAGATTATTATCTAAATGGTGTCAAGTTGGGAAAAGGGGAAGTACAATGGGATCAGGGGGTCCTTGTTCATCAGTCTCTGAAATTAAGCATGCAGGTACAGCAGGCAGTGAGGAAAGCGAATGGCATGTTGACCTTCATAACAAGAGGAGTCGAGTATAGGAGCAAAGAGGTCCTTCTGCAGTTGTACAGGGCCCTAGTGAGACCACACCTGGGGTATTGTGTGCAGTGTTGGTCTCCAAACTTGAGGTAGGACATTCTTGCTATTCAGGAAGTGCATCGTAGGTTCAAGAGGTTAATTCCCGGGATGGCCGGACTGTCAAATGTTGATAGATTGGAGAGGCTGGGCTTGTATACTCTGGAATGTAGGATAAGAGGAGATCTTATTGAAACAAATAAGATTATTAAGGGTTTGGACACGCTAGAGGAAGGAAACATGTTCCCTATGTTGGGGGTGTCCAGAAACAGGGGTCATAGTTTAAGAATAAGTGATAAGCCATTTAGAACCGAGATGAGGAAAAACTTTTTCACACAGAGAGTTTTGAGTCTGTGGTATTCTCTGCCTCAGAGGGCGGTGGAGGCTGGTTCTCTGGATGCTTTCAAGAGAGAGCTAGATTGAGCTCTTAGGGATAGCAGAGTTAAGGGATATGGAGAGAAGGCAGGAATGGGGTACTGATTGTGGATGATCAGCTATGATCACGTTGAATGGCTGTGCTGGTTCGAAGTGCCAAATGGCCTACTCCTGGACTATGGACTATTGTCTATTGACACATCCTCCTTTGGCCTGGCTTTCAACTGTCTTTTATAAACAGATTACCAAGTGGGTTCATAATAATACTATACTACTGCTGTGGGAAGTTGGAGTACACAATGTGGCTGTCTATGTTACATCAATAACTTCACTTGGCTCTGTAAACAACAGTAAAGCTGCTTAATAATGCAAGTCTTTCCAGATGAAACCTGGTGTCCATTCTCCATTAGTGCGAGAATCTCAAGTGAGGTTTGGGTTTAGGTTTATTATTGCCATGTCTACCGAGGTACAGTGAAGAGCTTTGTTTCGCATGCTAGCTAATCAAATCAAATCAGATAATACTACACATAAATACAATCAGACCAATCTCAAGTACAATAGATAGAGCAAAGGTGAAGATACGGAGTGCAGAATGTGTGTATGGAGTTTGTACGTTCTCCCTGTGACCGCGTGGGTTTTCTTTGGGTGCTCCAGTCTCCTCTCACACTCCAAGGACGTGCTGGTTTGTAGGTTAATTCATTTTGGTAAAGACTGCAAATTGGCCCTAGTGTAGGATAGTGTTAGTGTACGCGGATTGCTCATCGGCGGGCTCAGTGGGCCCAAGGGCCTGTGTCCGTGATGTATCTCTAAAGAATATATGGTTTATAGCATTGTAGCACATCAGTTCCACTGACAAAGGATGGCTTGGTGGCTGGTGTGGGCTCGGTGGGCCGAAGTGCCTGTTTCCACAACGTATCTCCACAGTTTAAGGTCTAAAGTAAAGTTAATTCCAGAATTAATTCATTGACCAAATCCTCTGAGGTGAGATTTGAATGTTTGAGGCCACCTCAACTAGTAGATCCTCGTCCAGTAACGTTCCAGCCTTTATTTGGACTCAGTGTTCAGCGTTGAGTTTCTAACGCGTTGTTCGCTGGCTGGTGGGTGTGACGTGTGCCTTGTCTCTCTTTCCCCAGAAGCTGGACGGTGTCTCCAGTTGTTCAGAAGGAAGCACCATCGACCTGACGAGCAAAGGGGACGAGATGGAACACAACTCCGAGCACCCTGAGGAAGCGGTGGATCCGGATGACTGCTTCACGGATGGTAGGACACAGCCTGGCACAATCATCGGAAATGGCTTTATTATTGTCACGTGTACCGAGGTTTCATGATCTGTTCAGGAGAAAAACATACCTTACTTCATGAGAGGAATAGGTCGGGTAAATGCACAGAGTCCCTTGCCCACAGTAGGGGAATTGAGAACCAGAGGACATCGGTTTAAGGTGAGGGGAGAAAGATTTAATAGGAACCTGAGTGGTAACGTTTTGACATCCGACCCAAAACATCACCATAATCCTCTTTCTCCAGAGATGCTGCCTGAGTTACTCCATCACTTTGTGTCTACCTGCGGTATAAACCTGCATAGATATAATTTCTGTTGTGGTGTGAGGAAAATTGAAATGGATCTAAGTCATTACTGAGGCAGGAGTTGATTCATGCTATAACCAACCTCTCGAAGAAGTGAACGCAAGTGTCAGTGAATGCTAGTCCTCATTGAGGCATGTTAGATGCCCTTCGGAAGCAGGTAGGCCAATTGTAGACGCAGCTCAGACCATCACGCAAACCAACCTCCCTTCCATGTGCCCCATCTACACTTTACGCTGCCTTGGCAAGGCCACCAGCTTAATCAAGGTCCAGTCACACCTTGGTCAATCCCTCTTCTCCCCTCTCCAATCAGGCAAGAGGTACAGAAGTGTGAAAACACTTACCTCCTGATTCAAGGACAGTTTGTTCCCAGCTTTTATCAGGCAGCTGAACCATCCTGTCACCAACTAGAGATCGGTCCTGACCTACCATCTACCTCATTGGAGTGCGTCCTGAGTGTATTGGATGCAAAAGTGGGATAACATAGAACTAGTATCAACAGGTGATTGATGGTCAGCCCTCCCCTCCCCAGCCCACTGTCTCCGCCTCTTCCTTTCTTCTTCCCGCTCCCCCCCCCCCACCCCTACATCAGTCTGAAGAAGGGTCTCGACCCTATTTCCATCGCTCCATAGATGCTGCCTCACTCGCTGAGTTTCTCCAGCATTTTTGTCTTCCTAAAATAAAACGAGGCTGCCTTTACTTCAGGCAATAAGGCATCGAGGTACAAATTCAATATCAATCGAATATAACAGTCCACTGATGCAAATCTGTTCCCATGGGAACAACGTTTTGGCACCAAACACAGTACCTTATTGTCATGGAGATTAAGGCCTGCCCATCACTATTCTGAACTGGTAATCTTCCTATTTTGATGTTCCGTTGATCGATTTTTAAATTACCAAGAGCTACCAAGAATTTTAACTGCAGAAGGAAATAAGTAAAAAAGCCCCCCCTGGAAATAAGTAAAAAAGCCCCCCCTGCAGAAGATTAAGAAGCATGGGTTGAACACTGACCTGGCTTTTTATGACTTACTGATAACGGGCAGTGGGTGGACAGTGTTCAGGCCCGACGTCTGTGACCAGCGAAGTTCTGCAGGGATCCATGCTGGGACCTCAGTTGTTTATTGCTACTGAAAAGGGCAGAAAAAATAGCAGATGGAGTTTAACCCGAGCAAGTGTGAAGTATTGCACTTTGGGAGGTCCAATGTAACAGGAAAATATCCAATTAATGGCAAGACCCTAAATCAGCATTGATGCACGTAGGATCTTGGGATCGTGGTAAAGAAGGCGTATGGTATGCTTGCATTCATTGGTCGGGGCATTCAGTATAAGAGTCAGGAAGTCGTGATGTAGCTTTATAGATCTTTGGTCAGGCTGCATTCGGAGTATTGCATGCAATGCTGGTCTTCCCAATGTAGGATGTGGAGGGTTTGGAAAGTGTGCAGGGGCTGCCAGGATTAAGGGATATATCAGCGACAGGGAGAAGTTGGACAGACTTGGATTGTTTTCTCTGGAACGCCGGTGGTTGAGGGGAGGCTTGATATAAGCATAAAATGCTTGATGTAAAATGACAGAGGCATAGATGGGGGAGACAATCGGAAATGTTTTCCCAGGATGTAGAGTTCAAATACTAGAGTGCCTAGCTGCAAGGTGAGAGGGGCTGGGTGTACAGGAGATGTACGGGGCAGATTTTATTCCACAGAGGGTGGTGAGTGCCCAAAATTACTGCCAAGGGTGTTAGTGGAGACAGTCCTGCTTTGACTGCACTGATTAGAATGTGTTCAGGGAAGCAACCACAAGCCTAGATGAATATACAGACACCGTGACATCATATGTCAGCTTTTGTGAGGACAGTTGCATTCCCACGAGGACCCGGATCAGGTTCAACAATGGCAAGCCCTGGTTTACAGCAGAACTCAGACAGCTCCGACAGCCTAAAGGTGAGGCCTACAGGAGCGGGGATGTAGACCTCTGCAGGTAGGCCAAGTACAAGCTGAGAAGAGGAATCAGAGCTGCCAAGGAAAGGTACTCTGAGAAGTTGAGAAGCAGGTTCTTAGCTAATGACTCGTCAAGGCCATGGAAGGGCTTGCAAGAAATCACTAGTTACAAGAGGAAAACCCCCCACTCCTCGGATAATCGTCTGCTGACCAACAACCTGAACGGGTTCTATTGCAGGTTCGATAGACAGAAACATAACCCCGGTGCCCACTCCCCCCTTCCCCCACCCACGTCTCCCCAATCACCACTTCACACCTACTCACAGCCTGACTGCAGTCTGCAAAGACTGGGCCCTCGTCCACTACCCATCCCCTCATTGCTGCCCAACATCAGTCTGGCCACTTCTCCATCACTAATAATAGCAATTGAGCAGGTGGAAAAGCCGGAAATCTCCAGGACAGGACAATATTTCCCCCTCTACCGTCAAGCTCTGTGCCGAACAACTGGCACCAGTCTACACAGACATTCTCAACCAGTCCCTGCAAACCTGTACTGTCCCTGCCTGCTCTACCAGTAGTGCCAGAGCTACTACACTCCAAACTCTCCCAGCTGACTGTGCCTGAACCCCTCTGTCAGTGGATCACCAACTTCCTGACAGACAGGAAGCAGCAAGTACATCTCGGACCCGCTAATCCTCAGCATAGGAGCACCGCAAGGCTGCGTACTCTCCCCTCTTCTTTACTCTCTCTACACCAACGACTGCACCTCCACAGACTCCTCTGACAAGCTTCTCAAGTTTGCGGACGACACAAGCCTGATTGGACTGATCCAGGATGGGGAGGAATCTGCCTACAGACAGGAAGTGACAGCTGGCGTCCTGGTGCCATTGTAACAACCTGGAGCTCAATGCTCTTAAGACAGTGGAATTTATTGTAGACTTTAGGAGAGCTCCCCCTCCCCTCCCCTCCCCCCCACTCACCATAACACCACTACAGTCACATTTGTGGAGTCATTTATGTTCCTTGGAACCATCATCTCCAAGGACCTTAAATGGGGGGCCACAATCGACTCCACAATCAAAAAGGCTCAACAGATGATGTACTTCCCACGGCAGCTGAGGAAGCACAATCTGCCACAGGCAATGATGGTCCAATTCTACACCACCATCGTAGAGTCTGTCCTCACCTTCTCCATCATGGTCTGGTTTGGCTCAGCCACCAAGCACGACATCCAGAGGCTGCAGAGAATCGTTTGATCAGCCCAGAAGGTTGTTGGCTGCAACCTTCCCTCCATTGATGTACTGTACACTGCAAGGGCCAGGAAGTGAGCGGGCAAGATCATCTCTGACCCCTCTCACCCTGGCCACAAATTATTTGAAGCACTTCCCTCTGGAAGGCGATTCCGGACTATCAAAGCTGCCACAGCCAGACATAAAAACAGTTTATATCCACGAGCAGTAGCTCTACTCAATAACCAAAAGTCTGTAGCCTCCTTTTGCTCTGGTATTTTATTTCATTCTTCACATGTTTAAATTATATGTTTTATTTTTAACTGTCTAATGTATATCGTGTTGTTACTTGCGAGCAAAGCACCAAGGCAAATTCCTTTTATGCATACAAACTTGGCTAATAAAACGTATTCAATTCAACTCAATTCAATAAAGTGGTGACGTTTAAGGGACTTTTGGATAGGCGCATGGATCTGGGGGGATATGGATCATGTGCAGGCAGATAAGAGTTGGAATTATTTTGGGCTCAGACATTGTGGGCTGGAAGGCCTGTTGCCAGTGCTGTGGTGTTCTGTATTTTATCCTCTATGAAACAAGGAACTTGCATTTACGTAGCACCTTTCACAGGACATCACAAGGAATATCACAGCCACTAAAATACTGCTGTCACAGGGATATGCACAACAATTCCACTCAAGGAGCCAAAAGTGTGAAGAATAAAGTGAGAGTTTTAATATAAGGAGTATTGTGTGCACTTCTGGTCGCCCCAATACAGGACAAATGTGAAGGCTTTGGAAAAGATACAGAGTAGATTTAGTTCAGTTTCATGTAGTTTAGTTTATTGTCAAATGTACCAAGGTGCGGTGAAAAGCTTTTTGTTGCGTGCTAACCAGTCAGCGGAAAGAGTATACATGATCACAATCCGGCCGCCCACAGTGTACAGATACATGATAAATGGAATAATGTTTACCAGATCGATGCCTGTGCTAAGGGGTATTATCTACAGGGAGAGATAGCTGTTTTTATTCCAAGTACTGTCAGTTCACAGAATAACCTGGAATTGTGGACAGTGATTAGACTATATTGCAATTGTTAAGGGCCACTTGACTCATGGAGTCCATGCCAGTTTAGTTTAATTTCACCAAAGCTAATTAACCTGTAGACCTTCATGTCTTTGGAGTGTGGGAGGAAACCGTAGCAGCCGGAGAAAACGCACGCGTTCACAGGGAGTACGTACAAACTCCATAACGACAGCACCCGTAGTCGGGATCGAACCCAGGTTTCTTGCACTGCAACAAGGCAGCAACTCTTTACATTACTAATCGCAGCTGACCAGCATCGTCATCCTCATGGAAACACCCAAGAACATGTTTCCGTGACGAAGATGTTGCCAGGACTCAAAGGCATGAGCTATAGGGGGAGGTTGAGCAGGCTGGAACTCTATTCCTTGAAGCACAGGAGGATGAGAGGTGATCTTATAGAAGGTGTACAAGATCATGAGAGGAATAGATCAGCTATGCGCACAGAATCTCTTGCCCAGAGTAGGGGAATTAAGAACCAGAGGACAATGGTTTAAAGTGAAAGGGGGGAAAGATTTAATATGAATCTGAGGGGTAACCTTTTCACACAAAGGCTGGTGAATGTATGGAACGAACTGCTGGAGGAGAGAGTTGAGGCAGGTAGTCGGAATATTTAAGAAGCACTTAGACAGGTACATGGATACGATAGGTTGAGAGGAATATGGGCCAAACGAAGGCAGGTGGGACTAGTGTGGATATGACATGTCAGTCGGTGTGGGCACGTTGGGCTGAAGGGCCTGTTTCCATGCAGTATGACTCTATGACTAGTGGGAGAGTATAATACCAGAGGGCACAGCCTCAGAATACAAGGACGAACCTTTAGAAAGGAGATGAGGAGGAATTTCTTTAGCCAGAGGGTGGCGAATCTGTGAGATTCATTGCCACAGACGGCGGTGGAAGCCAAGTCATTGGGTATCTTTAAAGCAGAACTTGCAAGATTCTTAATTAGTAAGGGTGTCAAAGGCTTTGGGGAGAAGGCAAGAGAATGGGGTTGAGAGGGAATGATGATCAGCCATGATTGAATGGCAGAGTAGACTCAATGGGCTGGACGGCCTATTTCTGCTCCCATGCCTTATGATGTATGAAACCCAGTAGGCCTAGTTCCGTCTTTTTTTCGGTTTTGAACTTCTGACAACCAACTGGAAGCTTCATAGTTGAGGAGAAGGATAATAGTTTATTGGATAAAGTCCTTCCATAGTTAGAAATGTGTGACTGTTTGTGTTTTCTTTTTTTTTTGCTTTTCTTTTTTTTAAACGGCGCCAAAACTGTGGTGTCTGTGCATTTCAAGATTCAAGATTCAATCTTTTATTGTCATTGTGCAGTGTACAGTACAGAGACAACGAAATGCAGTTAGCATTTCACCCAGAAGAGCGAACATAGAATAATGGAACAGTAAAATATATATATATGTACATACAGTAGCAGTAGTGCAATTTTTCTGGGGGAAGGAGTGTCCGGGGGGGGGGGGGGGGGGGGGGGGGGGGGGGGGGGTGTGACTAGCAGTCACCAAGGTGCAGAGTTAAGTTGTGTAACAGCCGCAGGGATTTGCGGGTTGTGCAGTGTGTACATGACAATAAGGAACCATTGAACCATTCATTTCACAGCTCATAACAATACTAGTTGGAGACTAATCTGCCTCATAGTTTTCCCCGACCCGAAACGTCACCTACTCAAGTTCCCCAGAGATGCTGCCTGACCCGTTGAGCTACTCCAGCACTTTGTGTTTCTTTGCCGTTTCTTGCCTCTCGTAATACAGGCCATTGTAAAATTTACTGCTGATGGAGATGTTGGCTGATTTTGACGATCAATCCCTCTCGCTTAATCTGCAAGGACTCTGACTCAAAAGATTCAAATAATTTATAATTTTAGGGCAGCACAGCTGGTAGAGCTGCTGCCTCACATGGCAAGACTCCCAGGTTTGATCCTGACCTTGGGTGCTGTCTGTGTGGGGTTTGCAGGTTCTTCTTGTGACTGCGTGGGTTTTCTCTGGGTGCTCTGGTTTCCTCCCACATCCCAAAGGCGTGCGGGTTTGGTTAAGTAAATTGCCCCTAATGTGCAGGGAGTGGATGAGAAAGTGGGATAACATAGATCTTAGTGTGAACGGGTGATCAAAGGGCGGCATGGCTTGGTGGACTGAAGGGCCTGTGGTATCTTTCAGCCCATTAATCATACTTCCCATTGACTCAATGCTGCCTGAATGACAGGGTGAGTGGGTATATGGAACGAGCTGCCAGAGGAGGCAGTTGAGGCAGGAACAATAACAACATTTAAAAGATATTTGGATCGATACATGAATAGGAAGTTTAGAGGGATATGGACCTAACATGGGCAGGTGGGACTAGCGTAGATGGAGCACCTTGGTCGACGTGGGCAAGTTGGGCTGAAGGGCCTATTTCCGTGCTGTATGACTCTATGGCAGTTAATTTGGTGATTAATGCAATTAGTAGAGACAAATTGTCTTGTGCAGAGTGCAAAGGAAGAGCATGCGGGAAGGGTGGGGGGTAGGGGTGACATTTACTGTAATGGATGGAGTGATTATATATTTGAAGAGGAAATAATACCCAGCACCCTGTCACATCAGTACATTTAACTCACCATCATAATTGCTTAATGCTGCTTTGGAGCAAGCTAGGTTTTCAATGCTAAACTGAATTAATCTGCGTTATTTGTTCAATTAGATTATTTTTCGGTGGGATTTACCAGTGAATCTTCTTCCCTGCAGCTATCCGGCTATTAAACACAACAATGAATAAGCTCTGAGCTCTGCACTGCAAAAGACTATATTATTATTATTGCACTATATTTGTTATTTATTGAACTTTTTCTTTTTTTTGTGTCTTCCCCCATTATGTACAATGTTTACATATTCACAAATTCTGTTGTTCTGCAGCAAATAAGAATTTCATTGTCCCATCCGGGACATATGACAATAAAACACTCTTGACTCTTGAATTGCTTGCAAGTTGTCATTAACGGTGGTGAGGGGACATCCATTTGGAGTATTGTGTTTGGTTTTGGTCACCCTGCTGTAGGAAGGACGTTGTTAAGCTGGAAAGAGTGCAAAGAAGATTTACGAGGTTGTAGCCAGGACATGAGGGCCTGAGGTCAAGATTTAGCCTGAGATTGGGCAGGCTAGGATTTTATTCCTTGGATCGACTGGTGATCGAGGATGGCTGGTGAATGGCTTATAGATATGTATAATTTAATGAGGGGAATAGATAGGGTAAATGCACAGAGTCTCTTTCCCAGAGTAGGGGAATCAAGAATCAAGACACAGGTTTAAGGTGAGGAGGGAATGATTTCATAAGAACCCCAGGGGTAGCTCATTTTACATATGGTGGGTATATGGAATGAGCTGTCAGAGGAGGTAATTGAGCCATGTTCTATCACGATGTTTAAAAAAACAATTGGACAGGTACATGGATAGGATAGGTTTAGAGGGACACAAGCCAAATGCAGATAGGTGGGACTGGTGTAGATAGAGCATGTTGTTCGACGTGGGCAAGTTGGGCCAAAGGGCCTGTTTTCACTCTATGACTGTGACTCTATGACTAAGACTATAACTTTATGAATCCATGACTGACTATGACTGCATGACTATGAATCTATGACTGTGACTCTACGACACTATGACTATGTCTATGACTGTGATTCTATGACTATGAATCTTTGGTTATGCATCTACAATTGTGACTCTATGAGTCTAAGCTTCTGGCGAAGGGAGTCGTAGTGCCACATCTCACACAAACCCATCCCAAGGTGAACTCCTCCCTTCTCTCAGGTTGGGAAAGACTCAAAATGCCAATCCAGCTCTTTGAATGAGACCTGATCCTCTCTCTCTCTCTCTCTCTCTCTCTCTCTCTCTTTCTCTCTCTCTCTCTCTCTCCTCTCTCTCTCTCTCTCTCTCTATCTCTCTCTCTCCCTCTCTTTCATTCCACAGCTTGTGTCCGCCACTTCAGCTGCTGCCAGATTAACATCACCACTGGTTCCGGCAGAACTTGGTGGAACCTGAGGAAAACCTGCTACAAGATCGTGGAACACAACTGGTTCGAGACCTTCATCATCTTCATGATCCTACTGAGCAGTGGAGCCCTGGTCAGTTTTTTAGTTTAGTTTTTAGTTTTTTGAGTTTTTAGAGATACTGCATGGAAACAGACCTTCGGCCTACCAAGTCCGTGCTGACTGACAATCACCCATGCATACTTCTATCCTACACACTAGGGACAATTTACAGAAGTCAATTACCCGACAAACCTGCACGTTTTGGGGATGTGGGAGGAAACCGGAGCACCTGGAGAAAAACCATGCCGTCACAGGGAGAACATAGTGTCATAGAGTTTTTCAGTGTGGACACAGGCTCTTCAGCCCAACTTTCCCACACTGGCCAACATCTACACCAGTCCCACCTGCCTGCCTTTGCCCCATATTCCTCTAAACCTGTCCTATTCATGTGGTTGTCTAAATGTTTCATAAATGTTGTGATAGTACCTGCCTCAACTACCTCCTCCAGCAACTCATTCTATGCACCTACCATCCTTTGCATGAAACGATTACCCCTCAGGTTCCTATTAAATCTTTCCTCCCTTCACGTCAAACCTAAGACCTCTGATTCTCGATTCCTCTACTCTGGGCAGGGGACTCTGTGCGTCTACCCAATCAATTCCTCTCATGAAGTTATACCTCTATAAGATCTCCCCCCATCCACCTGTGCTCCAAGGAATAGAGTCCCGGCCTGCTCAAGCCCTTGAGTCCTGACAACATCCTTGTAAATCTTCTCTGCACCCTTTCCAGCTTGACAACATCTTTCCTATAACATGGTACCCAAAACTGAACACAATACTCTAACTGCGGCCTCACCAACGTCTTATACAACTGCAACATAACCTCCCAACTATGCTCTGCCTGATAAAGGCCTATGTGCCAAAAGCCTTTTTGACCACCCAGTCTACTTGTGTTGCCACTGTAAACAAACTATGTACCTGTACTCATAGATCCCTCTGCTCTCCGACACTCCCTAGAGCCCGTACAGACAGGGTCTGGTGCTGTGAGGCAGCAACTCTACCACTGCATCGCTGTGCTGCCCATGCTGTTGCAATGGCAAATTCACTCTGAGTGAACTTGTTTTTGAACTCGATAATGTCTCTTGGTTTCTTGGAGAAAAAAGGAACTCCAGATGTTGGTTAATGCACAAAAGGGCACAAAGTGCTGGAGTAACACAGTGAGTCAGGTAGCATCTCGGAAGAAGGGTCCCGTCCTGAAACGCCACCTATCTATGTTCTCCAGAGAGGCTGCCTGACCTGCTGAGTTACTCCAGCACTTTGTGTCTTTGTGGTTTTTTGAATTGTTGAAATATGCAGCGCGGAAACAAGCCCTTCCACACCAACCATCGACCACCCAATCACACTAGTTGTAAATGTGTTATCCCACTTTTGCATCCACTCCCTACACACTAGGTGCATTTTACAGAAGACGATTGACCTACACACCCGCATGTCTTTGGGATGTGGGAAGAACCCAGAGGGAACCCACACAGTCAAAGCGAGAAGGTACAAACACCACACAGACAGTCCCAGAGGTCAGGATCGAACCCCGGTCTCTGGCACTGTAAGGCAGCAACTCTACCAGTTGGGTACCACTGGGCTGCCGATTGTGATTTTAATAGCTGTCCCTTCCCCTAAGGCCATGTGGCATGGAAACAGGCCCTGCGGCCAATTGTGGTGAGACCACTCCATGTTAATCCCATTTCTCTGCACTTGGGGCCTGTCTCCCTTCTACATTTTAGCATTTCAAGCCTTCATCTAAAAGTTTCCTAACACTCCATGCCCACTCACTTTGCCCGCAATCTCCAGCCATGCCACCCTTCTGGACCTCTGCATTCCAGCGACTGGCAAAACACAAAGCTGGTAGATAGGCGCAATCTCGGGCACAGGGGAACGCAGCGGGAAAGGGGCATTGCCTGGTCTGCCGCTGGGCAGTCACGAGTATCAGATGTCACGGTATGTCGTCACGTCACCGCAATGCCCACTGGATGAGATGCCCCTGATTTTTCTTCATTCCTGTGCCAATGTCTCCACGCTTTGTGTCCTGCAGACGTTCGAAGACGTCAACATCGACAAAAAGCCAGTGATCAAGGTGGTGCTGGAGTACCTGGACAAGGTCTTCACCTACGTCTTTGTGCTGGAGATGCTTCTCAAGTGGGTGGCATATGGCTTCAAGAAATATTTCACCAATGCCTGGTGTTGGCTGGACTTCTTGATTGTGGCGGTGAGTACGTGGGGTGGGAGAATGGGCCAATGTGCTGACTTTAGGGCGAGCGTTCTACTTGACCAAGGTCGACCGGTTAAACTGGCCATGTTGTTGAGAGTTTGAGTTTGTCCATCTACTTTATAGACGTTTACAACCGTGCCTTTCTTTCACCGTGCCCTGCTGCGCATTCATAGAACATGCTCAGGGAGGACCACTGTGTCTTTGGGGAGGGGGGAGCTGGGTGGGTGGGGGGGGGTTGGTGTAATAGTTGGCGGGTTACCCCACCCCTCGAGCTTTTCCCCTGAGCTCTGGAGATCTGTGGGTTTCGAGGGTAGCAGGCCACTTAGATATTCATCAGTTCATAAGTTGTGGGACCCGCAACTACTTCCCCATTCAATCATGGCTGATCTATCTCTCCCTCCTAACCCCATTCTCCTGCCTTCTCCCCATAACCCCTGACACCCGTGTCTGCTACACTGAGTCCCAGTGGCCCCTGCAACTGGGGCAGGTCATTTGATGCAAAGAATGGCTTTGCTTAAGTCAATCCCTTCTTTCCGCCTACCCAAAGAATTGACTTCCTAGCAACCATTCCCATGCCATGGTTCTGAAGGAATCTACAGGTTATTAGACGTACTATTATCACTTTTACTGTTATCAGACAACTGAACCATTATATCAACAACTAGAGAGCAGTCCTGAGCTACTATCTACCTCATTGGAGAACCTCTGACTATATCAGTGAGACCAAGCGGAGGCTTGGCGATCGCTTCGCCGAACACCTCCGTTCGGTCCGCAATAACCAACCCGACCTCCCGGTGGCTCAGCACACCAACTCCCCCTCCCATTCCGCATCCGACCTCTCAGTCCTGGGCCTCCTCCACGGCCAGAGTGAGCAACACCGCAAGCTGGAGGAACAGTACCTCATATTCCGCTTGGGGAGTCTGCATCCTTTGGGCTTGAACATTGAATTTTCTCAATTCTGTTAACCCTTGCTGTCTCCTCCCCTTCCCACCTCTCCCTCAGCCCTTGGGCCCTGGCATTCCCTCTATCTCTATCTCCCTCCCCCACCCCAGTCGCACCAGCTTCTCATTTTCACACCACAAACAGCTTACAATGGCTTAGGTACACAAAAAGCTGGAGAAACTCAGCGGGTGCAGCAGCATCTAAGGAGCGAAGGAGATAGGTGACGTTTCGGGTCGAGACCCTTCTTCAGACTGGTCAGGGATCAGGGAAACGAGAGATATAGACGGTGATGTGGAGAGATAAGGAACAATGAATGAAAGATATGCAAAAAAGTATCGATGATAAAGGGAACAAGCCATTGTAAGCTGTTTGTGGTGTGAAAATGAGAAGCTGGTGCGACTCGGGTGGGGGAGGGAGATAGAGATAGAGGGAATGCCAGGGTCCGAGGGCTGAGGGAGAGGTGGGAAGGGGAGGAGACAGCAAGGGTTAACAGAATTGAGAAAATTCAATGTTCAAGCCCAAAGGATGCAGACTCCCCAAGCGGGAATATGAGGTGCTGTTTCCTCCAGCTTGCGGTGTTGCTCACTCTGGCCGTGGAGGAGGCCCAGGACCGAGAGGTCGGATGTGGAATGGGGAGGAGGAGTTGAAGTGCTGAGCCACCGGGAGGTCGGGTTGGTTATTGCGGACCGAGCGGAGGTGTTCGGCGAAGCGATCGCCAAGCCTCCGCTTGGTCTCACCGATATAGATCATAATGGCTTACTGGCTTGTTCCCTTTATCATCGATACTTTTTTGCATATCTTTCATTCATTGTTCCTTATCTCTCCACATCACCGTCTATATCTCTCGTTTCCCTGATCCCTGACCAGTCTGAAGAAGGGTCTCGACCCGAAACGTCGCCTATCTCCTTCGCTCCTTAGATGCTGCTGCACCCGCTGAGTTTCTCCAGCTTTTTGTGTAACCTCGATTCTCCAGCATCTGCAGTTCCTTCTTTAACACTCTGACTATCTTTAATTGGACTTTACAGGGCTTTATCTTGCACTAAACGTTACTCCCTTCATGTATCTGTACACTGCGGACGGCTTGATTGTAATCATGTGTAGTCTTTCCACTGACTGGATGGCATGCAACAAAAAGCTTTTCACTGTAACTCGGCACCCGTGACAATAAATTAAACTAAACTAAACTAAACAAACTGGTTTAAATCTGTGTGTCCAACCAAGAAATGATAGATCTTCCCAAAACTATTATTCCAGCATTGAATACACACATGTGTATGCACGCACACACGAACACACACATCATATGCCCAACTAAAAAAAGACACAAAGTGCTGGAGTAACTCTGTGGGTCAGGCAGTTTCTCGGCAGAATATTAGAATATGGGTAGGTGATGATTCTGGTCAGGGCCCTTACAGTCCTGCAGCATGGAAACAGGTCCTTTGGCCCAACCTCCCTGCACTGACTAAAATGCGCTGTCTCCATTAGTCCCACCTGCCTGTGTTTGGCCCATATGCTTCTAAACCTGTCTATCCTGGTACCTTTGAATGTCTTTTAAATGACATGGCAGCTGGTTCCATACACCCTCTGTGTGAAAAATGTGCCCCTCAGGTTTCTATTAAATCTTTCCCCTCGCACCTTAAACTAAACTGGGCTCTTTGTCCTTTCATGGCAACAAGCCCTTGACTGTGTCCTGATCTTTCTGGGTCCGGTAAGCACATGGCCCTTGGGCGAGAGTTGGCAAGTGAGAGAGTGAAGTCATGGAGCTGTAGAGGGGCTATAATTAACTCTTGATTTTAGCGCGCCCGAGGTGTGATGTACACAACACAATGCCCTGATCAGTCCGATAACCGTAATGGCCATTTCCTTATTAGTACAAAAGATAGGGAGCTGAATCCTAAATCTCTTGGTGCTCTCTCTGTGGCAGCTAATTGCATGGGCCAAGGACATTAGAAGTGATGATGACTTAATGGATCTGTTGTCACTTGACTTGTCTCAGCTACATCAGTGCTGCGTTAAATAGTAACACAGAGTCAGAGAGTCACTCATCCTGCATGGCAACAGGCCCTTTGGCCCAACATGCCCACAGCCACCAACATATCCCATCTACACTAGTCCCACCTGCTTGTGTTTGGCCCATATCCCTCTAAACCTGCCCTATCCGTGTACCTGTCTAAATGTTTCTTAAACATTGCGATAGTCGCAGGTTCAACAACGCTCCATACACCGACCACCCTTCATGTGAAAAAGTTACCCCTCAGATTCCTATTGAATCTTTCCCCCTTCACCTTAAACTTATGTCGACTGGTTCTCTATTCTCCTACTCTAGACAAGAGACTCTCCATCTCTCCGATCTATTCCTCTCATGATTTTGTACACATGATTATCCCTCTCTGTTCAGCACAGTCCTTGTGGGCCAAATGGCCTGTTCTTGTGCTGTACCACTCTATGTTCTTTGTTCAAAACCCCTCGTGATCTCGTAGACCCCCTATCTAGCGTATTCCAGGTACCCACAACCCTCTGTGTAAAAAACTTGCCCCGCACATCTCCATTAATCTTTTCTCCTCTCACCTTCAAACTATGCCCTCTGGTATTTAACATTCCATCCTGGAAAAAAGGTTCTGATTGTCTATCCTATCTATACCTCATATCCTTCTGCAGCCTTATTAGAAAGCAATGGTATGAAGGTGTTGAAAACTAGAGGACGTAGGTTGAAGGTGAATGGGAAGAGATTTAATGATGATCTGATGGTCAATGTTTGCACGCAGAGTAGTTGGTATCAGGAATGAGCTGCCAGTGGAGGTGAAGAAGGCAGGAACTGTAATAGGGGGCACAGTGACACAGCGGTAGAGCTGCTACCTTACAGCGCCAGGGACCCGGGTTTGATCCTGACTACGGAGTTTGTACGTTCTCCCTGTGAGTTTTGTCCGGGTGCTCTGGTTCCCACCTACACTCCAAAGACGTACAGGTTTGTAGATTAATTGGCTTGGTAAAACTGTAAATTGTCTCTAGTGTGTAGGATAATGTTAGTGTATGGGGATCGCTGGTCGGCGTGGACTCGGTAGGCCGAAGGGCCTATTTCCACGCTGTATCTCTGAACCCTAAATATTCAAGAAGCATCTGCATACTTAGTCAAACTGTCAAGTCAAGTTTCTTGTCATATTGATTCACAGAATCATACAGCCTGGAAACAGTCCCTTCAGCCCATCTCAATCATACCCACCATGGTACCCCACCCACGCTAATCCCACATCTGCTCTATATGCCTCTAAACCTTCCATATACTTATCCAATGTATTATAAACGTTGTTACTGAACCTGCCTCAACTACTCCCTCTGGTACATGTGCAGTGAGGTACAGCTACAATAAACATCTTGTTTGCAGCATCACAGACACATAGACAGCACACAAGTACATTATCCATACATTATACATTGCAGGTATAATTTATTGAATGAGCATGGCACAGAGGGATATGGAATTAAGGAAGGTACGTGGGATTAGTAGAGAAGGGCATGATGGTTGGCATTAACATGGCGGGCTGAAGGGCCTGTTTCCATGCTGTATAACTCTATAACTCTATGACTTTATGACCTTCACACTCTTGGTTGTCGGGTGTTCAGAATTGGGACACAATATTCTGGCTTCAACCCAAGAAATTAGATGTACTGAATAGATTCAACACAACCTCCCTGCTTCTGAACTCAGTGCCTCTATTGTATGAATCCCATGTGCCATAGCAACACCAGAGGCCACTAGCTCTCTGAGACGTTTAAAACTGTTGTGTTAAATGTGTACACAACTGGTACAAGTGAGTGAGGTTAGTGGTTAATATTCTTTTTGTCAAGACAATGATATTACTTTACCGCACAGAAACAGGCCTTTCGGCCCAGCGAGTCCGCGCCGACCAGCGATCACCCCGTATATTCACACTATCCTACACACTAGGGACAATTTACAATTTTACAGAAGCCAATTAGCCTACAAACCTGTATGTCTTTGGAATGTGGGAAGAAACCGGAGCACCCAGAGAAAACTCATGTAGGTCACCGGGAGAACGGACAATCTGCGTACCGACAGCACCCGTAGTCGGGATCGAACCCGGATCTCTGGCGCTGTAAGGCAGCAACTCTACGCTGTGCTACTGTGCAGCCCCATTAATTCAAAAGTATCTCACTGATCTCCTCTCAGTCCACGTCTCCACAACCTGATACAGGTCAAAGTTAGCTGGAGCCTAATCATAGAACATGGAACAGTGAAGCAAAGTAGACCACAGGAACAGGCCATTCGGCCCATTAGGCCCATGCTGAACATTATGCCAAAATAACCTACTCTCCTGACTATGGGTGCTATCTGTTTGTACGTTCTCCCTATGACTGCATGGGTTTCCTCCCACACTCCAAAGACATACAGGTTCATAGGTTAATTGGCTTTGGTAAAGATTGTAAATTGCCCCTGGTGTTTAGGAGAGTGCTAGTGTACGGGTGATCGCCAGTCGGCGCGGACTCAGTGCGCTGAAGGACCTGTTTCCGTGATGTATCTCCAAACGAAACGAAACTAAACTCCTTTGCCTGCACATGATCCATATTCTCCCCAATCCCAGCACATCCACGTGCCTGTCTAAAAGCCTCCTGAAAATCTTTGTCGTGTCTGCCTCCACCACCACCCTTGGCAACATATTCATGGCACCCACCACCCTCTCTGTAAAAAATATTTGGTCTTTAAACTTTGCCCCTCTCTCCTTATAGCTATGCCCTTTAGTCTATGACATTTCCACCCTGTGAAAAAAAACTTTCACTGTACCCTATCATTCAACAGCATACAATTAAAAAAACAAATCCTGGAAATCTGAAATGAAGCCAGAAAAACTCAACAGGTCAGGCAGCATCCATGGTGAGAGAAGAAGAGTTAGTATTTCAAATTGGGGACGTTCACATGAGGTGATGACACAAGTGACTGCAGATGCTGGACTGAAAAAGGCACAAAGTGCTGGAGTAACTAGGCAGGTTAGGCAGCATCTCTGGAGAACATGGATAGGTGACGTATCAGATCAGGACCCTTCTTCAGATCGAAGAACACTGGAGGCCACTAGGTTTCTGAGAAGATGTCTGAAGAAAGGTCCCGACCCTAAACAAACCATGCTCTCCAGAGATACTGCCTGGCTCATGTGTTACTCCAGCACTGTGTTTTTTCTTTACCATAAGGCGATTATTTTTTTGCAGATGCTGCCTGACATGCTGGAAGTTTCCAGTGCTTCATAAGTGATAGGAGCAGAATTTGGCCATTCGGCCCATCACGTCTACTCCACCATTTAATCATGTCTGATCTATCATTCCCTCCAAACCCCATTCTCCTATATTCTCCCCATAACCCCTGATACCCATACTAATCAAGAATCTATCGATCTCTGCCTTAAAAATATCCATTGACATGGCCTCCATAGCCTTCGAGCAATGGATTTCTCAGATTCACCACCCTCTGACTAAAGAAATTCCTCCTGAGTATTCCTTCCGAGTAGAAGCCCAGTGCCGTCAAATGCTCATCATGTGTTAACCCACTCATTCCCGGGATCATTCTATAAACGTCTCCTAATGTTTTTGCATGAGGTAGTGTCACGGGGACACAGCTGGTTTTGCCACCTAGTGACTGAAATTACCCAGACTCCACCAGGAACCAAATTAAACCCAGTCCAATCTCACCTCAGGAGTCTCAAACCTCACGCTCAGCTGTTCAGTCATAAACCAGGGTTCAACAAGGGTTTAGTTGAGTGTTGCTTAGAGATAAAGCTATGGGAACAGACCCTTTTGCCCATTTGATCACCCGCTGTCACACTTTCTATAGTTTATTATTGACACGTGTACCAAGGCACAGTGAAAAGCTTTTTTGTTGCGTACTATTCAGAGCACAGAGCACAGTGGCGCAGTGGTAGAGTTGCTACTTACAGCACCAGAGACTACCATTTTTTTAATCCTTTTTACGAAAGCCAATTAACCTGCAAACCTTTACGTCTCGGGAATGTGGGAGGAAAAGAGAGTACCCGGAGAAAACCCACGGGGTCACAGGGAGAATGTACAAATGTCTGACTATAGGTGCTGTCTGTCCGGAGATTGTACGCTCTCCCCGTGACCCCGTGGGTTTTCTTCGGGTACTCTGGTTTCCTCCCACATTCCCGAGACATAAAGGTTTGCAGGTTAATTGGCTTTGGTAAAAAGGATTTTAAAAATGTATCTAGTGTGTAGTATAGTGTTAGTTTATGGGGATCGCTAGTCGGAGAAGACTCAGTGGGCCCAAGGGTAAAAATCAAGCTGTCCACCATGTACAAATGCCGGATAAAGGGAATAATGTTCAGTGCAAGATAAATCCAGTAAAGTCCGATTAAAGATAGTCCAAGGGTCTCCAATGAGGAAGAAGGTGGGTCAGGACAGCTATCTAGTTATTGATAGGACGGTTCAGTTGCCTGATAACAGCTGGGAAGAAACTGTCCCTGAATCTGGAGGTGTGCGTTTACAAAGAGACCAGTCTTTGATTATGCTTCAATAAAAATGACTTCAATTTGACTAACTATACAGATGCCTCTGATATGTTGCCACTGTTCCTGCCTCCACCACCTCCTCTGGCAGCTCATGCCAGAGACCAACTACTCTGTGTGAAGACATTGTGCAAAACCTGTCATTCGGGTACACACCTTAATAATGGACCATCATCAATCACCATTACTGTAACACCCAGACTTGACATTGCGAAGGGTTTTTTGTACCTTAGTCCTGGGATACCCACCGTATGCTGGAAGCAACCTAAATTCAGTCCTTGCCCTATCCTATCGTGCCCTATAACTTGCTTTACAAGCAGGACTGACTAACCTGTAGCCACGATTTCCAGAGCCCAAAAGCTCAGTTGGGAACGATTCCAGAGCTGGTGTTCACCGTTAGCTTGGTGTTCATTGAAAGTAAATTATAGATTAAAAGCACTGCGGAGTAGCTGATAGGAAGGATTACCGCTGCCTCAACACAAGGCCTCATGAAGGTAAACATAAATGCTTATCCGTTTTGTATGTGTAACATTGCTACTAACAAATAATGTTCCTGAACAAGGCCAGGGCGCAGGTTTTGATGTTTCTGCTGTATATGTGACTCACTATTGATCTTTCTCCTGCGCTCCAAGGAATAGAATCCCAGCCTGCTCAACTCCCTAAAGCCCAGACCATCGTTCCGGCAACATCCTCGTAAAACATGTCTAATCCGAGTGTAAAGTTTTCTCACCTATCCTGGGCACATTTCTGGCATTTAGCTGATCTGACCTTGGCAGTCAGAGGCGAGGAGATACGTACAGAGCCCAGGGGTCCCCGTGGCAGCCTGGCCGAGTAATTATCAATAGGCCCTGTCAGTTCACTCTGATGGCCAAGCCTACCAATCCCAACCCAAGACCACAGGGGATCAACGTCCAACTTTTAAAATGTAACTTCATAACCTATGAGAACAGATTCTGTTATTTTTTTTTAAACTATCTTTCCCAATGATTTACATAACTCGTAAAATAATACAGCACAGGAACAGGCCGTTTGGCGCACAACGTCTATGCTGAACATGGTGCCGAGATCATTTCTTATCTGCCCACACGTGATCCTTATTCCCAACATATCCATGTGGTTAGCCGAAAGTCTCTTAAACGGCACTGCCGTACCTGCCTCTGCCATCACCCCTGGCAGCGCGTTCCAGGCACTCACTATCCTCTGTGTAAAACGAAACTTGCCCCACACATCTCCTGTAAACTTTGTCATTATTCTATCTGCCTCCACCACCACCCCAGGCAGCGTGATCCAGGCACCCACCAGCCTCTGTGTAAAAAGACTTGCCCCGCACATCTCCTTTAAACTTTGCTGCTCTTACCAGAAAGCTATGCCCCCTAGTATTTGATATTTCTATCCCAGCAAAAAAATTCAGACCGTCTACCCTATCTGCACCTCTCATAATTTTATATACTTCTATCAGGTCTCCCAACCTCTGGCGTTCCAGAGAAAACAATTAAAGTCTGTCCAACCTCTCCCTGTAGCTAATACCTCCGAATCGAGGCATCATTCTGGTAAACCTCCTCTGCCCAAGTTTACAAAGCCTTCACATCCTTCCTGTAATGGGATGATCCGAACTGCATGCAATACTCCAAATGCAGCCTAACTGAAGTCCTATAAAGCTGCTTCATGACTTCCTGACAATTCTACTAAAGAAGGCATACCATTGGCCTTCTTTACCACTATTTCCACTTGTTTTGACTCATCCAGCGAGTTATGGACTTGAACCCAAGACTCCTCTGTACGCCAGGTTTGTCTAACCTCTCCCTGTAGCTAATACCCCCTAATCCCAGCATCATTCTTGTAAACCTCCTCTGCACACTTTACAAAGACTGCACATCCTTCCTGTGAAAAATAAAATGAGAGGAAGTTTGACAAACTAACCATTGGTTTTGTAAATCCTTTAATTGTACTTAAACTGTGGCCATGAGAAGATTGTTACTATATTTTACTACCTGAGTGAGCTCAAAACCAGAGCCCAGTATTGGGGCAAACGCTTGAACCTTTGGAGTGGAGAAATGATGAAATGAAGGCCCCTGTCTACTCTCTCACTGATTGTAACACAACCCCACACCACTGCAGGGAAGAGATCATCCCAGTGCCTAGGGCCATACAGTCACATAGCGCGGAAACAGGCCCTTAGGCCCAGCTTGCCCACGCCGACCTAGTTTCCCCATTTACACTAGTCCTACCTGCCTGTGTTTGGCCCATAACTCAAGGCCCTCATTGTTATAGTACTTGCTTCAAATACCTCCTCATTCCATATACCCACTACCATCTGTGTGGAAAAAGTTGTCCCTCAGATTCCTGTTGAATCTTTTCCCTCTCACCTCAAACTGATGTCCTCTGGTTCTTGATGCCCTACTCTGGGTCAAGTACTCTGTGCATCTACTCCATCTATTCCCTTCATAATTTTATACACCTCTACAAGATCACCCCTCATCCACCTGCGCTCCAGTCCCCTGCCCAACCACTCCCTATAGCTCAGGCCCTCAAGTCCTGGCAACATCCTGGTAAAACATCTCTGCCCTCTTTCCAGCTTGATGACATAAAAACTGAACACAGTACTCCAACTGTGGCCTCACCAGCATCTCGTACGGCTGCAACGTAACATCCCAACTTCTGCACTCTGTGCCTGTCGAGTGCACTCCTGTCCGTGGGATGTAGCTGTGCACAAAAAGGCACAAATAGGATGTTATTGGGAACTGTCTCGAGCCATCCACGTTCCTGTCCTCATGGGCGGACTGCGGGGCTCTGCTGCCCACTGAAACATTATCGAGGGTCAGAGCTTGTCCAGCACTCACTCAGGGGGCCCTGTACCCCTCAACATGGGTCAGGACAAAGGACAAGGATTATCTCCCAGCGAGGTCTCCAGAGAGCAGTCTTTCACTAGTGGTGGTGCAGCGTCGCAGCTTGTAGAGCTGCCGCCTCACAACGCCGGAGACCCGCGTTCGATCCTGTCCTCGGGTGCTGTCTGTATGGAGTTTGTACTTTCTCTCTGTGACCTCTGGGAGCTCCGGTTTCCTCCCACATCCCAAAGACGTGTGGTTTTTGTACATAAATTGACCTCCGTAAGATTGCCCGTAGTGTGTGGATGAGAAAGTGGGATAACAGAGAACTAGTGTGAAGGGGTGACCGATGGCCAGTGTGGGCAAGCAGGGACGAAGTGCCCGTTTCCACGCTGTATTGACTCAATGACTCTATAGCCTACCTCAAAAAACTAGGTGAGAAAGGGGCATATAAGGATGAGAGACAGCTTCCCTGATGTTGGAAAATTCATTCTACAGTGCCCAGACGGAAGATAAGATGTTCTAGCTTACCCTGAGCTTCACCGCGGCAGTGGAGGTGACTGCACTGGGCATGGGAGTGGGATGAGGAATTAAAGGGGGAATGAAACAGAAAGCTACGTAACTTCTGGACGTATGAAAACGATGACCCAACCTGCGTTTGGCTTCGCTGACATAGAGGGGGCCACGTTGTGTACAACAACCTCAGTCCACTAGTTTAGAGTTTAGTTTAGTTGAATGATACAGTGTGGAAACAGGCCCTTTGGCCCACCAATTCCGCACCGACCATCGATCGTCTGTACACTAGTTCTTTCCTACATACTGGGGACAATTTAGGGAGGCCTCTAAATCTGCAATTTACGGGGAGGCACAGTAACGCAGTGTATCCTCTGGTTCTTGAGTCCCCTACTCTGTGCGTTTACCCCATCTATTCCTCTCACGATTTTGTACACTTCTATAAGATCACCTCTAATTCTCCTGCGCTCCAAGGAATAGAGTCCCACCCTGTTCAACCTCTCCCTGTAGTTCTGTCCCTCGAGTCCTGGTAACATCCTCATAAAGCTTCTCTGTACCCTTTCCAGCTTGATAACATCTTTCTTGTAACATGGTGCCCAAAAGTGAACACAATGCTCTAAATGTGGTCTCACAAGCATCTCATACAACTGCAACATGACTCCCAATGTCTACACTCAGTACTCTGATTGATGAAGGTCATAGTGCTGAGCTTTTTTAACCACCCTACCTCTAACGTCACTTTCAAGGACCTATGTACCTGCACTCCTAGATCCATCTGCTTTACAACACTCCCCACAGCCCTAACATTCACGGCGTAGGTCCCACCATTCACCGTGTAGGTCCCACCATTCATTGCGTAGGTCCCACCATTCACTGTGTAGGTCCCACCATTCACTAGGTCCCACCATTCACTGTGTTGGTCCTTATAGATCAGAACCCAGTGACGACGATGTACCTCCAATGGTGAATTGCTTCAGTGGCAGGAAACCCAAGTTCCCCATCTCCATTTTTTAACTTGTTCAAACTGAAATCCACAGGTCTTGTTGAATGTTTGCAATGTGGCCTTTGATTGTGATCTCCGCATTTTCCTAACAGTTTGAAACTGCACCCTGTCGATAACATTGCATTCGTTCCATTCAATCTGCACAGATTTCTGTTGTTTGCCTCTTGACAAAGGCTCTTGGTTATGACAAGTTTGTTGCCATGAAATCTCTCAGGACCCTGAGGGCATTGAGGCCTCTTCGAGCCTTGTCCAGATTTGAAGGCATGAGGGTAAGGCCAACTAATATATGTAGCGCTCTCTCCATATTAACAGCGACTCCTGCGTACGTACTAACACGCGGCAATGGGGCACTGCTACGCTCGTCTCTGCACTGACACGGTCTTTCTCTTATCTGTACAGCTTGTCGAGATATCTCTCTTGGAGGTGTTGCTTCCAGCCAGCCTAAGGCTAAGGTGGAGTCCCAACTTCAGTCTGACACATGTCTTGCAAGGAGCGCAAAAGATCGCTCAGGCCCTGCACTAAATCAAACCCAGCCATGAAACAAGGGTGCGGACATGTCCATCGGATCCAAGGAGAGGCTAAAGACCAGAGGTCAGGGTGCTCCTATTGAACCTCTGATGAGTCCTGGATCCTGCTATCTCGTTGAGCTCACTACATATTTCCAGGTTCTCTTGAAGAAGGAAGTGCCCATCTTTCTTACGAGTGTTTACTGAGGAAGCTATTTTCAGTCAGTAACAGAGAAAAGTAATTTGAGAACTATGGAGACTATCAACATGGAAACCAATTGTTTGATGACAGTGGGATCAGTAAAAAGGCTGATTAGATTTTAGATTATAGAGATACAGTGTGGAAACTGGCCCTTTGGCCCACCAAGTCCATGCCGACCAGCAATTGCCCCGTACACTAGCACTATCCTACACATTAGGGACAATTTACAATTTTACTGAAGCCAATTAACCTGCAAACCTGTATGTTTTTTGGAGTGTGGGAGGAAACCGGAGCACTCAGAGAAAACCTACGCGGTCAGAGGGAGAACGTACAAACAGTGCAGGCAGCACCCGTAGTGCGGATCAAACCTGTGTCTCTGGCATTGTAAGGCAGCAACTCTGCCGCTGTGCCACCGTGCGGCCCAAAGAGCTGTTGAGGAGTTCGTAGTCCAGTCCACTTTTGCTCGAAGCTCCTACAAATGCTACTAAAATGTTTCAGTCAGGGCGGCAGCGGGACGCAGCTGGTGGAGCCGCTGCCTCAGCGCCAGAGAACCCGGTTCGACCCTCATCCTCGGATGCTGCCTGTGTGGAGTTTGCACATTCTCCCTGTGGCTGTATGTTTCCTCCCACATCCCAAAGACCTGTGGTTTTGTAGGTGAATTGACCCTCTGTAAAATTGCCGCTGGTGTGTCGAGAATGGACGGGAAAGTGGTACGACCTGGAACTAGTGTGAACGGGTGACCGATGGTCAGCATGGGCAGAAGGGTTTGAATGCTGTATCTCTAAACTAAACTAAACTAACGCAAGGAGTAAAGAAATCTGACAGCAACTCAATCAGATAAAAGTTATTAAACCTTCTCGACCTAAATGACGGTATTACTGGGTGCTGCAACCTGCCACACAAGGTTGCAGAGCCAGAGACCCAGGTCACTTGGATATTGCTTGTGAGGAGTATACATGTAAGTTCATTGGCTTGGTCTAATTGTAAATTGCCCCCCCTGTGTGAAGGATAGTGTTCGTGTGCGGGGATCACTGGTCTCTGCGGACTGGGTGGGCCGAAGGGCCTGTTTCCATGCTGTATCTCGAAACTGAACTAAACTAAACTGAACATGTCCCTGTGATCCACATGTGTTTCCAGCAAGTCTTCCGATTTCCTCTCACGCTCCAAAGGTATCCTGTAGGAACTAGTTTACAGTAGGTTACCTGTAAGCTAGGTGAGCGGCAGAAGTACCCGGGAGGGATTCGATTGGAGCGTGAAGAGAATAAATCACAGCAGAAATAAATGGGGAATAGCGTTGCTCTCATTATTCCCTCCTTATCTCTCCTTTTGTCTTCCCCAACCCTAGTCTTCTTTTCATCTCTGGCCTTTGTCTACCCATCTGTCCATCAAGCCCCCTCACCTGTATCTACCTGTTGCTTGTGTAGGAAGGAACTGCAGATGCTGGTTTACATTGTGGATAGACACAAATTACTAGAGTAACTCAACGGGTCAGGCAGCATCTCTGGAGAGAAAGGATGGGTGACATTTCGGGTTAAGGCCCTTCTCCAGTTAGAAGAAGGGTCCCAACTCGAAATGTCACCCATCTTTTTTCTCCAGAGATGCTGCACGACCCACTGAGTTCCTACAGCACTTTGTGTCTATCTTTGGTATAAACCAGCATCCGCAGTTCTTCATAAATTCATAAGTTCAACGAGCAGAATTAGGTTATTCGACTCATCGAGCCTACTCTGCCAATCAATCATGGCTGATCTATCTTTCCCTCTCAACCCTTATCTCCTGCCATCTCCCCATAACCCCTGACACCCAAACTAATCAAGAATCTGTCAATCTCCGCCTTAAAAATATCCATTGATTTGGCCTCCACAGCCGTCTGTGGCAATGAATTCCACAGGTTCACCGCCTTCTTACTAAAGAAATTCCTCATCCTCGTTTCTAAAGGTACATCCTTTTATTTTGAGGCTATGCCCTCTGGTCCTAGACTCTCCCACTCGTGGAAATATACTCTCCACATTAACTCTATCCAGGCCTTTCACTATTTGATCCAGGACTTTCACGTTTCCTTGTTTCTACAATGGGATTGCTAGGACTGTTTGTCTCAGGGCATAAACTCAATCGGCTGAATGGCCTCCCTCAATGTTGTAGGGTGACAATATTACGTGAAAGAGATTTCTCGACCTTTATTGCAATTAGCCAATCTGTCTCATTCTGCCAAGGCTTGGAAATGATCTCTCTTCAAGTAGATGTTGAATTCCCATAAAATCTGCCTTTCAGACGTCAGAACCCAGATCTAATCACTCGCCCTCCTCAACCCCGCGTTCTCCACTTAATGACCCTCCTAACGCTGGAAACGTTCTCACCCTTCTCCCTGTAGCGAACTGTCAAAATTGCCAATTGGCCCAAATGGCCTCATTGGGTTGCAACAATGTGTGCAGATGTTAAACTAGAAAGCAATGTGCTGATGTTAAATTGCAAAGACGTGCAGATGTTAAATTGCAAAGATGCGCATGTTGAATTGCAAAGACATGTGTAGATGTTAGGTTGGGGCTCCGCTGTCTTTGTTAAAAAAAATGCTTCCTTTCTCTAGGTGGCAACTCCCTCAACACCCTACTCCCCAACATCAAGCAAACTTGAATTGTGATGCTCTTTCTCTCAGCAGGTACCAATCCAGATTGCTTCACAAATGGGAAGCCCCTCTCTGCCAGGAGGTGATTTCCCCCCCAATCGCCTACCCCAGTGCAAGGGTGCTTGATAATAGAACAGATTCTCATGTTGTTTGTGTTTCCGTGTAGGTCTCAGTAGTCAGCCTAACAGCTAATGCCTTGGGATACGCTGAACTAGCTGCCATTAAATCCCTTCGGACACTCAGAGCTTTGAGACCATTAAGAGCCTTGTCACGATTTGAAGGGATGAGGGTAAGACGGAAAGAGAGATAGCCTAGTCCCATGTGCTTGAAGCATGGCGAGCAAAATCGCATCCCTACGTATCCCACCCCTCCTCCCTCTCCCATAACCCACCCCCCTCTGACAAAATGGATGCAATTGTTTGCCAAGTAGTTTAATCCTTAGCAGGTCTCATTCTTTTGGTCGTTTCATGTTCTGGTAGTAGTTGATGTCCATAACCCTTCATCTTAGATGCATAGGGTCTCTTGCCCAAAGTAGGGGAATTGGGAACCAGAGGACATAGGTTCAAGATGAAGGGGGAAAGATTTAATAGGAACCTGAAGGGTAATTTTTTTACATAAAGGGTGGTGGGTGTATGGAATGAGCTGCCAGAGGAGGTCGTTGTGGCAAGGAGTATTGCAACGTTTAAGAAACATTTAAACAGGTACATGGCTAGGACAGGTTTAGAGGGATATGGGCCAAATGCAGGCAGGTGGGACTAGTGTAGATGGGACATGTTGGTAAGTTGGGCTGAAGATATAGACTCTAACCACCTATTGGTTTGTGTCTGAAGCAAGAAAAGTTCAGTGAAAAGTTGGGCCAGCATAAGGTAGATGGGTGTTAAGAGTAAGATAATTGTTTAATGTTTATAGTAGGATAATTGAGGAATAATTGTTCGACAACTAATGAGCAAGGGAGTATCATAATTTGTTCCTGGAATCTCCCAGTTCAAATTCTGTTCTCTAGTCGACAAGTTTTGTGCTATGTCAGTGATTAATATTTGCTCCTTTTTACCTTGGCAGTTTTCAGAATAATACAGTTAATGCGTAAGGTCGATGCAGGTACTATTATTATGTTTAAGAGACACATGGACAGGTACATGGATAGGACAGGTCTAGAGGGTTATGAGTCAAGTGCAGGCAGGTGGGACTAGTATAGATAGGGCATGTCAGTCGCCATGGGCGAGTTGGGCTGAAGGGCCTGTTTCCACGCCTTATAACTCTATGAATCTTTGACTCAAGTCCTACAGTAAGATAAAGGGTTTATCTCAGAGCACGGGCCTGTACTCGCTATCCAGCGAGTACCGGCCCGGCAAGCCAATGTCGCCTTGATGGGGGCTTTAAATCCAACTTGTACTCAAATACTTGTTGGGCGGCACAGTGGCATAGCGGTAAGAGTCGCTGCCTTATAGCCCCAGAGACCTGGGTTCCATTCTTTCAGGTGCTGTCTACACAGTTTGTACATTCTCCCTGTGACCGCGTGAGTTTTCTCCGGGTGCTCCGATTTTCTCCCACACTCCAAAGATGTACGGGTTTGTTAGTTAATTGGCTTTCGTAAAAAATAATTGTCCCTGGTGTGTAGGATAGAACTGGTGTATGGGTGATTGCTGGTCATATTTACAAGGATATGCCAGGACCCGAGGGCTTGAGCTATAGGGAGAGGTTGGGCATGCAAGGACATGCAGGAAGATGAGGGGTAATCTTATAGAGGTGTACAAAATCATGAGAGGAAGTGATGGTGTTAATGCACAGAATTTTTAACCAGGGTAAGGGGCTCACGAACCAGAAGACATGTTTAAAGTGAGAGAGAAAATATTTAATAGGCACCTGAGGGGTAACTTTTTCACACAGAGGTGGGAGGTGTATGGAACATGCTGTGTTAGGCAAGTACTATAACAACATTTAAAAGAGATTTGGACAGGTACATTTGGATAGGAACGATGTAAATTGATATGGGCCAAATGAGCAAAAATGGTACTAGCGTAGATGGGGTGTCTTGGTCGGCATGGACAAGTTGGGCCGAAGGGCCTGTTTCAATGCTGTATGACTTTATGACTGTAAAGGTTAACATATGGGGCACCTCAGAGCACCTGCTGGCACAGCAGAAATGGAAGAGGCTGTTGAGTTTTGCATAGAGTAGGGGAAAATGTTCCCACTTTAGGAACCTCATATCAGGGTCCAGAATGTAAAGATGGTTATCATTAAATCCAATGAGAAACTAAGGATATACTTGTCTACACTGAAAGTGTACAGCAAGAGATTGAAGTAAAGAACTGAGATTCTTCCAAAAAAAAAAGAAAGATGATGGAAAAATATACTGAAAGGCTGAAGTAAGGAAGGAGTGTAAAGTCATGTGATGTATGTGATTCAGTGCAAGCCAGAGGGGGCAAATGGCCTGGTTTTGTCTAATTCTATGTCAGTGGAGAGGATTGGGACAAGACAGATTTAATTGTACTTCCAGTCTGCAGTTAATACGGGGAAATATAGATCTCATGGTTCAAAGGGAACAGGTTTTAACCACTGGCTGTGTCCATTTTATTTTCTTACTTAAAATAGTTTAGCTTAATTTAGTTTAGATTTGTTTACCATTGCCACGTGTACCGGGGTACAGTGAAAAGCTTTTGTTTGTATGCTATTCAGTAAAATAAAAAATTATACATGATTACAATCAAGCTGACTACAGTGTACAGATAAAGGATAAAGGGTATAGTGTTTCATACAAGATAAAGTCTGATTAAAAGGTCAAACAATGAGGTGGATGGGAGGTCAGGACCACACTCTAGCTGGTGATAGGATGTTTCAGTTGCCTGATAATAGCTGGGAAGAAACTGTCCATGGATCTTGAGGTGTGCGATTTCACACTTGTGTACCTCTTGCCTGATGGGAGAGGGGAGAAGAGGGAGTGAGATTTTGCTGGTGACCTTGCTGAGGCAGCATGGTGTAGATGGAAGGTGGAGTCAGTGGAATATCACCCTAGTTTTCTCGAGAAAGGTGAAGAGAAAGTCTTCTCATGTTTTGTTTAAATGCTTTGCGGTTGCCTTCCATTTTGTCTGATTTTTGCTCCCTTCTCAATGGCGATAAAGCGTACTCTGAAGCATGTACCAGCGCATGGGATAGTTCAGCATGTAGGATATCGAGCATGTAGTGTTACTGATCGAAAGTTAAGCCAACTTACTATATACCCATTGAATGCGCCCAGAGTCAGGAAATTCTGCAATCCAGCTCTCATCTGAATCTAGCTGTATCTATTCCTACCGTTCAGACAAAAAAAACGTTTGTTGTGCTTTGGTCTACTGGATGCCACCTTGAAATGGGTTATATAATAAGTCATCTATCTGTGTCCGCAACAGGCTGGTCCAGTTAACAAAGCATCATGGTACACAGCGGCCATTTTAGACTTGGCGGTCTGCCTGAATTGCCTGCAGTTCTGATGCGCAATCATAGTGGGAATTTTATCACACACTCTGCTGCCACAAACCTACCTCTCTTCCCATGAATTCGGCATCATATGTCCGTCCCCCACACCAATCGGATCGTCATCCAATTTGATGACCTTTGACTCTCAACCTTTAGAAATCTCCCTCCCCACTTCCCCGCCCACCTCCCAACTCCAAATATGTCCAACCACTCAACGTTGAAAGACTATGAAAAAGATAGATGCAGCCAAAAGTTCTGCAAAGTGTTCATATACCTTGGGGATCGCACAGGTCCTGATCGCCCGTTGAATTCGACCAGAAACCCATCTCCAAAGTCACGAAAGATAATCTGCTGAGATGTGGGGGCGCTGGTTGGTGGGGGCTTTTCCTGTGGGGAAGTGGACAACGGTCTCTGGAGGTTTACACATGATGCTTTGTGATACTCTGCCGCAATGCCTTGGATCAGGCAACCTGCTAATGTGACACCAAAGCCATTGTTACCATGAAAGGACCAAGTCCGAGGGACAGCAATGGTAAAATGGTTTATGCCGCGTGCTATTGAGCTATGCACTGATTTGTAAATGAAGCTGTGTTGCATACCAAGCAGGCATGCAACAGTGGTTCAGTGACTATACTGAGATGCATTAGACACTAAATCCAATAACCAAGAGTCAAGAGAGTTTAATTGTCATATGTACCGAAATGGGGTAATGAAATTCTTACTTGCAGCATCATAACAGGTCTGTACAAACAGTACTCAATAGATTACATAATAAACAGACAATAATAGTGCAAAAACAAAAGCCCAGAGACCCTAGTGCAACCAACACAGTTCACATGTTAGTTGGTGTTTATAGTGTGCAAGAGCAGTCTGAAGAAGGGTCCCGACGCGAAACGTCACCCATCCGTTTTCTTCAGAGATATTCCTGACCTGCTGAGTTACTCCAGCACTTTGTGTCTATCTTCCAGAGCATGATAGTTGTGAAGAAGCTGTTTCTGAACCTGGAGGGCATGGTTTTCATATAGACTCCTATATCTTCTTCATGATGGCAGGAGTGAAATGAGGATATTGGTGGATTAAACCATAAATGTACCACAAACTTTAAACAAAAACAGGTCTAAATTAATCTTCATAATGGTTGGAGACTTCATTGAGATGGAAGGAGCAGCTGTGGTAGAAGCTAGCTTCTTCCAGCTTCGGATGATAGCTAAACTAAAACAATTCCTCCAGTCTGATCATCTCGAAAACATCATACATTTATCTCCTCCCGCCTAGATTACTGCAACTCCCTTTACACTGGCATCAGCCAATCTTCCCTGTCCCACCTGCAACTGGTCCAAACCGCCGCAGCGAGACTCCCGACGGGCACCCGAAAAAGGGACCACATCACCCTGATCCTGGCCTCTCTCCACTGGCTCCCTGTGCGGTTCCGAATAAATTTCAAGACCCTCCTCTTTGTCTACAAAGCCCTCAATGGGCTTGCACCCACCTACATTAAAAGTCTTCTCACCCACTACACCACCTCCAGGTCCCTCAGATCGGCCGACTTGGGGTTGCTGAATGTCCCGCAGTCTAGGCATAAGCTCAGGGGCAACCGCGCCTTTGCGGTCGCAGCTCCTAGACTGTGGAACAGCATCCCCCTCCCCATTAGAACTGCCCCCTCCATCGACTCCTTTAAGTCTAGTCTAAAAACGTATCTGTTCTCCCAAGTCTTTCCTGACGTCCTTTGAGTGAGTGCTATTTGTATATATGTATGTAGCCTGCTTGTGTATACTCTTATAACAAATGTAAAGCAATTTGGTCAACGAGAGTTGTTTTTTAAATGTGCTATATAAATAAATGTGACTTGACTTGACTTGTGACTAGATATGCCAGTCACGGCTGGCATGAGGCTGAGGGGCCAGGGCCAAAGTGCATCCTTCCTCTCAATTCAACACCCCTTGACTCAATGGTGAGGCTTTCCAATTCAGCTCCAGTATTTCCCATACTTCCGCATTTAACAACATTTAAAAGAACTTTGGGCAGGTACCTGGATAGGAAAGGTTTAGAGTCATATGGGCCAAATGCGGGCGGATGGGGCTAACTTAGATGGGGCATCTTGGGGTTGGCATGGATGGGTTGGGCCGAAGGGCCTGTTTCTGTGCAGCATGACTCTATCTCTCTACGAATTCAAGAGCAACAAGTGTATGGACTGTGACACGATCCTGAAGTGCTTTGCAACCAGAAAAAAGAAATAGCGTAGTTTAAAAAGAGACACAAAGTGCTGGAGTAACTCAGCAGGTCGGGCAGCATCCCTGGAGAACATGGATAGGTGACGTTTCGGGTCAGGACCCTTCCTCAAACCTAGTCATAATTACATATGAATCCTAACCTGGGGCTGGAGATGATTCGTAAGACCCTCTGCCTTACATGGTACATGAAGAGTTCAGACACATTTATCTTCTTCCTCACTTCACGGATTCTCATGTGTAAAATGGCAAGTTGCAGCAAATGCAGGTACAGTATAGTTGTCATCGTGGGTGACACTAAATGTATCTGAATGCATTCTCCAAATACAAATCTGTGCATCTCAATAGCTCATTGACATGCGCTCCGTTAATGTCAGCTGACTGATAAGTAGTTCTAGAGCTGTGTGTGTGGTAACATAGAGCGGGAGATGGCATCTGAGAATGACAGTGAGATGGAGTCGGAGGACTGGCATCTCAGGTCAGTACAGAAGACATCTGCTGGTTAAAACTGTGCTGTCTGATATCAGTAACGAGTGCATTATCTATGGCTACTAAGATCACACAGAATGGTCTCAACCCAAGGCACACTGTGGGCATTAGATAATGGCATGCAGCTCCAGTGTGACTGTCTGTGGTACTAGTACCAGCGTCGGCATTTACATGGGGTGTGCACTGTCTGATGTTTTGTTCTTCCCCTCATGATAGACGTCCATTGACGTTATACTTACTGCAGATGGCATGCGAGAGTGCTCTCGGCATAGTGTGCCACGCACCATAGTTTGGGCTCATTGCAGTTTTGACAAATCACCAAAGTCTTTTAACCCCTGATGGTTTTGTTAGGAAGAGCACTCGTTAGTCAGTCATTCCCCCATCCATAACTGTCCTCCAGGTGAAGGTGGTTAGCCAGAGCAGTCCTTCCGACGCTAGTACTCAGCACGGTGCTGTTGAGCAAAGCATTCCTGCATTTAGACCCAACAACCATGAAACCATGATAAAATATTTCCAAAAGGACACAAAGTGCTCGAATAAGATATCATAAATGGAAACAGAGAACTGCAGATGCTGATTAATACACAAAGTTTACACAAAGTGCTGGAGTGCCTCAACAAGTCAGGCAGCATCTCATGGAGAACATGGATAGAGGCAGCACAGTGGTAGAGTTGCTGCCTCGCAGCGCCAGAGACCTTGGTTTGATCCTGACCACGGGTGTTGTCTGTACGGAGTTAGTACGTTCTCCCTGTGACCGCGTGCGTTTTCTCTGGGTGCTCTGGTTTCCTCCCACATTCCAAAGACGGCAGGTTTGTCGGTAGGTAGGTTTGTAGGTTAATTGGGTTCTGCAAATTGTCCCCGGTGTGTAGGATAGAACTAGTGAATGGGTGATCGCTGGTCGACATGGACACGGTGGACCGAAGGGCCTGTTTCCACGCCGTATATCTCTAAACTAAACTAAAAGTGACATTTTGGATCGAGACACTTCTTCAGTCTGAAAAAGGGTCCCGACCCGAAACATCACCTATCCATATTCTCCAGAGATACTGCCTGAGGCACTCCAGCACTTTGTGTCCACTTTGTGTATTAATCAGCATCTGCAGTTCTCTGTTTCCATATTAGGTTATATTTCCAAATCAGATAGTCTTCCCATTATGGCCCAGATGATGTTGTAAGGTGGTCAAGATGCTGAGATGGGGTCCAACATGAAAGTGAATGCCCGGCCGATAGTCTCTGACCACTCTCGCAATCCATTTCTGCTCACCTGCCTTTGTTCTATTTTACAAAGAACCTCGATTCTATTTTACAAAGAATTTAATTCTTCAAACAGCGCCTCCGGCAAAGAATCGAGGAGGATGGATAATGGGTGCATGATCCCGCTGCGGGAGTTTCTTCTCTGCATGCACTTTAGCCGCTGCTGGGCATGCAGAAAGCTACGGTTGCGCGCGAGTGTGCGGTACGGTCTGCCGCGCTGACGCACCGCTCTGAAGACCCTGGTGTTCACTCCCCTGCTCTGTGTTACACTGTACCCCTCTACAGAGGCCGCCACCGCCACCAATTTATAGTCTCCACACAAAAAGCAATGTGAAGATGTGCTGGAGGGGATTTCCTTTGGAGGTTGTTTACAAGGGTCTCACCACGGAAAGTTCCCGTGGAACCTACGATTGGCACCAAAGCAGCACCAAGGCACCAGTGCCCAGGCAGAACATGGCAGCGCAGTGGCGCAGCTGGTAGAGCCGCTACCTCACCGTGCCGGAGACATGGGTGCGATCCCGACCTTGGATGCTGTCTGTGTGGGGTTGGCACGTTCTCCCTGTGACCGCTTGAGTTTCCTCCTGGTGCTCTGGTTTCCTCCCATATTCCCAAAAATATGCATGTTTGTCGGCTAATCGGCCCTCTGGAAAATTGCCCCGGCGCGTAGGGAGTGGATGCGTAAGTGAGATAACAGATCTGGTGAGGGAACGGATGTTAGTCGGTTAGCATTGACTCGGTGGGTGGAAGGGCCTGTTTCCATGCTGTATCTTTCAACCAGTTCAATCAAAAGGGAAATAAACGACACAACAATGGTCTCATTTCTCCATGTGAGAATGGGAGAGCTGACAACTCCTGTTAAAGAAAAAGAAAGGCATGAAGTACTGGAGTAACTCGGACAGCATCTCTGGACACCATAGATAGGTGACGTTTAAGGTTAAGCGAAGGGTCCCGACCCTTGAAACGTCACCTATCCTTGTTCTCCAGAGATGCTGCCTGACCAGTTAAGTTGCTCCAGCACTCTGTGTTTTTTTGCAAATCTGCAAATCTGCAGTTCCTTATGTCCTCAGCCCCTTTCGAAGTACTGAACTCAAGCCCCTTGATGTAATGGCTCCACAGTCTTTTAGACTAGAGATACAGCGCGGAGACAGGCCCTTCGGCCCACTGAGTCCGCGCCGACCACCGTTTACTGCGTACACTAGCACTATCCTACAAACTACGGACAATATACAATTTTTATCAAATTTAAATTAACCTACAAACCTGTACGTCATTGGAGTGTGGGAGGAAACCAAGGAAAACCCACGCGTTCACAGGGAGAACGTACAAACTCCGTACATGCAGCACCCGTGGTCAGGATCGAACCCGGGTCTCTGCCCCCTGCCACCCCCGTTTGGCCCTTTGGTCTGGCTTAGAATGGATTTGCCAGAAATAGTTGCTGAGATGGTGCAACTCTGCCGCTGTGCCACAGTGCCGCCAGCATACAGTCTTGGCAAAATGCTGAGCTGTCTCGTTCTCTCCCCTTTTCTGTACAGTTCTGGAGGAGATAGCAAAGAAAGACTTTAATGTGTTTCCCGGCCAGCTGACATTGGGGTACAGAGTAAGTGGAAGCAGAGTGGTGACTGGTGCCCGCGTTAGCCCATGACGGCTCTAATCCATTTCCACGTTGAATCCAAACCCAGGTGGTGGTCAACGCGCTGGTTGGCGCCATTCCGTCCATCATGAACGTTTTCTTCGTCTGCCTCATCTTCTGGCTCATTTTTAGCATCATGGGGGTCAACCTGTTTGCGGGCAAGTTCTACAAGTGCAAGAACTTCACCAGCGGGGAGATCTTCCCCATCACGATTATCAACAACAGGAGCGAGTGCGACGCCATGAACAGCTCGGACATCCGATGGTACAATGAGAAGGTCAACTTCGACAATGTTGGCTTGGGCTACCTCGCCTTGCTCCAAGTGGTAAGTGGCGGAACGGCAGGGGTGGCACGGTGGCGAAGTGGTAGAGTTGCTGCCTCACAGCGCCAGAGACCTGGGTTCAATCCTCACTAAGGGTGCTGTCTGTACATAGTGTATATATTCTTCCTATGACCACATGGGTTTTCTCCAAGTGCTCCAGTTTCCTCCCACATTCTATAGACGTACAGGTTTGTGGCTAATTAGCTTTGGTAAAGATTGTAAAAAAATTGTCCCACGTGTGAGGATAGTGCTCACGCACGGACCACCGGTCGGCACGGACTCGATGGGCCGAAGGGCGTGCTTCTGCACTGTATCATTAAATTAAAGGTCAAGAACCAGAGGACGTTGGTTTAAGGTGAGGGGGGAAAAATGTAATAAGAATATGAGGGCAACTATTTTTACACCAAAAAAGGGTGTATGGAATGAGCTGCTAGATGAGGTAGTTGAGGCAGGTGCTATTACAATGTTCAAAACCATCTGGACAGGTTCATGGAAAGAGCAGGTTTAGAGGGATATATGCCAAATGCATGCAGCTTGGGACTAGTGTAGATGGGGTATGTTGGTCGATGTGGGCAAGTTAGGCCAAAGAGTCTGTTTCTCTGCTGTGATTCTATGACTATCTGCATCAGAAATTATAGCCTGAAAATGTCCAATAGTCCAAACACTTCATTAACTTTCAGCGAAGCAAATCTCCCACTCTTCCCAACCAGACCCATCAACTGAACTGAAGTTGACTAACAGACAGCTAAAATCAAGGTTATTAAAATGTATAACTCTTCCTCTAAACACCGAGTGTTGATCTAACACTGCTTAGTTTAGTTTAGTGATACAGCACGGAAACAGGCCCTTCGGCCCACCAAGTTCAAGCCGACCAGCGATCAACCATTCATACTGTTTCCCACTTTTAGAGAGAGACAGAGAGATACAGCCTGGAAACAGGCCCTTTGGCCCACTGAGTCCACCCCAACCATCGATCACCCATTCACACTAGTTCTATGTTATACCACTTTCACATCCTTTGTGCCACCAATTTCTCATCCACTCTCTACACACTAGGGGCTCTATACCCCAAGCTACAAAATTAACCTACAAACCCGCACGCCTTTGGGATGTGGGAGGAAACCAGAGCACCCGGAAAAAACCCACACGGTCATGGGAGAACATGCAAACTACACATAGACAGCAGCCACGATCAGGATGGAGCCCGTGTTTCTGGCGCTGTGAGCAGCGGCTCTACCCACAGCGCTACTGTGCCACCCCATTCCCTGCGAGGCTTTAATCCGTATGTGCCATTTACACAGTCTCCCTCTTCCCATCATCCCAATGAGTTATCGGTGGAACATTCCTCCAAAATCTCCCTCTCCGCAGCATCCAATTGCTCCTGGATTTGATTCATTCCCCTTTGTGTGTCTCCTAGCAACTGGACATTCGGCTGCACACCAGCTCCCCTGTTCCAATCTAACAAGGCAGGGAATCACAGCATTCAATTTGCATTTGAAACACTCAGTCTCCCCGATGTAAAGACGATCTAAATTTAACACCATTGAATGGAGAACAAGCTAGGATGGCTCAATCTGATAGGGCTGCCTTTTGTAGTACTCACAACCACCTTTGTTTGGAAACAGTACAGCTTGCAAATGGACAGCACAGCGGCGCAGCAGTAGAGTTGCTGCCTTACAGAGCCAGAGACCCGGGTTCGATCCTGACTACGGGTGCTGTCCGTGTGGAGTTTGTACGCTTTCCCTGTGACTGCGTGGACCTTCTCCGGGTGCTCCGGTTTCCTCCCAACGGTTTTGTAGGTTAATTGGGTTCGGTAAATTGTCCGTGGTGTGTAGGATAGAACTAGTGAAATCGCTGGTCAGCATGGACTCAGTGGGTCAAAGGGGCTGTTTCCATGCTGTATCTAAAAACTAAAAAACTAGAATTAAAACCTAAATGGACTTTAATGCCTTTGAACGATCTTGTGTTATATATTACGCTCTGCAAACCTGCTTTACTCCAAATCATCTTGTACTAATCCTGCCACTCATTGCCCTATGCTTGATGACTTATCGGCTTCATTGTGAGCCATTATAAGTTCATGGTGAGAGGGGAATGATTTAATCGGAAATGGAAGGACAACTTTTTCACTTAGAGGGTGGTGGGCATTTGGAACGAGCAGCCAGACGAGGTCATTGAGAACATTTAAAATACATTGGGACAGATACATGGTTAATGAAAGGTTTAGAGGGATATGGGCCAAACGTGGACTGGTGGGACTAGTGTAGATGGGGCATGGGCATGTCGGGCTGAACAGTCTGTCTCCGTGCTGCATGACTCCGTGACTCTATAAGAAAGGGTTTATTTATAACCTTGGTGTAAAGGGGCATTAAAGGAAGAGTTCCTCACAATATAATACAATTCAAAACCAGTTATTTAAGTCAGGAATGATTGCATGCATGTTTATACCAATGATAGACACAAAGTGCTTGAGAGAGGTGAGTGCTGAGCCTGAAGAAGGGTACCGATCCAAAACGTCTCCTATCCATATCCTCCAGAGATGCTGCCTGACCCAGCTGAGTTACTCCAGCACTTTGTGCCTATCTTTGGTATTAACCAGCATCTGTAGTTCCTTGTTTCTACATGACAGAATGCAGCTGCCTGGATTGGAGGGTATTTGCTATATTCTGGATTGTTTTCTCTGAATCATCTGAGTCTGAGGAGAGACTTGATAGAAGTTTGTCTAATTATGAATAGGGTAGAACATCCCCAGCGTGGAAATGCCAAAGGCTAGAGGGCAGAGCTTTAAGATCAGAAGGGGCAAAGTTTAAAGGAGATGTGAGGAGCAGGTTATTTTACATAGAGAGAGGAGGGTGCCTGGAACACACTATAAGGGCTGGTGGTGGAAACAGATATGATAGTGGTGTTTAATGGGCTTTCAGATAGGCACATGGATGTGCAGGGAATGGAAGGATAGATATCATGCAGGCAGAGGAGATTAACTTGGCATCATGTTTTGTGGGCCGAAGGGCCTGTTCTGTGTTCTAAATAATACAGACTTTTACATCGACTCCATCTACATGTCACCATGCCTCAGAAAAGCAGCCAACTTAATCAAAGACTTGTCCAACCCCAGTCATTCCTTCTTCTCCCTCCCCTTATGGCAGAAGGTATAGAAGCTGGAAAGTGTGTACACCAGACTCAGGAACAGCTTCTTCCCGTCTGTTATCAGGCTTCTGAATGGTCCTTCCATAAGCTTGGGCACGGTCGGATACACCTCCACTCCATTGTGGACATTGGACTTTGTCCATGGAACTGAGGCACTACAGTGCTGAGAACTATGTTCTGCACTCTGTATCTTCCCCTTTGCTCTACCTATTGTACTGGAATTTGGCTTGATTGTATAAGTGTATGATATATCTGATCTGTTTGTTATTAAAGCACTTAATACAAAGCTTTTCACTGTACCTCAGTACAGGTGACAATAATAAACCTGAATCTAAAATGTTACGAGGGAAGATTTGGCTGTAGTTGATTGTCATGATGGGGAAGAGGAAATAGTCTGTGTGATGTTTTTAGAGGACTTGGGGATCAGAAGTTCCCATAACAACACAGGGAGCTGTAGGGGTGTGGGTGGGGGTAGAATTGAGGGAGTCACTGTACATTTGATGCCATCCTCCAACTCAAGTGAAGAAAGGGCAGCACAATGGCACAGCAGTAGAATTGCTGCCTTACAACGCCAGTGATCCGAATTCGATCCTGACTATGGAGGCTGTCTGTACGGACGTTGTACGTTCTCCTTATGACCGGGTGCCCTGGTTTCCTCCCACACTCCAAAAATCTACAGGTTTGTGGGTTAATTGGCTTTGGTAAGAATTGTAAACTGTCCCTTGTGTAGGATACTGCTGGTGTACTGGGTGATGGCTGGTGGGCGCGGACTCGGAGGGCCGAAGGGCCTGTTTCTGCGCTGCATCTCTAAACTAAAAGGCTGGTGTTTTGTACATAAAGATGAACATGCTGTTATAATTGTAAATAAGGAGCAGAGGGTTAAGAAGTCAGCACCTAGATCTGCTGTTCATGGTATTTAATTTGAATTGAAAATACGTTGACGTGACCTTTCAAGGATACTGTGATATTATTAACCTATAATATCACAGAAACACTACCTCATTCTGATCCCTGGGAGTTAAACTGAATAAGTAAAATATGGGACATTTTACCATTTCTATCATGTCCTACCTGCTCACCCTTTGTGACTCCCTCAGTTACAATTATGGAAACATTAGCTTGGAATAAAGCATGGTCAAACTGTTCAGTTGCTGCATTATTAATATTACCGAGCAATATTAATGGGCTAGAGTTGCTGCCTTACAGCGCCAGAGACCTGGGTTCGATTCTGACTACGGGTGCTGTCTGTGTGGAGTTTGCACATTCTCCCTGTGACTGCGTGAGTTTTCTCCAAGTCCTCCGGTTTCCTCCCACATTCCAAAGACGTGTAGATTTGTAGTTTAATTGGCTTCTGATAATATTGTGTAGGAAACGGATAACATAGAGCCGGTACCCGGTGGGCCAATGGGCCTGTTTCCATACCGTATCTCAAAATTAAACTCTCTCTAAACTAAAACAGGAACTCAACGGGTCAGGCAGCATCTGTGGAAGGAAATGGACAGGTGACGTTTCGGGCCGGGACCCTTTCTCAGAGCCCACCAGAAACATCAGCTGTCCATTCCCTCCACAGATGCTGCCTGACCCGTTGAGTTCTTCCAGCATTTTGTGTTTTGCTGAAGATTCCAACATCTGCGGTTCCTTGTGTCTCCGCTAACACTGCTCAGGATGTCAAAGCCCAACAGCAGCCATGAATGGTATAACTTTGATATTAAGGTTATGCCACTTTCTTGTCGACCACTCCACTAGAGGGAAGAGTTCCCTCTAGCTGACCGAGAGCCCAGGGGAATGTGGTGAAGTGAGTGGACTATCTTGGTGTTACTTGGTACTTGGATGTTTGAGCTTGGCGCTGTGATTTCAAATACTGCCATGGTTAGTTCGAATAAGGGGAGTGGCACAATGAATAGACATTTGAACAGGTGGGATTTACTGTTTGTACTCCTCATTGTCAACTTCCCCTCAGCCATCAATGAGGAATTGTACATTTCCTCTCCTTGACCATCGTCTGCTTTGATCTGTCCTTTCCACACCTTACATTCTCTTTGTACCCTTCCATATCTCCAGTTTCCCTCCCCCCCTCCCCCCACGACTCTCAGTCTGAAGAAGGGTCTCAGCCCGAAATGTCACCCATTACTTTCTCGCCAGAGATGCTGCCTGTTCCGCCGAGTTACTCCAGCATTTTGTGTCTATCTTCGATGTACACCAGCATCAACAGTCCCTTCCTACACTTATCATTCCAGTATAGGCCAGATCCAGTCAGAAAGGCACTTTTCTTCCTAAGCAGTTCCTTCCTACACATTTGGACAGGTGGGGCTAGCTTAGAAGGGGCACCTTTGTCAGCATCGATGTGTTGGGTCGAAGGGCCTGTTTCCGTTCAGTGTGACCCAATGACAACTTGCCATCCTAAAGAGTACACTCCTCAATGGAAGTCTTTTGGACAATGTGGTCATGTAAGGGAAAGGTCTCACATTGGAGTGGTTTATAACATTATGAGAGACACAAATAGGGTTGGTGGATGGTGTATGGGTTAAGGGGTATTAGCTACATAGACAGGTTGGACAGGTTTGGATTGTTTTTCCTGAAACTCTGGAAGATGCCAGGAGCCTTGATAGAAATATATAAAATTGAAGTTTCAAAGGTTCAAAAAAGGTTCAAAGGTGTTTTATTGTCATGTGTACCAATTCAGGTGCAGTGAAACTTGATTTACCATACAGTCATACTAGAAAAAGCAACAAGACACACGACTACATAAAAGTTAACATAAACATCCACCACAGTGGATTCCCCACATTCCTCACTGTGATGGAAGGCAATAAAGTCTAATCTCTTTATTCTCTTCTTGTGTACCGAGGTACAGTGAAAATCTTTATTGCATGCTAACGAGGCAGCGAAAATACTATACAAGATTACAATTGAGCCGTCCAGTGTACAGATATGTGATAAAGGGAATGATGTTTAGTGTAGGATAAAGTCCAGTAAGATCTGATTAAAGATAGTCCAAGGATCTCCAATGAGTAGATAGTAGCTTGTGACCGCTCTCTAGTTGGTGAGAGGATGGTTCATTTGCCTGATAACAGCTGGGAAGAAACTGTCCCTGAATCTGGAGGTGTGCGTGTTCACACTTCTGTACTACTTGCCTGATGGGAGAGGGGAGAAGCGGGAGTGCCCCAGTGAGACTGGTTATGAAGTGTAGATGGAGTCAATGGAAGGGAGGTCGGTTTGTGTGATGGTCTGGGAGTGGGTTTTCTCCAGGTGCTCCATTATTTTCCCACACTCCAAAGAGTGTAGGTAGGTAGGTAGGTGAATTGGCTTCAGTAAACAAATTGTAAGTTGTCCCTGGAGTATAGGGTAGTGCTAGTGTAGATGGTGATCGCTGGTTAGCACGGACTCAATGGGACGAAGGGCCTGTTTTCACGCTGTATCTCTATACATACAGTCTATATATAACCGGTCCAATGACTTAACCATATTATGGCATAATGATTTCTTACTATGATTAAGGAGTGGAGAATACATGTCACTTTATTCATTTTCTCCTCTCTTTCCAGGCAACCTTCAAAGGCTGGATGAGCATTATGTACGCTGCTGTAGACTCAAGAAATGTAAGAATTCCTCATTGCCTTGCCGTGGTCCGAGCCGATCCAAGCAGATCAGAGATCATTTGTTCAACCGTCTGCCACTCAAATCCTCACTCACCTGTTAGGAACAAGGAACTGACAGCACTTTGTGCTGCTTTGCACTTGGAAGTCTAGGAAGGAAAAGATAGGCACAAGTGCTGGAGTAACTCAAAGGGTCAGGCAGCATCTCTGGAGAACATGGATAGGTGACGTTTTAGGTCAAGACCCTTCTTTAGACAGGGTTCTTCTGCAGTTCCTTGTTTCTCCACCTACGACCAGCCAGACGCTCCCCCCCCCCCCCCACCCCATATACCTTTCTTCCCCCTACTATAAATCACTCTAAAGAGGTCTCAACCCAAAATGACGCCTATCCTTGTCATCAGAGATGCTGCTTGAGCCGCTGAGTTACTCCAGCGCTCTGTGTCCTTTTTGGTCAACCAGCACCTGCAGTTCCCTGTGTGAACAGAGTACACTTGCTGTTTGTGGCAGGGGGTGGTGTTCGGTCGGGAGCTTGCACGCAGACATGTTAAGGGAGCAGCTAATCTTTCTGACAAAATGGGGGACGCTGGTATCTGAAACAGTAGCAGAAACTCAGCCAGTCGAGCGGCATCCGTGAAGGAGAATTAAGACAATGCTTCAGGTTACTGACCCTTCCTCAGACTGAGAGCTAAGAATTTGTGACAAACAATGATGCATTGTCTCTAGGGACGCAGTGGTAGAGTTGCTGCCTTACAGCACCAGAGACCCGGGTTCAATCCTGACCACAGGTACTGTCTGTGACAGCGTGGGTTTTCTACCGGTACCTCGGTTTCCTCCCACATTGGCATTGGTAAATTTGTAAATTGGATAGTGCTAGTGTATGGGGTGATTGCTGGTCAGTACGGACTCACTGGGCCAAAGGGACTGTTTCTGTGCTGTACCTGTAAAACCTAAAATCAAAGGTTGTGAGTCACTTGACTGGTTTCCTGCTCCACTGCTGCTGCCTGACGTGCTGAGATTCCTCCAGCATTTCTGTTTTTCTTTCTGAGCAAGGATGGTTTATTTTTCCAGTCGTTTTCAGGACCTGTGTAGTGCTGGGGACACCAGCATTTATCGCACATCTCCGATTGCTCCAGGGAAGGTGGTTGTGAGGCATTTCTTCAACCACACTTCTAGTGAACAGCACTCCGTGCTACTGATCATAAGAACAACACAGAAGCTCTCTCTCTCCCCCCTCTCTCCACCTGTCTCTCTCTCCCTCTCCCCATCTCACCCCTCTTTCTCCACCCGTCTCTCTCCCCCGTCTCTCTCCCCTCCCCCCCTTCTCCCCCTCTCTCCACCCCCTCTCCCCCCCCTCTCCCTCCTCTTTCTTCTCCCCCTCCCTCCCTCTCTCTCCCTATCTCTCCCCTCTCCCCACCCTCTCTCTCTCCGCACTCCCATTCTCTCTCTCTATCCCCCCTCTCTCACCCCTTCCCCTCCCAACCCCTCTCCCCTCTCCCCTCTCTCCCCCACTCTCCCTCTCTCCCCCACTCTCTCCCCCTCCCCCCCCTTCTCCCCCTCTCCCCCCCCCCCCTTCTCTCCCCTCTCCCCCCCCCCCCTCCCTCTCCCCCTCATATCTCACTTTGCCCTTCCTTTTGCAGATCGGTGAACAGCCTGAATATGAGATCAACACCTACATGTACGTCTACTTTGTGATATTCATCATATTTGGCTCCTTTTTCACCCTGAACCTCTTCATCGGTGTCATCATTGATAACTTTAACCAGCAGAAGAAAAAGATAAGTACCAAACTCCTCCGTCAAGGTCCAGCTGTGTGTTTTACTTAGCGTCATAGAGTGATACAGCGTAGAAACAGGCCGTTCAGCCCAACTTGCCCACACCGGCCAACATGTCCCATCTGCACTAGTCCCACATGCCTGCATTTGGCCCATATCCCTCCAAACCTGTCCTATCTATGAACCTATCTAATTGTTTCTTAAACATTTCAATAGTCCCTGTCTCAACTACCTCCTCTGGCAGCTCGTTCTATACCACCATCCTTTGTGTGAAAATGTTACCCCCTCAGATTCCTATTAAATTTTTCCACCTTAAACCCATGTCCTTTGGATCTCGATCCCCCTACTCTGGGCAAGAGACTCTGTGCGTCTACCCAATCTTTTCCTCTCATGATTTCATACACCTCTGTAGGATCACCTCTCATCCTCCTGTGTTCCAAGGATTTAGTCCCAACCTGCTCAACCTTTCCCTATAGTTCATCCTGGCAACATCCTCATAAATCTTCTCTGTAACCTATCCAGCTTGACAACATCTTTCCTGCAACATGGTGCCCAAAACTGAACACAATACCCTAAATGCAGCCTCACCAATGTCTTATACAACTATAACATGACCTCCCAACTTCTATACTGAATATTCTGACTGATGAAGGCCAAAATGCCAAAAGCCTTTTTGACCACCTTATCTGCCAGTGACACCACCTTCAAATGACTATGTACCTGTTCTCCTAGATCCCTCTTCTCTACAACACTCCCCAGAGCCCTGCCATTCACTGTGTAGGTCCTGCTCATGTTAAAATTTCCAGAATCCAACACTTCACATTTTTCTGTATTAAATTCCATCAACCATTCCTCAGCCCACCTGGCCAATCGATCAAGATCCTGCTGCAAGTTTTGACATCCATCTTCACTATCTGCAAAATCACCCACTTTTGTATCATCTGCAAAATTTGCTAATCTTGCCGTGTATGTTCTCATCCAAATTATTGATATGGATGACAACAGTAATGTGCCCAGCACCGCACCCTGAGGCACACCACTAAGTCACAGGCCTCCAGCCTGAGAACAACCTTCCACCAACACCCTCTGTTTCCTTCCATGAAGCTAATTTTCTATTGATTTAGTTATCTCTCTTTGGATCCCATGCGATCTAACCTTCCAGAGTTGCCTACCATGTAAAATGTTTTTGCTGGAGTCCGTATATACAACATCTACAGCTCTGCCCTCATCGACCTTTTTGGTCATATCTTCAAAAAACTCGATCAGATTCTTGAGACACGACCTCCCACATACAAAACCATGCTGATTCTCCCTAATTAGAACTTGTCCATCCAAGTGCATGGATATCCTATCCCTCAGAATACTCTCTCGTAACTTTCCGACCATAGACGTTAAGCTCACTGGCCTATAGTTCCCAGCAGTTCCCCTGCATCCCTTCTTGAATAGAGGCACAACATTTGAATGTCTAAAGTAAAGTATCTGTCTCCCTCATCACCCCTGGTAGTGCATTCCAGACACCCCCCCACCCTCTGTGTAAAAACAATCGTCCCGCACATCGTCATTAAACTGTGAACAGTTTAATGATTGAATTCCAAGAATAAGCCGATGGTGACTTTGTGAAAAATAACAGTACCCTCTTTTCCTTCTCCACTTAGGTGGTCAGGACATCTTCATGACAGAGGAACAGAAGAAATACTACAATGCAATGAAGAAACTTGGCTCGAAGAAGCCACAGAAACCTATCCCAAGGCCTTTGGTAAGAACCCTGATAGTAAAGTATTACCAACTGTCAAATCCATCAAAAACTACGAGTATTTCTGATTGGCTCTGACATTCACAAACATGCAGAAATATCTTTAAATAATTTTACAAATTGATCCGCTGCTGAAAAAAATTACACAACATGCTGGAATAACTCAGCAGGTCAAAGACTCTCCCTGGAGCGTGATAGGTGGATACACCTTTGGATCAGGAGCCTTCTTCAGTCTGAAGCAAGGTCCTGACCCGAACCATTGCCTGCCCATGTTCCCCACAGATGCCTCCTGACCCGTTGAGTTACCCAGGCACATTGTGTCCTTTGTATTCCAGCATCTGCAGTTCGTTGTGTCCAATGCAAAATTAATGTTGTTAAAAGACAAAAAGATTACATTTTCTTAAAAGATGATTTTAAATGCTGAAAAGTAGAAATAATTAAATATGTTTAAGTCCATTTAAATTGTCGCAATAAATTAAAAATCATAAATGACCCTAAATGTAATGTTGCTCACTGAGCCATGAGAAGTGATCGGAGATAAAGGCACATCCTTTTTCTCCAGAACCCGAGACGTCACACATCCTTTATCTTCAGAATTATGGGCAGAAGGAAGTCCCCCAATTAACTCATTGAGGAGCCCAAAGTCCAGGTGTGAGCGGTGGGGGAAGGAGCAAGTCCATCAGCTCATCTGTGTTCACAAGAGCAGTTGCTAACAGCCCATCTGCCCAAGAAAGTTGCTTCCAGCTATCTTGAGGTGAACAGTAAATGATTTTTGATTCAGAGATGCAGCATGGACACAGGCCCTTCAGCCCACCGAGTCCATGCTGACCATTGTTCACTCCTTCGCATTAGTTCTATGTTATCCCACTGGTTAAAAGAGTACTGGTTAAAAAAGGGAAGTGCAGCGGTGTAACTGGTAGAGCCTCTGCCTCACAGCACCAGAGACCCATGTTTGATCTTGACCTTGGTGCAGAGTTTGCACCTTCTCCCTGTGACTGTGTGGACTTCCTCTGGGTGCTCCTTTTGCCTCCCACATCTGAAAGATGCGCAGGTGTGTAGGTTAATCAGCCTCTGTAAGATTACCCTTAGTGTGTAGGTTGTAGAAGAGAAAGTGGGATAACACAGAACTTGTGTGAGCGGGTGATTGATGGGTTGGCTTGGACTCGGTGGGCCGAAGGGCCTGAGGGCATTCTGTACCTTTCAATCAATTAATCCAAAGTAATTTGTTGGCAGCAGAGACTTTGGGAAGTTCTGGGATTATGAAATGAACTTCAGGTACGTGGGTTTATCCTTTTATTTTTTTCCTTGATTGAAGTCATACAGCACAGAAGCAGGCCCTTTTCCCAAACTTGGCCATGTAACACAAGAGTGTTCCTCTCCAGGATTCCAACTTGGAATGTGTAGGAAGGAACTGCAGATGCTGGATTACACCAAAGACAGACACAAAATTCTGGAGTAATTCAGCGGGTCAGGCAGCATCTCTGGAGAAAAGGAATAGGTGACGTTCCGGGTCGAGACCCTTCATCAGACAAGGTTCTTCTGCAATTCCTTGTTTCTCCGCCCATGACTAGCCAGACATTGTCCCACACCCCGACACCCCTCATGCCGCACCCCCCCCCCCCCCCCCGCCCGACCTCTCTTCCAGCTTTCTCCCCCCCACTACAATCAGTTCGAAGAGGAGTCCCGACCCGAAACGTTGCCTATCCATGTTCTCCAGAGATGCTGCCTGGCCTGCTGAGTTACTACAGCACTTTGTGTCTATCCTCCCACTTGGAATTGCCTCCTAGTTGTGCCATCAACCCTCTTGTCTCTCCTTCCCGCTCTCCAGAATAGATTCCAGGGCCTCATCTTCGACTTGGTCACGAAGCAAGCCTTTGACATCATCATCATGATCTTGATCTGCCTCAACATGGTGACGATGATGGTGGAGACGGACAACATGGACTCTAACATGGAGAGGATCCTCTTCATCATCAACACCATCTTCATTGTGCTCTTCACCACCGAGTGCACGCTAAAGATCATCGCCCTCAGGCAGTACTTCTTCACCATTGGGTGGAACATCTTCGACTTCGTGGTGGTAATCCTCTCCATTATCGGTGGGTATGATCGCAGACCTCCTGACATAGAAACATATGTTCGGCCCTTTGAGCCAGCACCGCCATTTAATATGATCATGGCTGATCATCCAAATTCAGTACCCTGTTCCTGCTTTCTCCCCATACCGCTTGCTTCCTCGTTGGCCCTAAGAGCTCCATCTAACTCTCTCTTGAATACATCCAGTGAATTTGCCTCCACTGCCTTCTGCGGCGGAAGAATTCCACAGATTCACAACTCTCTGGCTGAAAAGGTTTTTCCTCATCTCAGTCCTAAATTGCCTACCCCTTATTCTTAATAAGGGGTAGTAGACCAGCTAAGTCACCACTCCTCTCAGCTGTGCCCACATGACAGGGTGGCACAGCGGCGCAGCAGGTAGACCGCAGTCAACTGCGCCAGAGACCCGGGTTCCATCTTGACCTCGGGTGCTGCCTGTGTTTGGAGTTTGTACGTTCTCCCTGTGACCGTATGGGTTTCCGCTGGGTGCTCCGGTTTCCTCCCTTGTCCCAAAGATGCGCGGGAATGTATGTTAATTGGTTAAAAGAGCGCTGGTTAAAACAGGGCAGCATCGTGGCGCAGCTGGTAGAGGCACTGCCTCTCAGCACCAGGGACCATTGTCCGATACTGGCCTCTGTACAGAGTTTGCACGTTCTCCATGTCACTGCCTGTGCTCCGGTTTCCCACCACATCCCAGAAACATGCAAGTGTGTAGATTAATTGGCTTCCGTAAAATAACCCCTGGTTTGTAGGGAATGGATGAGAAAGTGGGATTATATGGAACTAGATTGAATGGACGATATTTGGCGCAATTATTTTACATAGAGGGTGGTGGGGGCCTGGAACGCATTGCCAGAGGTGGTGGTGGAGGCAGATACGATAGTGGTGTTTAAGCAGCTTTCAGACATGCACATGGACATGCAGGGAATGGAGGGATCTGGATCAGCAGGCTGAGGAGATAAACTGATCTTGGCTTCATGTTACGCATAGACCTTGTGGGATGAAGGGCCAATCCCTGTGCTGTACTGTTCCATGTTGAATGAGGAAGGGTCCGGGTGCCAAAACATTACCTATCCACGCTGCCTGACCCACTGATTACAACAGCACCTTGTGTCCTTTCTGTACTATGTTTTATATGTGGGATGAAACTCTGGTTCTTCTCCTCATTTCATCCCTGAATATTATTCATTGGTTCCTTATTATAGTCATAGGGTCATACAATATGGAAACAGGTCCTTCGGCCCAACGTGCCCACACCGGCCAACATGTCCCAGCTACACTAGTCCCACCTGCCTGCGTTTGGCCCATATCCATCTAAACCTGTCCTATCCATGTGTCTGTTTAAATGTTTCTTAAACATTGTGATAGTACCTGCTAAATGTTGTAGATAGTTCTTTATTATTATGTGTACCAACTTACAGTGAAATTCTTTGTCTGCATACAGATCAGTAAGATTATTGCAGCACATAAGTACAGTCCCCGATTAAGTACAGAATGCATAGAAACAGCCCATTGAGTCCACATGCAAGAGTTGCCAAGTATTGGCACTATTTTTCTTCCTCCCACTCACACCTTCAAAGAACCTACTGAACCAACTCAATGACCGCCCTTAACTATCAATTCCCCATCCCTACATCCAAGTGCACATCATATAACGCAAGGCTGTCACCAAGACTGATCCCCACATAATAACCCACATCCCAATTACCAGCTGGTCGGACAAGTTAGTTATCCCCATTCCATCTCCTATTTCCCAACCTCATGTCCCAATTACTTCCTTTCTTAATTTTGTATACAGCCTCTTTAGACTTTAGTGATACTGCACGGAAACAGGTCCGTCGGCTTACCAAGTCCGCGCCGACCAGCGATCACCCCGTACACTAACACTATTTTACACACTAGGACAATTTACAATTTTACCGAAGCCGATTAACCTACAAACCTGCACGTCTTTGGCGTGTGGGAGGAAACCGGAGCACCTGGAGAAAACCCACGTGGTCACAGGGAGAACGTACAAACTCCACACAGGCAGCACCCGCAGTCAGGATCGAACCCGGTAGCACCTCTAGTCCGGATTGAGCCCGAGTCTCTGGCGCTGTAAGGCAGCAACTCTACCACCGCGCCACTTTGGATCCTTTTGTGAAAACCAGCATCTGCAGACCACTTGTTTATGTCCAGTTTGTCTTGGTATATAGCCTTTAATTTCACAGAATCTTACAGGATCCATATCAGTTCGATTCAAGAACAACCGCATTCCCATTTTCCCCGTTCCCAATACCTCCCCAATTCCTTTCCCATATACCCTGCACCTCATATTCCCCTTCCTCTGCTCACATTCCCCCCATTTCCCAATCTCCCATTCCCCCTGCACCATCCCCTGTTCTCATTCACCCCCTGGTTCCCTTTCCCCCTTCCCCTGCTCCCATTCCCCCTTGTTTTCCCAATCCCCTCTCCCATTCCCCCTTGCTCCCATTCCCCATTCCCCTTCCCATTCCCAGCTCCCATTCCCCCTTGTGTGTTCCCATTCCCCCTGCTCCCATTCCCCTGCTCCCATTCCATGCTCCCATTCCCCTGCTCCCATTCCCCCTGCTCCCATTCCCCCTGCTCCTCCCTACTGCCCAGCAATTCCTTCCCTTTTCAATTCCTTTCCAGTTGCCTTACTGCGCTGGTTCTGGGGAAAAAAAATCCCTCAGTCACTTGAAAATAAAACAAACACATAAAAACACAGCTGCATATTTTAAAGAAAGATTTTTAGAGCTGATCTGATTACGAGGGCAGAGTCTTGCGCTGGTTAAAACTCACCATAAGGCTGAATAATCTGTTTAAATTTGATCTGACCCTTCGATGACATGTAAAATTAAATTAAATTGACTCAACTTCAAGGTCATAGGAACAGATCAAGCCATTCCGAACCACCTATCAGGCTTTGCGATTATCCCTGGTTCTTTGCTTCCCATTGACTCCTGTGCTCCAGGTGTACAGATAATTTGTCAGATGCTCTTGGCTTAATAAGGAAATCTTTGCTGGGCTGTAAACATTAGAATAAATGAGCATTGGTTCATAAATTCATAAGTTCCAGGAACAGAATTAGGCCATTCAGCCCATCACATCTATGCCGCCATTCAATCATGGCTAATCTATCTTTCCCTCTCAACCCCGTTCTCCTGCCATCTCCCCATAACCCCTGACACCCAAGAATCTATCAATCTCCTCCATAAAACTACCCAACGACTTGGCCTCTACAGCCATCTGTGGAAATTAATTCCACACATTCACCACCATCTGACTAAATAAATTCCTCCTCATCTCAGTGAACTATACCATTTAGGAAGGAACTGCAGATGCTGGTTTCTGACGAAGGGTCCAGACCCAAAACGTCACCCATCTTTTTTCTCCACAGATACTGCCTGAACCACTGAGTTACTCCGGCACTTTGGTTTTATCTTCTGGTGCTCCATACGGTCCTGATGCAGCCAAATGGGACCTGTGTAGATGGGCAAAAAGGTCGGCATTGACACGATGGGCCGAAAGGCCTGTTTCAGTGCTCCATGACTATCCAGGAGCTAAGACACACATTGCGGACACAAGGAACTGCAGATGTTGGAATCTTGCATAGAGCACAAAGTCCTGGAGTAACTCAGCGAGTCAGGCAGCATCTCTGAAGGATGTAGATACGCAACATTTTGGGTTGGGACCCTTCTTCGGACTAGTATTGTGATAACACTGATGCAAAGAGACAAACGTAGCACAGCGCAGCAAGGGACGGGATTAGGGTGGCGCAGTGGTGCAGCTGGTAAAGCTGCAACCTCACAGCGACCAGAGACCCGGGCTCAGTCCTGACCTCGGCTGCTGTCTATGAGTTTTCTTTCTATGACTGTATATATTTCCTAAAGGTGCTCTGGTTTCAGGCTGTAGGGAGTGAATGAGAAAGTGGGATAACATGGAACTGGTGTCCATGGTGATCATTGGTCATCATGGACTCGTGTGGCTGAAGGTCCTCCTGTATCTCTAAACCAAACTAAGCAAGCTTCTCACAAGTAAAGTTAATAAAAGGCTTGCATCTATCAAACCCATTTTCACAATGTTGGGATGTCACCAAATGCCTCACAGCCACGTTCAGAGCAAGAAGATGGCCTAGCGGAAAAGCCGCTGTCTCACAGCTCTAGGGACCCGGATTCAATCCTGACCTCGCTCCTTCACCTGAGGATGAATTTATTTAGCCAAAGTGGTGAATCTGTGGAATTCACTTCCTCAGACGACAGTGGGGGCCAAGTAATTTGGGTTTATTTCTAGAGACGTGCCAAATTTCCTCACTCCTTGGGAAGTAAAGTGATCCATCCCCACTTACTCTGAACTAATGGATTTTTCCAGGAATTCCACACATAGCCAGCATTAGGACTGGAAGACATTTTGTCAGCGATCTCTGCTATGAAACATTGCATTATTTTAGAATCATAGTCATATGGCATGGAAAAAGGCCCAACTTGTCCACACCGATCAACTTTCCCCATCTACACTAGCTCCCCTTGCCTGTGTTTGGCCTATATCCCACCAAACATTTCCTATCCATGTTCATGTCCAAATGTTTTTTAAACATTGTGATAGTACCTGCCTCCTACCTCCTCCAGCAGCTTCTTCCATATACTTACCGCCCTTTGTGTAAAAATGTTACCCCTCAGGTTCCTATTAAATTTTTCCTCCTTCACCTTAAACCTATGTCCTCTAGTTCTTGATTCCCCTACTCTGGGTAAAAGACTGTGCATTTGCCCTATCTATTCCTCTCATGATCTTATACACCTCTATAAGATCACCCCTCATTCTGCAGTGCTCCTAGCCTGCTCAACCTCACCCTATAGTTCAGGCCCTTGAGTCCTGGCGACAACTTTGTAAATCTTCTCGACACCCTTTCCAAATTAACTACATCTTTCCTATGGTAGACAAAAGTGCTGGAGAAACTCAGCGGGTGCAGCAGCATCTATGGAGCAAAGGAAATAGGCAACGTTTCGGGCCGAAACCCTTCTTCAGACTCAGTCAGTTCTTCAGTCTGAAGAAAGGTTTCGGCCCGAAACGTTGCCTATTTCCTTCGCTCCATAGATGCTGCTGCATCCGCTGAGTTTCTCCAGCACTTTTGTCTACCTTCGATTTTCCAGCATCTGCAGTTCCTTCTTAAACATCTTTCCTATAACAGGGTGACCATAACTGAACATAATCTTGCCATGGAGAAAAAGAATAGGTGATGTTTCGGGTTGGGACCCGTCTACATTTTGGCTTCTACTGTTTGGCTAATCCCCAGCATCTGCAGTTCTTTGTTTCAACATTTTGGCAGTGTAAAGAAGGGTCCAGATCTAAAAAGTGAACCCACCCTATTTCTCCAGAGATGCTGACTGACCCGATTATTCCAACATTTTGTGTCAATTTGGGTATAATCCAGATCTGCAGTTCTTTGTTTCTACATTTTGGCAGTCTGAAGATGGGACCCAATCCAAAATGTCACCCATCCTCTTTCTTCAGAGATGCTACCCGCTGAGTTACTCCAACATTTTGTATCTATCTTTGGTATAAAGCAGCATCTGCAGTTCTTTGTTGTTATCATTTTGCCATGCCGTACAAATGGAACTTGTTCTTGTTCCACAAAATAGGCCCCTTAAACTAGTAAACATCGAGGGGATGTTTGGGTCTGAAGGTCTGAAGAAGGGTCTCGACTGAAACGTCACCCATTCCTTCTATCCAGAGATGCTGCCTGTCTCGCTGAGTTACTCCAGCGTTTTGTGTTTAACATCGAAGGGATATTGTACTTTATTTTGTGTCAGGAGCTCCCTCAATGAGATGACAGCCCCTGTACCAATACTGGCATCAGACCACAGAGAGTGGAAAAAGTAATCTCATAGAAAGCATCCATGCAACTAATTGCACCTTTATCCTTTCACACACAAATTTACTTGAACAAATTAACACATCAAACCTGCCTTTTATATCTGGTAAATAAAAAGGCTTCACCCCTCTGTGTCGTATGTTAGAGAGCACCTGAAAATGATTATGCTTTGCATCAGTAGAATTAATAAATAAACAACGTAAAACTTCAAACGTAACTTTGTTGCAAGTGACAGAACAACTAACACATAAAAGTGATTGGAGCAAATTGGGATTCTGCCCACAAATCCAGCTGTGCCAAGGAGATCAGGGTCCGAGCACATTGTGGTGCTACGGGTAGAGCTGCTGCCTCACCGCTCCAATGACCCGGGTTCGATCCTGACCTCGGGTGCTGCCTGTGTGTGGTACGTTCTCCCTGTGACCGCGTAGGTTTTCTCCAGGTGCTCCGGTATCCTCCCACTTCACAAAGACGTGTGGGTTTGTAGGTTAATTGGCCTCTGTAAATTGTCCCTAGTGCATAGGGAGTGGATGAGAAAGTGGGATAACGTAGTACTAGACTGAACGGGTCGGCGTGGACTCGATGGGCCGAAGGGCCTGTCTCAATGCCGTGTCTCTTAACTAAAATATTAAAGTTGCTTTGGAATATAGCACTCGACAACAGAAAACACAAGTGCTGGGGTAACTCTGCAGGTCAGTCAGTATCTGTGGAGGACATGGATAGGTATAATTTTGGGTCGGGACCCTTCTCCATGGCGTGGGAAAGTCACAAAGTGCTGAAGGAACTCAGCGGCTCAGGCAGATGACGTTTCAGGTTGGGACATTCTCCCGACAAGGAGAATGTAGGCAATGGAGAAGTAGAATGTAGACACGGGGAACTGCAGATGCTGGAATCCTCTGTAGTGCATGAAGTGCTGGAGTAACCCCATGGTTCAATGGTTCATCATTGCATGTGTCAAAGTACAGTGAAACTCATTTGTTGCATACTGTTTATTAAGATCATTGCCGAACATAAATGCAATTCCCGATTAAGTAAGAATATACTGAAACAGCCCACTGTGTCCATATGCTAGAGTCGTCAGGTTTTTAGTTTATACAGTGCGGAAACAGACCCTTCTGCCCTCCAAGTCCACACCGACCGTCCAGCAATCACTCTATGCGCTAACACTATCCGACACACTCAGGACAATTTGCGATTTTTATCTAAGTCAAGTAACCTACAAACCTGTATGTCTTTGAAATGTGGGAGGAAACTTGATATCCCGGGGAAAACCCTTGCGGTTACGGGGAGAACGTACAAACTCCATACAGACAGGACCTGTACTCAGGATCTAACCTGGGTCTCTGGCGCTGTAAGACAGCAACTCTACCGCTGCACCACTGTATCACCACTGTGTTCTTTATTATCACATGTACCAAGGTACAGTGAATTTGTTTTTGCATACAGTTCAGTAAGATTATTGCCAAATATAAGTACAATCTCCAATTAAATACAGAATGTACAGAAAGAGCCCACTGATTCTGTATACAAGATGCACCAGATTTTCCGCCATTTTAACCCAGCGGGTCAGGCAACACATGTGGAAGATGGACACAAAGTGCTGGAGTAACACTCAGTATGTCAGACAGCATCTCTGGAGAAAAGGAATAGATGATGTTTCGGGTCAATACCCTTGTTCAGACTGAGGTTCAGGGGACAGGTATGCAAAAGGACAAATCAAATCCAGCAACGATGATCAAGGAAAGGTAGAGTCCACAATGGTCCATTGTTGGCTGTGGAGATGGTGATGAGTGATACCGTGAAACTAAGCAGGATAGCAATGGAACTAGTACAACAACTAGGGTGGGGGAGGGACGGAGAGAGAGGGGTGCATGCGTTACTTGAAGTTAGATGAATCAATATTCATACCGCTGGGAAGAGGTGGAAGACGACGTTTCGGGTCGACACCCTTCCTCAGACTCATACGTTTTGCTTTATTGCTGTCTAGCCTGTTGAGTTACTCCAGCATTTTGTATCTATCTTTGGTGTAAACCCGCATCTACAGTTCCTTCCTACACATGTTTTGCTTTATCCCTCCGCAGGTATCGTATTGTCGGACCTCATCGAGAAATACTTTGTGTCTCCCACGCTGTTCCGAGTCATCCGGCTGGCACGGATTGGGCGGATTCTGCGGCTCATCCGGGGGGCCAAGGGGATCCGGACCTTGCTGTTTGCCCTAATGATGTCCATGCCGGCCCTGTTCAACATCGGCCTCCTCTTGTTCCTGGTCATGTTCATCTACGCCATCTTCGGCATGGCCAACTTCGCCTACGTGAAGAAGGAGGACGGCATCGACGACATGTTCAACTTCGAGACCTTTGGCAACAGCATGATCTGCCTCTTCCAGATCACCACGTCAGCGGGCTGGGACGGCCTGCTCAGCCCCATCCTCAACACCGAGAGCCCGGACTGCAACCCAAAGAAGGAGAACCAGGGCACCAATGTCAAGGGGGACTGCGGCAACCAGTCGGTGGGCATTGTCTTCTTCGTCAGCTACATCATCATCTCCTTCCTCATCGTGGTCAACATGTACATCGCCATCATCCTGGAGAACTTCAGCGTGGCCACCGAGGAGAGCTCGGAGCCGCTCAGCGAGGACGACTTTGAGATGTTCTACGAGGTGTGGGAGAAGTTTGACTCGGAGGCCACACAGTTCATCGAGTACTCGGCCCTGCCGGACTTTGCTGATGCACTGAAGGATCCGCTGCGTGTGGCCAAACCCAACAAACTCAAGCTGATCGCCATGGACCTCCCCATGGTGAGCGGCGACAGGATCCACTGCCTGGACATCCTCTTCGCCTTCACCAAGAGGGTGCTGGGCGAGTCGGGCGAGATGGATGCCCTCAAGCTGCAGATGGAGGATAAGTTCATGGCGGCCAACCCTTCCAAGATCTCCTACGAGCCCATCACCACCACCCTGCGGAGAAAGCAGGAGGAGGTGTCCGCCCTGGTCATCCAGAGGGCCTACAGGAGGCACCTTCTACGCCGCTCCATGAGGCAGGCTTCCTTCCTGTACCGCCACAGAGCCAACGACGTCAACATCATCGTGGAGGAGGCGCCCGAGAAGGAAGGGCTTATCGCCGCCATGATCAAGGAGCACTACAGCCCCGAGCTGGAGAGGTCAGAGACAATGTCCTCCTCCTCCTCTCCGCCATCTTATAACAGTGTCACCCGAGCCCTTGGTGACAACGTTGTGGTCAAGGTGACTGACCCTCTCATGCCCCATGATTTTGTGAGTGGGCCCGACAAAGACAGGGAGTCGTTAGTGTAAAAAGCATAGACACACACACACACACACACACACACACACACACAAATCTTGCTTTATTAACGTCTTTGTTTACACCAAAGGAATGTGGTCGTGGAAGAAGGAGAAAGAGAAAAAAAAATGAGGCTTAAAAAAAAAACATTCAAGGAATGTTCCGACAGGGTGGACTAGCTGATCTTGGCTTTGCATTCGAGCTGCGTGGTGGCAAGAAAGCAGCCACACAGGACTCTGGCCGTGGTAGCCGTCACGTGTAGGCTGCGATCAGGAAAAATCAAACGCGAGGGTGAGGACCGCGAGCATTTATTTGAGATATAATATAACTTGTGTGTCTCCTACTGGATATGTATGGCCTTGCATTAACGATTATCCACAACCTCTGTAGCAAATGTAAAACACTTATTGCATATGTTATGGGTCTTTCATAAATTTATTATTATATTTGATATTTTTCTATCCGAGCATATAAATTGTCTGTTTTTGCACCGCGGCCGTTTGGCAAGGTCCTGCCCCAAACCCCAGCACCAGGTCAAAGCCGACCTGCTGAATGGTGGCCGGGACAGAAGAAGGAGGAGGTTTGCTCGGGCTGACAGCACAAACCCAATGCCTGCCTCTCATCCCTCACCAAAACGGGAGCAGATGTCCGAAGGGGAAGGCCAGGGAGCGGCGCCCTCCCGCCCTTCCACGGCCAAAGACTGTGGTCGCTCACGGCGAGGAGAAGGGCAGGAAAGGTCAGGACAGAACTGGACAGGAGCTGGTTTGAGAAAAGCACATGTTAACCCAGGAGGTAAAAACAAAAGAGACTCCAAACAGGCCTGGTCTCCCTCCTCGCCAAAACTGGGTGTGGGACAACTCTAAACAAAAAGACAAAAAAAACTACAAAAACAAAAGACACTTGGAAAACTTTGGACTCCAGTTGCTGAGATTGCACAGTTTTTATGCAACCTGATTTTATTTTTAAGTTATTCCCATGTTCCTTTTTTCCCCTCTCCTCTCTTTGTTGGGAATGTCAGTGACTTCGGCATGTCTGACGTGTTCACCTCTGCTGCCTTCAAGGACTTTGACGTGGATTGTTTCACCTGCAACACCAACGCCTGGCTGGGAACACCGAGGTCTCCGCTTCCACGCTCCATTTTCATCAACTCAAGGGACGGGGCCCTTTCAGATGTTTCGCAATCTTTTCCGTTTTATTTATTTCGCGTTACGTACATCGAGATAGGAGTGCTTCTATCGCGAGTTAATGAAAGAGTGCTGCTTTAAATTAAAACAAAACAAACCTGCATTGTCTTTCCTTGGCCTGATCAGATATATCCGAGGACATTGTGGGAAACTAGAGAGGAAATTGCAGGAGCCCTGGTTGAAATTTACGTGTCGTCCTTAAATACAGGAGAGGTGCCGGAAGACTGGAGGGTGGCAAATGTTGTGCCTCTTTTCAAGAAGGGCTGCAGGGAAAAATGCTGGGAACTATAGGCCGGTGAGCTTAACATCTATAGTTGGAAAGTTACTGGAGAGTATTCTGAGGGATAGGTTATACAGGCATTTGGAGGGGCAAGGGCTGATTAGGGATAGTTCCTCACTAATCTGATTGAGTTTTTTGAAGACGTGAACAAAAACGTCAATGAGCTGTAGATGTGTACATGAATTTCAGTAAGGCATTCGACAAGGCATTCGAAAGTTAGACCGCATGGGATCCAAGGAGGGATAGCTAAATGGATAACAAATTGGCTTCATGGAAGGAAGCAGAGGGTAATGGTGGAGGGTTGCTTCTCAGACTGGAGGCCTGTGACTAGTGATGTGTCTCAGGGTTCGATGCTGGGCCCGTTACTGTTTGTCAACTACATCAATGATTTGGATGAGAACATACGGGGCAAGATTAGCAAGTTAGCAGATGATACAAAAGTGGGTGGTATTGCAGATATTGAGGATGATTGTGAAAAATTGCAGCAGGATCTTGATCGATTGGCCAGGTGGGCCGAGGAATGGTTGATGGAATTATATCAGAGAAATGTGAGGTGTTACATTTTGGGGTGTTTAATAAGGGCAGGACCTACACAGTGAATGGTAGGGGTCTGGGGACTGTTGTAGGCAAAGGGATCTAGGAGTGCAGGTGCATGGTTCCTTGAAGGTAGATGAGGTGGTCAAAAAGGCTTCATCAGTCAGAGTACTGAGTATAAAAGTTGGGAGGTCATGTTGCAGTTGTATAAGACGTTGCGCAAGAGACACGGGTTCGATCTTGACCATGGGTGCTGTTTAAACGTAGTTTGTACGTTCTCCCCGTGATCGCATTAAATTTCTCCGGGTGCTCCGGTTTCCTCCCACACTCCAAAGACGTACAGGTTTGTAGGTCAATTGGCTTAAGTAAAAATTGTAAATTGCCCCTAGTGTGTATGATAGTGTTACTGTACAGGAGGGATCGCTGGTCAGCGTGAGTCAGAGAGTCGAAGGGCCTGTTTCCTCGCCGTATCACTAAACTAAACTAAGTTAAATTAGACTAGCCAATCTGTTACGGTTAGATACTGTTGGAGCAATCTAGAAAGGCCAGGCAGAGTTGGTGTTTAAAGTAACGTCCGATTTTTTAAAGCTGTTGGGCACCAGGAAGCCAATCAAAGCTGATTTCCTGAGCTTTGTACAGGTTTTATATATTCTCATATTCTTATATGACAAGATTACTCAGAAAATAGGTATTGATTACAGAATGGAGCTTACAGAAAGACTTAATTAGGTAACAGACAGAATAAAATGATTATCCACAAGTCTAACTTTGTTGACAATAGATCCAATTTTCTGTTGCAACGATGGGTGCACACTATAACATAATCCTGAAACTTGGGTGTTGTCACTGCTGTCTTCCATGTCCCTACTTTTAGGCTTTGTCTGTCGATTCCTGTCACCACATTCGTTGTAACAGAAAATTGGATCTATTGTCAACAAAATTAGACTTGTGGATAATCATTTTATTCTGTCTGTTACCTAAATAAGCCTTTCTGTAAGCTCCATTCTGTAATCAATACCTATTTTTCTGAATAATCTTGTCATATAAGAATATGAGAATATATAAAATTTGTACAAAGCTCAGGAAATCAAACCACATCCTTATTTACTAGTTATTCACCCTCTATTCTTCCCCTACAACAGATACTATAACAACATTTACAGTAAAATGCATTTGGAGGGAGAGGCACGGGCAAATGGGACTAGCTTGGAAGAGACATCTTGGCTGGCATGGACGAGTTGGGCTAAAGGACCTGATTCCATGTTATATCATTCTAATCAAGGAAAACATGTCATAAACCCACAAATCTGTCCAGCCTACAAATTGCTTTGGATTCAATGATTGAAAGATACAGAATGGAAACAGGCCCTTCGGCCCACCGACCATCGATTACCTGTTCACACGTTCTAAGCTATCCCATGTTTGGAGAGAGAGAGAGAGAGAGAGAGAGAGAGAGAGAGAGAGAGATAGCATGGATACAGGCCTTTCAGCCCACCGAGTCCATGCTGACTATCGATCACTCGTTCACACTAGTTCCATGTTATCCCACTTTTGGAGAGAGAAAGAGAAACAGCGTGGAAACAGGTCCTTTGGCCCACCAAGAGCATGCTGACCATTGATCATTCATTCACACTAGTTCTATGTTATCCCACCAGGATAGTGGAATATTAGATGTGGGGATCAGTTATGGCGTCAGAAGAGACTGCAGATGCTGGGGATCGCTGGTCGGCATGGACTCGGTGGGCCAAAGGGCCTATTTCTGTATTGTATCTCTAAACTAAACTAAACTGAAAATCTGCTGGAGGTTCATAGTGGGTCAGGCAGCATGTGGAGGGAAATTGACTGACCTCTTCCTGCTCTTCATTCACTGGCACAGTCTTAGACTGTCACCAATTTCAACAAAGAGCCTGTTCCTGTTCTATGTTCAATGGCCTTTCTCGATAATTCTCCCCAACTACTGAACTAATGCACTCCTATAGAGTCGCAGCACGAAAACAGGCCCTTCGGCCCATCTCATCTATACTGACCAAGGTGCTCCATCTTAACTAACACCAATTGCTTGCGTATGCTGCATATCCCTCTAAACCTTCCATATCCATGTATCTGTCCAAATATCTTTCAAGATATGCTACCTGCTATTTCCTTCCTATACAGCATGGAAACAGGCCTTTCAGCCTAACTAATCTATGCATAGCAAGCTATGCCTATATCCCTCTAAACCCATCCATAGATTAGGTTTAGGGTGAAAGCAAAATTTACTAGGAATCTGAGGGCCAACTTTTTCCACACAAAGGGTGGTGGGCGTATGGAACGGGTTGCCAGAGGAGGTATACGTATGAAGGAACTGCAGATGCTGGTTCAAACCAAAGATAGACACTAAATACTGGTGTAACTCAACGGGACAGGCAGCATCTTTGGAGAGAAGGAATGAATGGACATTTCAGGTCTCGACATTTTGTGTCTATCTTTGCCAGAGGAGGTCGTTGAGACAGATGCTATTGTGATGTTTAAGAAACATTTAGGCAGGTACATGGATAGGGCAGGTTTAGAGGGATATGGGCCAAATGCAGGCAGGTGGGACTAGTGTAGATGGGGCATGTTGGTTGGTGTGGGCAAGTTGGGCTGAAGGGCCTGTTTCCACGCTGTATGACTCGATATGACTATAAAGGGCCTGTACAGATATAAGGAGCTATATAAATACACTTTGGAGTTGTTGAGACAGACATGCTCTTAAACCCGAGGCAATAAAGCCATGGAGGGAGAAGGTTTGTGGAGTAGCTCCAGAACTTTCTACAGAGTCATGCTGAGGTTAAAGATCCACTGCATTGTAAACAGAAGTGAGTGATCGTCAGCTGGTGTCATATGTTTCCACTATCACTTCAATCTGATGGAGTCTGTGCTGTAACACGCTTGTAAAGATCAGGTTACCACCTCGTAAAATAATATATTGTCAACTGTACAAAGGCAGGCAGGCAGAACCAGAAATCCAGATGGAATGAGTTTGGACAGATGGGTAGAAGATCCATCGAACATAAAACAGTACACCACAAGAACAGACCCTTCAGCCCACAATGCCTGTGCTGTACATGATGCCTACTCTCATCTGCCAGCCCATAATCCAGATCCCTCCATTCCTTACGTATCCATGTGCCGATCCAAAAGTATCTATCATAGCTGCCTCAACCACTATCCGCGGCAGCGCGTTCCAGGCCAGTCTCTGATTAAAAACCTCACACCTTCTTTACTTCCCTCACCTTAGAGCTATGCCATCTAGTATCCATTTTTTCCATCCTTGTATAAAAGCTTCTGACTGTCTACCCTATCTATGCCTCTTATAACTTTATATAATTCTATAAGGACTCCTCAACCTCAGGCGTTCCAGAGTCTGAAACAATCCAAGTCTGTCCAAACTCTCCCTGTTGCTCATGCCCTCTAATCCAGGCATCATGCTGGTAAACCCCCTCTGCACCCTCTCCAAAGCCTCTACATTCTTCCTGTAATGGGGCAACGAGAAGTGCACGCAATATAGAAAGCCCTCGTTATAAAGGACTATAGGTGGGGGAATGGTATTCGTGAATGTCGATTGTCTGCTATAACTGAGTAATGTATAATGAGTAGAAACAAACTGCAGATGCTGGTTAATACACAAAAGGTCACAGAGAGCTGGAGTATCGCAGCAGGTCAGGCAGCACCTCGGCAGAAGATGGATAATGATGCTTTGGGTTGAGACCCTTCTTCACACTCTCGGTGGGGACTGGGCCTGGAGTCCAGGTGAGTTGACGGCACCGGCCTGCTGGCGGCCGGGAGAGAGGCGAGGATCGGCGGCGTCAATAGTCGCAGCCCGCCCGCCCGCCCGCGTGCGGCCGGATTACAAGTAAGGATCGACGGCAGGCATGGCCTGGGATCGGCCGAGGAAGCTGTGTGGGCCGGTGGTGGCGGCAGTACGTCCAGTCTGGTAGTGGCCATGGAGGCGGTGTTTGCCGGTGGTGGCGATGGGTAGAAGGTCTGACCTGGCAGCGGCTGGGGAGATGGTGCGGGCCGGCGGTGGCATTGGACGGTTTACTGTACACCCAGAGGTCACGGGGAGAATGTGTCAACTCCACACACATGCCCGAGGTCAGGATCGAACCCCTGGTCCCTGGCGTTGTGGGGCAGTTGCGGCACTGCGCTGCCCTCTGATTGAGGTGGACGTTGAGAGAGGCGACCCGTTCAACGTTACATTCCTTCCTCCTCCCCCATATTAACCACCCACTGCTCACCCGCTGTACCTGTCAGAGCCCCCCCTGCAGGAGGAGGGGTGGTGACCAGCCATTCTACTGATGCAGAAGTGCCAGCGGCCCACCCGTGCCGACTGGTGACTGGCTCCCCCCAAGCCGACAGCTCGCCCCTTTTGCAGGGTTACGTCCGGGGCCGGGTATTCCTTGAGAAAGAACACGCGGTGTCCACGGGCACCGTGGCGAGGTTCAGGGACCGCTGGGCACCACAGGATATCGACTATATCCTGGATCAGGATGGTAAACATAGTCATTTGATATTTAGTAATGCGTAGGTATACTTGGAGATTTTTGTATTCTGGTCGCGGGTGTATTGTCATTGTTTTGTAAATATTGATATTGTAAATAATTGATTAAATTTAGTTTTGATTTTTAAAACCCCATGGCATGCCAAGTGAGTGAATGGCATGCTCGTCTCCTGCCTGGCACCATCGAGTCTGAATTGCAGCCACCTCACTCAGTGGCTCCGGAATCGAATGACTGCTGCCTGCAGCACGCGGACTGCTGGGACATCTGCCAAGCCCACGAGAGCCAGGAGGTTCATCTGCTCATGAGTCATAGCAGCAGAATTAGGCCATTCGGCCCATCAAGCCCACTCTTGCCATTTAATCATGGCTGATGTATCTTTCCCTCTAAAAAAACAATTCTACTGCCTTCTCCCCAAATCCCTTGACACCGTACTAATCAAGCATCTATCAATCTCCGGCTTAAACATACCCATTGATTTGGCCCCCACAGCCTTCTGTGCCAATGAATTCCGCAGATTTACCACCCTCAGAAGAAATTCCCCCTCATCTACTTCCTAAAGGTACGTCCTTTTATTCTGAGGCTGTGCCCTCTGGTCCTAGGCTCTCCCACTAGTGGAAACATCTTCTCCACATCTACTCTATCACTATTCGGTAAGTTACAAAAGGTCCCTCCCCTCATTCTTCTAAATGTACAGGCTCAGTGCCGTCAAACACTCATTGTGTGTCAACCCACTCATTCCTGGGATCATTCTCGTAGCTGTGGTGTGGCTGTGTGGAATTGGCAGCTCCTTCCTCGGACAGCTGATGCCTGCCCTCCCCATAGAGCAGGGTGCCAGTCGCTGCCTCCAGACAGCCCGAGCGGAGCGACATGGGTCAACCTCAGAGCGGGTGATTGAGGACTGAGTCACGGCACAGCTGATCGAGGGGGCTGACCAAGGGCGACAAGCAACAACTGCCGCTAGCCCCAGGAGTTTTTACTGATAGTTCAGTTTAGTTTAGGGATTGAGAGTGAAAGTTAGATCAGCCATGTGTGGGAAGGAACAGCAGATGCTGGTTGATACCGAAGATAGACACAAAGTGCTGGAGTAACTCAGCGGGTCAGGCAGCATCTCTGGAGAAAATGGATGGGTGACATTTTAGGGCCGGGATCCTTCTTCAGACCCTAAATCAGCCAGGATCGAAAGGCGCAGTAGACTCAATGGGCTGAATGGCCTAATTCTGCCCCTATGTCTTATGGTCTCACGGTGCCCTGTTAATACATGTTGATGCCCACACATCTTTCTTTCAGTGTACAAATGGGGTGAAGGGAGCAGGGATCGTTGAGATAGGGAATCTAGAGTAACTAGTTGAGATGGGGCAATCTAGAGGGGAAGGGATGGACTGGAAGGGCCGAGAGGGCCTGTTTCCGTGCTGTAATTGTTATATGGTTTGTTATATGGATGAGGGAGCAGAGACATTGAAACAGAAAATCCTCTTCTTCTTCTTACATATGGCATGCACAGCCTAAAATTGTAAGACAACTTGTTCTGTTTGATCTTCTGTCTGTGCACGACAGGTTGATTGCATTTGTCGAAACACGGTGGACCACGTGAAGGTTGCAATCTCCCACCCCACATTGAAAATAAGTGCAGTAGACCATTTGTCCCTTCGAGCCAGCCATTCACTAAGATCATGGCTGATCATCCAATATCAGTACCCCATTCCTGCTTTCTTTGAGACGGATGGGGACCTAGAGGAACAGGTGCCATGGAGCAGAGAGGGGAGGACGTGGGATTTACATGGAGTGTGATACCACAGGAAGCCGCAGCTCTGCCCTCCCCAAGCATCCAGTCCCGTCTCCCAACATCTCCCCCGAAGGAAGCGCTGACTTCCTCTGGGTGGCAGGAGGTCACCACCTGGCCTGCTGACTAAGTGGCCCAGCCGGCAGTCACTGCCTTCCACCGGCCACCTGTTCGGCACGCCGGCTGCCTTCAGCTGCCGAGACACCGTGATTAATATCTGCGGAATGCGGGCAGTCAGTGGCGAAAAGAATCGTAACATTACACGACCCATACGTTCCAGTCTGGCCTTGCACACAAACCTACGGGCGGGAGGGGAGGGGGAGATGGGGAGGCATGGGGGGATCAGAGTTCTCCCCTTCCCCCTCCAGACCCACCCTGAGGAAGCTTACCTCAAACATGCAGCACATTTGCTCGTGAAGATTAAGTGCGCGTATCGACGAAATACGAAGATAGACACAAAATGCTGCAGTAACTCAGTTGGTCAGGCAGCGTCTCTGGAGAGGAAGGATGGGTGACATTTCAGGTTGGCCTCCTTCTTCAGACTGAAAGTAGAGGGGGGAGGGGTGGAAACTGGAGATAAGAAAAGGCTGGATCAAACCAGGGCCGGCAACAGGTGACTAAGGAAGGGTGGAGCCTACAATGGCCCATTGTTGGCTGGGGAAGAGGTGATAACAAATGGATATAAGGATGAGAACAGTGGAACTGGTTGGACGACTAGGGCAGGGGCTGAGGGGGAAGGGGGGGGTGGAGTTGGGGGGGCATAGGGGAGGGAATGCGGGGGTTACCTGAATTTGGAGAAATCAACGTTCATACTGCTGGGTTGTAAGCTGGCCAATCAAAATATGAGGTTCTGTTCCTCCGATTTGCGTGTGGCCTCACTCTGACAGTGGTGGAGGCCCAGGACAGAAAGGTCAATGTGGGACTGAGAAGGGGTGTTAAAATGTTTGGCAACCAGGAGATTGGGTAGGCCGAGCTGATGCAAGCTGAAGCTTCATCACGGAAGGCCAGCAGAAGGACTGACAACTCTGATGTGTAGGAAGGAACTGCAGGTGCTGGTTTAAACCAAAAATAGACATAAAAATCAGGAGTAACTCAGCAGGCGAGACAGCATCTCTGGAGAAAAGGAAAAGGTAACGTTTTGGGTCGAGATCCTTCTTCAGACTCTGGTGGGTCGAAGGGGCCGTTTCCATGAGTTATCCCTAAAACTAAACTCTATAACTAAGAACATGTAAGAGTACAGCAGAGGAACAGGTAATTCAGCACACAATGTCCATTCTGAACATGGTGCCAAGTTAAACTAATCCCCTCTACCTGTACATGATCCATATCCCTCCATTCCCTACATATCCACGTGCCTATCTAAAAGCCTCCTGAACGCCACTATCAGATCCGCCTCCACCACCAGCCCTGGTTCCAGGCACCCAACACACATCCAAAGAAACCCCAAGCATTTCCTTTAAACTTTGCCCCTCTGTCCTGGAAAGCCATGCCCTCTAGTCTTTAACATTTCCACCCTGGGAAAATGTTTGTGTCGACCCTATCTATGCCTCATAATGTCATACATATACTTCTAGTATCGTCTCCACACAGCCTTTGATGTTCCAGAGGAAACAGTCCAAGTTTGTCCAACCTCTCTTTATAGCTAGTACCCTCTAATCCAGGCAACATTCTGGTAAACCTCCTCTGCACCCTCTCCAAAGCCTCCACATCCTTCCTGTAATGAGGTGACCAGAACTGCACGCAATACTCCGAAAGGTGGCCTCACCAAAGTTTACAAAGCTGCAACATGGCCCAGACTGATGAAAGCAAATGCCGTGTATTACATTAGATGATCAATACTTTTAAATTGGATTGTTTTCTCTGGAGTGTTGGAGATGGAGTGCAGACCTGATAGAAGTACTATGTGACCTGTTACAAAAGAATGTGAAAGGAAGAATGCTATTAATAGGAGAAAGATCCAATTCTGGAGAATCTGCAAATCCGGACCACCAAACCAAACAGATTGCAGATTTTCCGGGTTTTCCTGTAAAAGTGAACAGAAAGAATTCTAGAGCATGGGGCGGCACGTTAGCATAGTGGTAGAGTTTTTTAATTTTTTTATTTCAAAATAGACTTTATTCAAATGATAAATATATACAATACATGAACCTTGCGGAAAATCCATCCGACATTTTCGGAGGCTGTACAAATTGATGAATACAGTTTAGACATTTCTTTTCCCCAAATTTCCACAAATCAGTCCCCCACTCGTGCTACTCATGTGGCCCACTGGCGTGGGATACCTTCCCTTATTTTGAGGGGCGTCTCCACCATACCGTGCCCCCCATGTCCAGCAGCGGAAGGACCTTAGACTGTGGCCCTCCCCCACCGAGCCTTGGCGTTGGTTGCACCGAGCTTCAGTGCGTCCTCAGCCGTACTCCTGCAGTCTGCAGCGGGCCAGTCGGCAACATTCCCTGACGGACCATCTCGCTCTGCTGGGTGTGAACAATGTTTCGGGCAGACCAAAGGCGTCTTTTACCGAGTTGATGACCCTCCAGCAGCACTCGATGTCAGCCTCTGAATGTTTCCCTGGGAACAGTCCGTAAATCACCGAGTCCTCTGTGACGGAGCTGTTCGGGATAAAGCGTACCAGGGACCCTTGCATTTTTCTCCAGACACTTTTAGCAAACCCACACTCTGTAAAGATGTGGCAACCGTCTCCTCGCCATAGCAGCCGTCCCGAGGGGCAGCGTGCGCTGGCAGTGAAGTTCCGACGGTGCAGGAAGGATCTGACTGGGAGGGCTCCCTCACCGCAGCCAAGCCAGGTCTTGGTGCTTGTTGTGAGTTCTGGCGATGAGGCATTTTGCCAGACAAGCTGGGCAGTCTGCTCAGGGAACCACGCCACCGGGTCCATAGAGTCCTTTCCCTGCAGTGCCTGCAGGACATTCTGTGCTGACCACTGCCCGATGGACATGTGGTCAAAGGTGTTGGTCCGGAAGAACCTTCCACAGACGAGAGATGGGCGCGGCAATGTCCAGCTGACTGGGCACATTGCGTGGCACCTGCGCCAGGCCATCCTTCTCAACACCGGGGACAGGTTGAACCTCAGCAGGTAGTGACACTTGGTGCCCACGTGCCTTGGCTCTACACTCCGCCTGATGCAGCCACACACAAAGGTGGCCATCAGAATGAGGGCGACGTTGGGCACGCTTTTACCCCCGTTGTCTGCTGACTTGTACATTGTGGCCCGTCGCACCCGGTCTATCCTCGACCCCCAGATGAACTGGAAGACGGCCCGGGTGATCACTGTGGCGTAGGAGGGAGGGACAGGCCACACTTGTGCCAAGTACAGCAGCCCCGAGAGCACCTCACACCTGATGACCAAATTCTTTCCCGTTATGGAGTTGCTGCCTCACACGACAGGAACCCAGGTTCGATCTTGACTATGGGTGCCGTCTGAATGGACTTTATAGGTTCTCCCCGTGACCGCGTGGGTTGTCTCTGATTCTCCGGTTTCCTCCCACACTCCAAAGACGAGCAGTTTTGTAAGTGGATTTGGATTCGGTAAAACAATTGTAAATTGTCCTTAGTGTGTAGGATAGGGGGGTCGCTGGTTGGTGCAGACTCGGTGGGCCGGAATATGCCCTTCAGCCCACCGAGTCTGCTCTGACCAGTGATCCCCCTATCCTTTAGTTTAGAAATACAGCGGCTGTACAACTCAATTACTCTGAATCAACATGTTTGGTTCAGGGTGTCATTTCCACTGACGCTCCAGAAACACAAGCATCTGTCGAACTTTTGTTTCCGGTGTCTCAGAATGGATCAGGATAATCTCGAAGCTCATCGAGGCAGAGACATTGGTTGAGCCTAATTTAAGCAGCGCTGGATTTTCACTTCATGCCACATCAGTGCCAGGGTGTCTCAGAGGTTTGAGGAGTCGTGCCAAGTGGCATATCCACAACCCGCTAGTCTGCACAGTGCTACTCCAAGCTGGAAAGGAATTTGTGTGTTGCTGTCTAAGTGTTGGTTAACAGGATTCCTTGCTGTTGCAGGCACTCATTAACAGAGCAGTCATTTGTGTGGATGGCCACAGGGGGAGACCCCTTTAAAGTGCATGATCTTAAAACAAGTGGTGCGGGAGAACTAAGGGCGGCACGGTAGCGTTGCTGCTTTACAGTGCCAGGGTCCTGACTACGGGGTGCTTGCCTGTACAGAGTTTGTACGTTCTCCCCTTAACCGCATTGGTTTTCTGCGCTGTTCCGGTTTCCTCTCACACTCCAAAGACGTGCAGGTTTGTAGGTTAATTGGCTGAGGTAAAATTGTAGATTGTCCCTAGTGTGTAGGATAGTGCTAGTGTACGGGGTGATCACTGGTCGGCGCGGACTCGGTGGGGGGCTGCCAAACAAAACAAAAGGGAGCCGGCTGGGAGGCTGCTGAGAACAAAGAGGGACTCGGCAGGGGGTCGCCTGTGGCCACGTGCGGTAGCAGGTCTGGTTCACCATTGCAAAAAGATAATACCGAACTACTCTTTGTAACTGTTGGCACCAGAAACGCGGCCACTCTATGTGCTGCCCAGGTGAAGTCTGCCGTATGTTTTTACTGGATTGTATACAGAAACAAAGAAATTCACTGTACCTAGATGCATGTGACAGTTAAGTATCAATGAATCATTGCTGCCTCACAGCTCCGGAGACCCAGGTTCGATTCTGACCTCGGTTGCTGCCTGTATGGAGTTTACACGTTCTCCCTGTGACCATATAAGTTATCTCTGTGTGTCACAGTCAAGCAGCACGGAAACAGGCCTTTCGGCCCAACTCGTCCATACCGAACAAGGTGCCCATCCAAGCTTGTCCCATTTGCCTGTGTTTGGTCCATATCTGGACCAATATAAACCTATCCTATCCATGTACCTGTCCAAGTGCCTTTAAAATATTGTTATAGTACCTGCCTCAACTACTACCTCCTCTTACAGTTCGATCCATATATCCATCACCTTCTGTGTGAACATGTTACCATCAGGTTTCCATTAAATCTTGCCCCTCTCATCTTAAACCTATGACTTCTGGTTCTTGATCCACATACTCTGGGTAAAAGACTCAGTGCAATTACCCTATCTATTCCTCTCATGATTTTGTACACCTCCATAAGATCACCCCTTAGTCCCCTGTGCTCCAAGGAATAGTCCTAGCCTTTAGGACTCTCAACCTCTATAGCTCAAGCCCTTGAGTCCTGGCAACATCCTCGTAAATCTTCTCTGCACTGTGTCCAGCATAGTGGCATCCTTACTATCGGAAGGTGACCAAAACTGAACACAGTGTCATTAAGTCAAATAGTATGGAAACAAGCCCTTTGACCCAATTCTAAACTCCCTATGTGGAGACTATCCCTTAGTTCTTGATCGTCCAGCCAGAGGCATCTTTGTTGTATCTGTAAGAATTCAGGATGCTTCAATAAAATCACCTCTCATTCTTCAAAACTCGTGATAGTTTAGCTTGCTCTCCTGAACCTTTCCTCTCACCAACCTCCCAGAGCTCAGGAATCGAAGAGATGACCCTTCATAGACACAAAATGCTGGATGAGAGAGGACGTAACTCAGTTATCGGTCAGGCAAAGAGACATCTCTGGAGAAAAGGAATAGGTGACGTTTTGTTCAGACTGAGAGTCAGGGGAGAAACTAGAGATACGAAGCAGTACAAAGAACAAATGAATGAAAGATATGCACTAGGACATATCAAGCCTTTCCATAGTGTCACTCCCATAAGAGAAACTCAGCCATAGGAACAGTGCGATGGCACAGAAGGGGGTAACCGTTCAGAACCCAGCATGCGCATAGCACAGCCCTCTCTATACTACTCTTTGCGGCAGCACGCGTGCACAGTGGCTTTAGAGTTTAGCTGCAGCCGACTCACAGCGCCGAGACCAGGTATCGATCCTGACTTTGGGTGCTGTCTGTACGGAGTTTGTTACGCTTTCTCCCCGGGACCGTGTGGATTTTCTCAGGATGCTGTCCGGTTCCTCCTCTCCCACACTCCACAAGGCGTGTAGGTTTGTAGGTTAATGTGGCTTCGGTAAAAACTGGTTAAATTGTCCTATTGTGTTAGATAGTGATTAATGTGTTGAGGGATCACTGTCAGCGTGGACCTCGAGAGGGTCGAGTTGCCTATTTACGGCACTGTTCTCTACAACTTAGAAAACGAAACCAACCTCTAATGCATATGGGGAGGACAACTAGTGGGAGAGTCCAGGACCAGGAGGACACATCCTCTTAGAAAGTAGATGTGAGGAGAAATGTTTTTAGTCAGGAGGGTGGTGTGTATCTGTGGGATTCATTGCAACAGACCGCGTGGAGGCCAGGTCATTTGTGGAATTTTAAGGCAGAGATTGACTGATTCTTGATTAGTAGGTGTGGGTGTTCACGGGGTTATGGGGAGAAGGCATGAGAATGGGATTGAGAGAGAGAGAAAGGACTAGATCTAATGGTCAGCGTACAGTAGGACGTAGGAAAGTAGGAATTAGTACCATTTCGGCNCCATCATGTTTACTACCCAATTCAATCATGGCTGATCTATCTCTCCTGACTAACCCCATTCTCCTGCTTCCCCATAACCTCTGACACCTGTAACTAATCAAGAATATATCAGCTCTGCCTCAAACGATCAGCCATAATGGACTCGATGGATCGAATAGCCTAATTCTGGTCCCAGGAACTTACAAACCTATGAAGGGGTGGATACGTGTGGGATTTTTTGGGCAGTAGGATAGTCCCAGCAGAATAGTGTAATAGCCCTTCATCTGAAGTATTTTACCTAGCACCCATGTTGTTACAACCGTGAATAAACACAATTGTGTATCAGCTTATTTTCACGAGAGGCGCCCCAGGAGAGGCTGATGCAGATGAAATCTGGAACAACAAACCTGTTTGGATTCCGTTTCATGGATGGGAATAGTTGGTGGGGATCCATGTCAGAATCCTACGTGGAATGGCGGTGCTCCTTGCCATCCGGACCCTGGCTACAAGGGACGCTGTACTAGTCCCTACCCCCACCCCCACCCCCCCCTTACCCTTGGCAGGGTACACAGTGTGGTCCTGACACAGGAGACGGGTTACTGGCCGAGGACATGATGGTCGGACAAACTCATCCTTCCTTCTCGTGCGATGCATCTCTTGTGTTCCATAAGGGAGTCAGGGAAAATAACACCGTCATTGCGTTCTTTACTTTACTTTCGAATTACAGCGTGGGAATGGGCTCTTCGCCCACCGAGTCCGCGCCGACCAGTGATCACCCTGTACACAAGCACTATCCTACATACTAAGAACAATTTACTTTTTTACCAAAGTCAATTAAGCTATAAACACGTCCATCTTTGGGAGTGTGGGAGGAAACCAGAGTACCCGGGGAAAACCCACTCGGTCACAGGGAGAACAAACTCTGCACAGCCAGTGCCGGCTGTCAGGATCGAACCTACGTCTCTGGTGCTGTAAGGCAGCAGTTCTACCGCGTGCCACAGCACCGCCCTCTATTGCCTGTTAGATGCATTACAGTGCTCCGGCCGAGGCCAAGGCACAGGTGTACTGTCGCCAACTGCACCATGTTGCGAAGGCAATGGTGTGGACCAGGGTTGCCTGGGTCCCCTGACTGAGCCGTCTCTCTAGAGTGCACGGAGCAGCTGTGAGGCTCTGCTGCCTTCTCCTCAATGTGCTTAGATTCACAGAGGGTTGCAACAAAGGAGAGCATATGTAACAGTCTTTTCAATCTCTCTGGGTTCGGTGGGCCAAAGGGCCTGTTTCCGCGCTGTATTTGTAAACTAAACTAAACTAAACTTAACAGTGGTGAGTTTCTCAAACAAGTCGGATTAGAGTCATAGACTTACAGCATGGAAACAGGTCCTTCAGCCCATAACCTTGCTTACGTCGGACCCATTTCAATGCCCCATCTACACCAGTCCCACCTGCCTGCATATGGCCCATATCCCTCTAAACCTGGGAAAGATACAAAGTGCTGGAGTAACTCAGCAGGTCAGACAGCATCTCTGGAGAAACGAATAGGTGACATTTCGGGTCAAGATCCTTGAAACCTATCCTGTCCACGTACCTGCCTAAATTATTCTTAAACGTTGCAATAGTAATTCGAAGCCTTAACGGTATGGATTGGGAAACACTCAGAGAGAATCCAAAGTGTTTCCAAGATTCACAGCGCCTGCGCCCACCTAAATACACAAAGTATTTTGCCCAGAGTTGGGAAATTGAGAACCAGAGGACATAGGTTTAAAGTGCAGGAAAGATTTAATAGGAACCTGAATGGTAACTTTCTTACACAAAGGGTGGTGGGTGGGTGTATGGTACGAGTTGCCAGAGGAGGTAGTTGAGGCAGGTACTATTGCAACATTTAAGAAACATTTTAGACAGGTGCATGGATAGGATAGGTTTAGAGGGATATGGGCCAAATGCATGCTAATTGGCTTCTGTTAAAAAAATTGTAAATTGTCCCTGTTGTGTAGGATAGTGTTAGTGTACGGAGTGATTGCTGGTCGGCGAGGACGCGGTGGGCCGAAGGGCCTGTTGACACGCTGTATCTCTAAAGTAAAGTGAAAGTAAAGTTAATTGAGAAGAGGATGCATTAATTTTTCAACAGGTGTTTCCTGAACCGTGGCAGGAGAGCCCTGAGTAAACGTCAATGCTACCTGTGTGGACTGGGTTCCCTCTGCTGGCTGCTGATGGTTCCGTAGAAACATAGATAATAGGTGCAGGAGTAGATCATTCGACCCTTCGAGCCAGCACCGCCATTCAATATGATCATGGCTGATCATCCTAAATCAGTACCCCGTTCCTGCTTTTCCCCATATCCCTTGATTCCGTTGGTGCAAAGTGGCGCAGAGTTGGTGCATCTAAATCTCTGTTGAAAACATCCAGTGATTGGCCTCCACTGACTTTTGTGGCAGAGAATTCCACAGATTCACAACTCTCTGGGTGAAAATCCACAGATTCACAAATCCCCTGATCATTGGCAGCTCTCCCTCACCTACCTTCAACAATTCAATGATACTTCATTAGAACACATACATAGGTGCAGTGAAATGCTTTGTCTCTGCACACAACTGTTAAAATCATACAGCAGACTTCACCAAGGCAGTGCACAGAGTTGCCATGTTTCTGGTGACGACAAAATTACAAAAGTTCTTCATACAGTCATATGTCTTTGCAGTGGCAAACCAGGCCTGCCGCCCTCTTTGCTCTCTGTGGTCCCCCAGGCTGGTCCCTTTTTGCTCTCTGCGGCCCCCCCTCCCCCCCCGACCCTCTTAATTCTCAGCAATGCGGCCCACGGGGCCCTCTTAGTTCTCGGCGAACCCCCTCCGTCCCCCTCTTTGCTCTTCCCCCCCCACCATCGTTCAGCTCTGCGGTACCAATGAGATGTAATCATGGTCTGCTGCCAGTTCACTTGGTCCTTTGGTCTTGCTCTCCTTCTTTCCCTCAGCAGTATTCTGCTTTTTATACAAACCCCTTCATCAAAACCTCAACTCCACTACATCACCACACAGCCTGCTACTCGGGTTTTGGTTTCAGTATAGTGGTAGCAGTAGTGCAACCAGCACTCATGGGTGCTGAGGGCTGATCCTTTGTCCACGCTGACAGTTCTTCTCATTGTGTTCCATTCCTGGTATCTGAAACACCCGAAGATCAGTCAGCGTAATTGAGTTGGGAGGTCAGGTTAGATAGTTGTATAAAGATGTTGGTGAGCCCATTGAGCATTTAAGAGTATTGTGTTCAGCTTTCAAGTTCACCATGTTATAGGAAAGAGTTGAAAGGATTTGCAAGGATGTTGCCCAGGACTGGCGGAGGGTCTGAGCTACAGAGAGAGGTTGAGCAGGCTGGGAATCTTATTTCGTTGGAGTGCAGGCGGATGACCAGGAGGTGATCTTTTAAAGGTGTATTAAAATTATGAAGAGGAATAGATAGGTTAATGGACTGAAGTTGTTTCTACCCAGATAGGGGAGAATCAGCAAGATACCAGAGGGCATTTTGGTTTGGAGTGTGAGGGGTAATTTTTTTTACACAAAAGTGATGTGTGGTAATATGGAACAGCTGCCAGAGGAGGTAATTGAGCAGGTTACTATCACAATGTTAAGCAAACATTTGACAGGTACATACATTATAAATAGGTTTAGAAGGAGATGGACCAAATGCAGGCAGGCGGGACTGGTGTAGATGGGGCAACCACACCTTGGTTGGCTATGGGCAGGTTGGAATGCTGGAGATGGCATGGTGGCTCAGCAGTAGAGTTGCTGCCTTACAAGCGCCAGAGGCCTGGAGTTTGAATCCTGACTATGAGGGTGCCGCAAACAGTACGGTGTTTGTGCGTTCTCTCTGTGACCACATGGGGTTTTCTCTGGGTATCCTCTGGTTTCGTCTCTGCGCACTCCAAAAGACATTGCAGGTTGTTAGGTTAATTGGCTTTGGTAAATAAGATTGGTCAATAGGTCCGAGTAGTGTGTGAGGGTAGTAAGTCAGTATACGGGGTGATCGACTGGTACAGCGTGGGGACCCGGTGCGGCCGAAGGACGCCCTGTTTTGAGGCACTGCATCTCTAAAATCAAAGTCTCTTAACTCTGTTGTGGCGATCCTGTAGAATCTCTATGACTGCGCCGAACACCCTCTGAGTTCCTCCAGCACTTTGCTGCCCAACCCTCTGAATTCCTCCAGCACTTTGCTGCCCAACCCTCTGAGTTCCTCCAGCACTTTGTTTTCCACTCAAGATTCCAGCACCATGTGTCTCATTTTTTCAGGGCTGCCAACATTGGGTGGGAAGTTGGGCGAGGCGTGAGAAAATTGAGAGAGGACCAAGCCCGAGGGAGCGTAGCGACCGGGAAGGTGGGGGGGGGGGGTTGAGGGGGGTTTACAAGGTGTAGTATAGAAGAGACCCTGGTGAGAGCTTAATCTATATGAAGATGGGGACCCCCCGTTCCCTAAAGAATGAGACATCTCCGAATGCCCTGGTTTGGAACACCTCATCCTGGTTGCAGATGCGGCGTAAGACGGAGTAATTTGGTGCAGGGGATGGAGTCCTTATAGGTAACAGGTGGAAGAAGTGTAGTCCAGATCTGCCATGGGTGTCAGTGAGTTATATTAGTGATGTCGGTCCAGCTATCTGTCACCGACCTCGATTGGAGATGTCTAGAAAACACTGGTGAGATGTCGGAAATGGTCCATGAGTATTTGACTTGCCAGATGGAAGTTAGTGGTGAAAGGCATGAAAGTACTACTTTCCACAATTCCTCCTCCGTCTTATCACCGCATTCTGCACCCAGGATGAGGGGTTTCCAGCCCCAACCAGGGCATCGAATGTCCTCATTCTTTAGGGAACGGGGTTCCCTCTTCTACTATAGACGAGGGTCCTCTTTCTATACCCCTTAACTCTGCTCTCACTCTCCCATCCCCCCACTCGTAACAAGAGCAGAGATCCCACTTGTACCTCACCTTTCCACCCTTACAAGCCGTCACATACAACAAATAAAATCCTCCGACATTTTCGCACCTTCCAACGTGGAATCCCACCACTAGCCTCATCTCTTCCTACCATCCTTCCCTTATTTCTTTCGGCTTTATCTGCAGAGTCTGCCTCCCATCAGTAACTTCTTCTGGTCGATTCGTCCCTTCCCACAAACCAAACCACCCCTCTCCTGGCACTTTCCTTGCAGATCGCAGGAAATGGCTTACACTTGTCGCTTTACCTCCCCCTTCGACTCCTCCATACCAAGGACCCGAAGCAGTCTTCCTCCAGTGCGGCAGAGAGATTCACCTACACCTCCTCCAACCTCATCTATTGCTTCCGCTGCTCGATGGTGTCCAGCTGCTCTACATTGGTACAGTTGGGGGCCTGGCAGTCGCTTCGACCCAACACCCTCCGCTCGGCTTCACAATAACCAACCTGATCTCACGGTTGCTCAGCACTTCAAGTTCCCCTCCCATTCCGAATGCAACCATTCTGTCCCTGGGCCATCTTCCTATGGCCAGATTGAGGCCCACCGTAAATTGGAGGAGAAGCACTCTCTATAATTTCGCTTGGATTAGTTTACACCCCAGCAGTATATAGGAACATTGACTTCTCCAATTTCAGGTAGTCCTTGCTTTCTCCTTCTTGCTTTCCCCTCCCCTTCCCAGCTCTCGCCCTGACAGCCCCCACTGTCTCCGCCTCTTCCTTTCTTCTTTTCCGTCCCACCCCCCCCACCCGCCCACATCAGTCTGAAAGAAGTGTCTCTTCGGACCCGAAAACTAGCCTAGTTCCTTCGCTCCATAGACTGCTTTCCTCACCCGCTGATTTCTCCATGCATTTTTGTCTACATCGATTTTCCAGCATCTCAAGTTCCTTGCTTAAACAATATCTAATGCAGGCACAATCTTTTATGGGCGCATTTTCATGGACCAATTTTTGTATAACAAAATTTTGCTTACATCCATTGGCTTCCGTGTTATCTAACTTCCCTAGTTACTTGTCCAAAGAAATCATCAATTGGTTGAACACACAACGTTTCATCCAAAAATTATACTCACTCAGCTGTCTGGTATTCTGTATACCCATTTCCTTAATTTTCCTAATCAAACGGTCCTGAAGTCATTTTCACCCCCAATATTTTCAGTATTTTTGGCTTGTTTCATCTCAGCGGGACATTTCCGAAATGCAAAGTCCATTATTTCAAATAATATTAAGCAATTATAATATTTCTATTTAATGGTGATCTTGAGCGTAATATAATAATATTTTCTGTGGTATTCAATAAACACAGTAATGATAAAAAAATCTTGTTTTGATTGCATCTACCAACATTGCATACATTATTATGATTACAGTTAATAATTAACCAAGGGCAAAATTTTTGTTCCATATGCTCCCCATTCCCAATCACATTTACATTGGAAGTATTGAAATCCAAGTGAAGTTTAAATGGCACCAAAAAATTAAAACGTCAGGATGGAATGGATATTCATTACGGTGGTAGGTTGGGCGTCCAGTTTTTTTCAGGCACTAATGACTATATATCAAACTTTGAAACTTCAGATGTCTCTGGTTCAACTTAACATTTAAAGACAAATACAGACCTCCTCACACACATTCACCTGCAAGTATCTCTGGTCACTCCTTTAAAATTTGCTCGTCTTTGGAACAAGCTCTAAACTAACACATCCCTCTGAATCAGTTTTCCATCTAATTACACTCCATGAGGATGTTCATCTATGCGTTCAAATATAATAAAAACAACGAGATTGGGGACATTTTTTTCAAACCTGTCAAAGCAATTTGCTGGGGGGGGGGGTGGGGGGAGGGGGGGGGGGTAGAAATACGTCAGTGAGGTAAACAAAATATAATATAGTGTTGAGTGGCAAAAATGACAAATTAGTGCTAAACCTTTTTTTCCCGAATAATTTAAAAGCTGAAGGAAATAATGGGGTTATCGGTGGCTGTAAGTTGTGGACCACAGTCAGCCTGACACATTGCATGTCATTTTAATATTAAATTTTATTGATAGGTTATTCTGAATTAATAACTATGAAGGTTTTGTCAACTCAGGCTAGAATTACAAATCAATAAACATTAGCCCAACGGTCCGAAGCACGAAAGGCGCGCTGAGCATTGGGATCGAGACATGCACGAACAACTGGCCTCATTTAACCCCCTTCCCCGCTCACATCTGGCAGTGCCGCCGTTTGATGAAACACCTCTCTCCTGCGAATCGCCTCGGCCTTGCTCATGGTCAGTTGCTTCCCGCATCCTAATTCCTCAATTCCGACTTGCCGCACATGAAGCTGAACATGGCGCTCGACTTTGCTGCGCTGAGTTACTTGGACCACGTTGGTGATGGTGGCATATGGAGTTTAATTGTTTTTTGGATATATGTGAGGTTTAATCCCACTTTGGTGGCCAAGAACTAGGAAGGCAGATTATTCAGATAACTGTATGAATAGAAGGTGTCCAAGTTAGAAAAACGGGAATACCAGACAAGATTTGGGTGGTCCTTGTTCAATCCAATGCACGGAAAGTAAGAATCAGTAGGTACAGCAGGCAGTGAGAGAAAGCATAATGGCATGTTGGCCTTCATAACAAAATTTTAAACAAACAGACTGGGTCATTCCTTCTTCTCCCCCCCCTCGCTGCTGTGAGGCAAAAGGTACCAGAAAGCTGCACCACCAGAGAGAGCAACAAATATCTTAATCTGCACTTTTTTTTGTGTAGATTGACCGGTTGTGTTACTCCGGTACTTATTGTGTGGCTTGTTTTGTGTAAACCGGCATCTGCGGTTCGTTGGGGCATGAACCATATTGCTGGTGTATACGCTAGATAGGTTACCAACATATCTGTCTTTTTCTTTTTCCCCTGAACTCATGTTGTTGCCCCCTGGGAGAGTGGACCTTCCCTTGTAGCGAGGGGTCACCCTTGGAGTTGGCCCCTCATCCCCTCAATTTCCCCTAAATCATTCCCCATTCCAGTCTCGCAGTTCCTCGGTGCCCATCTACGCTCCGTGCCTCATTTTCCCCCTCCTTCCACATTCCTCTCACGCATCACATCCGCCAGACATTCAATGGAGCAGCAGTGCCGCAGCCCATCAGTGTCCCATCCCCTCATTCCCCCAATGTCCCCTCATCCACTCAGCTGTCCCTTCAACATCGGATCAGTGTCCAGTCACCAGACCACTGACTGACGTGTGTAGGGACTGAGGGACACGTGAGTGGATGAGGGACCAATGGAGTGGATGAGGGACACTTGAGCAGATTTTTGAGAGGACCATTGGATCACTGAGTGTGATGAAGCACACACTGAGAGTCAGTTGGTCACGAGGACTGCCCAAGTCTGAGGGACATTGGGGGAGCACGGGCTCAGTGCTTCCCTCAATGGCCCTCATTGACCAACTGAACTCTCAGTGTCCTTCATTCCCTCAGTGTACCATTGGTCCCTCAAAATCTGCCTCAGTGCCCCTCATTTCCCATCAGTGCCCGGCTTGGCGCCAGATGGGGAGGGGGGAGGATGGGGGGGGTCACGTGGGCTCCGTGGCGGAGCGAACGGACCAATCGCTTCGCACGAGCTTCCCTTCGACGGCGCTTTGCATGTTTGGCGGGGGTTTCGTCGCAGATCGGACAGCGGCTCCGCCAATCGGATTGGACCTGTCCACCCATGGCCGGAGCGAGATGTCCAATGGTCAGCGAAGGGGGAGGCGCGGGGACATGGCGTGCGCGTTATAAAAAGGCGGCGCTGTCCCGCGCAGCGTCCGCTGTGTCTGCGGGTGATGAGGAGCCGGAGAAGAGCCTCGACGCGCGCCGCGCCATCGCCCCGCCCCCGCCACGTGTGGGACGCCCCGGCCCTCCGCCCGGCACTCGCCTGCACACCCCGCATCGCCCCGCCATCCGCCCGGCTCCACGTGTGGACGCCGCGCACCCGCCACGTGTGGCGCCGCCGCGACCCCGCCCGCCGGCCGGGGATCCGTCAACACGCCAATTCATCGCTTGGTCAGCGACTCTTCAACGCGGAACCGGGTCAGTCGCGTCGGACACGACCCCCACGGATCAAGGCCAAATTACATCGCCCTTCGCCCCTCTCACCGCAAATTTAATAATAATACATCCTCTCAGGGGTCACTCCTTCCTTCCCACCCGCCCTGTCTACGCACCGGCTGACCGACGGGTTCAGGATCGAGCGGTGAGTATGAAGGGGTGTGAGGGCGGGGAGTCTCTTTCTCGTGTCATTCTGCTCCATCGATGGTGTTCGCGCTTACACAAACTCACCGGCGCTAAGTCCCCGCAAGTCCAGCCCCGCACAAATATCTGCAGGTCAGGTTGGCTCCGAGTTGATCCAGCGCCCCTGGACCGCTCTGCGACCGGCCTTGATGGCGAGGGAGACCGCGACCTGAGATGTGCTTCCAGACCGAGATCTTGGCGGAGACCGGTGAATTCTTCTTACCGAGATCTCCTCGGTAAGAAGAAAAAAACTGTGGAACTCAGCGGGTGTTAGGCAGCATCTGTGGAGGGGAATGGGACAACCGACGGAAACGTTTTGGATCGTGACCCTTCATGGCTCCAATCCTGTCTCCATTTAACAGATCAGTTTCCGACGACGGCAGGTAGCAGAGGTTAATGATCACCATGGGCTGGCATGACACATCGTTGAAGATCCCAAAGGCCAATCTTGCTCCAAGCTCTATGTGATCTTCCACACCTGGCGCTGGAGAAGCTGTTGTGGAACAACTTGGTGGAAGTTGTTCCTGAACAGCTGCTCCACATGTGGAAGTTTGTTTCAAACTTGGAGAATGATTGGCCTTTTTGCAAAAGCTTTTGATTCTGTCCGCAGACGTGGCTCTACCAGGTATTGGAGACAATTGGAGGTCCACCATGTCTTCTAAACCTCACTCAGTCCTTCCATAAGAACATGCATCTACAGTGCAATTTGATGGTGCTACTTCGGACAGTTTCCCCATGATTAGTGGAGTGGATTGGGAGTATAAAAATAGAGTTAATGGGAAAGCAAGTACAGGAAAAGTTACAAAAGACTCCCAAATTAATGGGAAGGAAAGTTCGAGAAGGGATAAGAGACTAAGGCAAGGGCCAATAGTGACCGGTGTGAGAGGGGAGGTGAATACCGAAGTTAAAGTGTTCTATATTAATTCGCGAAATATGAGAAATAAAGTGGACGAGCTTGAGGCTCAGAAAATTGGCAAGTGTGATGTGGGAACGACAGAGACTTGGCTTGCAAGAGTTGACCAGGGCGCTGGGAACTGAATAGTGCAAGGTGGGGTATATGTCCTATCAAAAAGAGACAGGCTGGTGGGCGAAAGTGGGGGTGTTGGGGTAGCCATGTTGTGAGGCGTGACATTCAGTCCCTTGCGAGGGGTGACATAGAAACAAGAGATGTAGAGTCAGTATGGATAGAATTGAGGCATTGTAAGGGTAAAAATCCCTAACAGGACATCTACAGGCCCCCAAATAGTAGCCTTGTGAGATGTAGAGTCAGTATGGATAGAACTGAGGATTTGTAAGGGTAAAAATCCCTAATTGGACTTTCTAACAGGCCCCCAAAATATTGGTACCTGGCATAAGAGTTGTAAATCATTGAATCAAGAGTTAAAAAATTGCGGCATGTCGTACGGTAATACTACTGTTATGGGAGATTTCAACATGCAGGTAGACTGGGAAAATCAAGTTGGTACTGGACCCCAAGAAAGGGAGTTTGTGGAGTGCCTCTGTGATGGATCTCTTAGAACAGCTTGTACTGTGAGCCTACAGGAAGAGAAAGGCAATTCAAGGATTTAGTGTTGCTTAATGAACCGGGATTTGATAAGGGAACTCAAGGTATAAAGGGAGCCATTAGATGAGGTGATGACCATATGATGTTTTATATCTTACAATTTAGAGTGAGAATGGGTAAAATCAGAGAAAGGTCAGTATTACCAGTTGAACCAAAGGGGGCACTATGGAAGCCAGTGAGGGAGGTGCTGGCCAAAAGTTTGGTTGACTGGAAAGATACCCTAGCATGGATGACATTGGAACAACAATGCAGGGTATTTCCGAGAAAAAAATAACAGAAGTGCAGGAAAAAGTTCATTCCCAAATAGGAAGAAAAAGATTCAAGGGAATTAAGGGGTGACCGTGGCTGACCCAGGGAAGTCAGGGACAGTATAAAAATGAAAGAGAAGTATAACATAGCAAAGATTGAGCAGGAAGGCAGAGGATTGGTAATGTTTAAAGAACAACAGAGGATATCTTAGAAAGGCAATACGGGGTGGGGGGGGGGGGGGGGGGGGGGGGGAAGAGATGAGGTACGAAGGTATCAGCTAGCCAAGATATAAACGGATGGATAGTAAAAAGCTTTAGGTAATGGATGATAGAGGAAAAAAATAATAAAAAATGAGTTAAGACCAAAGTTTTGACCCTTGAGACTGACTTGAAAAGTGATGAATTTAATTATGGGGAACAAGGAAGGGGAACGGAAAATGGCTAAGATGAGTTAACATACTGTGCGATCTGTCTTCACTAATGGAAGACAAACAATCTTCACTGAATTGAAACTAGTGGCCAGAGTTGGGGGGTTGGACTATGGATCTGATCAGGAAATCCTCATACTGAGGAAATGGGGGAAAACTGATGGGATCTGAACGAATGCATAAATCCCCAAGGCCAAATGGTCTGACTTGTACTATAAGAAATGGCTGTAGAATTTGTGGAAGCTTTGGATAATTTTCCAATGTTGATTCAGGATCATTTCCTGTGTGGATGAGGGTAGCTACTTTATCCCACTTTTAAGAGGAGAAGAAAAACGGAATTTATAAGACCAGTACCCTAATCGGTGGGTTGCACATTTATGGCTGTACAGGTACAGGGCTGTCCCACTGCGATTTTTTTGTTATGGTGGTGATGTCCATGGACTAAAGGTTTTCCCCGATTCGCCGGTATTTCGACCCCAAACAAGGCACTAAATACGGTGTTCCTGCACGGCAGGCAAAAACCAAAAAAGTCGTTGTCCAGGAACGAAAAAATAATCAGCAAACAAGTCCGTAAACGGAAGGCAGCGGAGCGGAATGAGCAAATGAATACATCTGCAGTGCCGCGGGAAGGGCTGGTGGACAAGGTGGAGCGGGCGGGACGAATGACGCGGGTTGGACACCGCGAGCAGCGGTAATGAGCGGCGGCGGTTGGACACGGGCGGCGCGGGGAACGAGCGGCTGTTGGACATGAGCGGAGCGGGAAGAGCGGGGGACAGCGGCGGTCGGACACGTTTGGAATGAGCGAGCGGTTAAGAGCGCAGCGGGAAAGCGGGGGCGGGTTGGGAACACGTGCAAGCGGGAAATGTGATCGGCGACGTTTAGGACACGTGCCGGGGAAAGGGCGGGAACGGGAATTCACGCGGTCCGGATCCGTGGGGAAGCGAGGGCTTGAGCGGAACGGCGGCGGTTGGAGTTGCGGGAAGGGCGAAGGGAATGAGCTGGCGGTCGGACACGTGCAGGCGGGAATGAGCGGCGGTTGACACTGCACGCGGAAACGAGCGGGATAACAGAGCGGCGGTTTGGAACACGTGCAGCTTGAAGGGCGGGAGCCGAGCGGCGGTTTATCCTCGTCGACAGAGCGGGGGAGGCGGGAAAATGGCGGCGGTTGGGACACGTGCAGCGGGGGGAAGGGCGGGGAAGCCGGGGGGAACGACGAGCCGGGTTGGATCGTGGGTACAGCGGGATGATGAATGCGGGAACACGGGAACGGAGCGGATGGTGGGAATGATGGTCAGGACAGAGAAAAGTTTAAAGACATCGTCACAAGGAACATAGTAACATTTAGCATTGTGGGAAAGGGCCCCACTTGTGGTGATGTTTGACAATAGACAAATAGTGTCAGGAGGAGGCCATTTAGCCCTTTGAGCCAAGCACCACCATTCACTGTGTGATCACGGCTGATCATCCCCCCATCACCCCAGTGCCTGCAGTTCTTGCCTACATATGACTATCTTATCTCTTAAGGTATCTAGTTCACTGAGAAAGCCCCAAAACCGGCCTCGACCGACTGAGGCAGAGAATTCCACACGCGCCACTCTTTGGAGAAAACAGTGTTTCCATCCTCTCTCCTTTCTGGCTTACTCCTTTATATTCATCTTGTGGCCTGGTTCTGAACTCCTGGTTCTGAACTCCCCAACATCATCGGCCATGTCATTTAGAATGAGTTTATTTTGTGCTATACGAAAGGATGTTTAGTGTGTTTAAAATGAGTTTTGTATAGTTTGAAAATAGAAGGAAGGTTTGACGAGTTGGCGATTTTTGGGTCGTTGCCATACATATTCTGGGTGGCCATGACTGAGAGTCACTCAGTTTTACTGTAACATGGTGAAATGTTACCTGTGAAACTAAATAGGTTCATCAGGATCTCTGCTGGACACCTGTAAAACCCGTCAAGTTGTATGACATACACGCTGATGTATGCTGTCCTTGCGGGTGACGTCCCAGGTTAGGGTTTAAGGGACCAACAGATGGGCTGGTGAAAATATTCGTCGTTCCAAATGCATAGATTTATAAACTATATTAAAATTAATGACAAATAAAATCCTATTGTTTATTTTTTTTTTATGCAAGTGAGTCGTTCAGTTTCATTTACAGATGTTATTGGATCCGCTTCCAGATCAAATTCATCATCTCTCTAACTTTTCACAAGGTGTATTCAGTGAGTGTAAACTGAACTCCCATCTCCCCTCTTTCCTCCCCTACACCCCATCCCTCCTCCACTACCCCCCGTTACCCATTCTACTCTCCCCTATACTTCTCACTCTCCCTTCCCCCCCCTCTTCCTTCCCCCTCTTCCTCTTCCCCCCCGTCTCTCCTCCCCACTCCACTCTTCTATCCCTTCTTCTTCCCCCCGCCGCCCCTTACTCCCATTTCTCGCCAACCTCCCCACTGTTCCCCGTTGAAAATGGACAAGGGAGAGCCAGTGGATGTAAGTGTAACCTGACTTTTCAGAAAGCATTCGAAATAAGGTACCACCAGGGAGAATTAGTGATAAAATTATGGACATGGTTTTGTGGGTAGAATGCTTGGCATGGATTAGAATAATTTTTTTGTTTGGATATTAATTTAGTGCAAATCAGGAGATGGACAACATTTAAACATTCACTCACGGAAGTCCTTAGATTGCCTACCATGTTTAGTATGCTATAACACTAACTACACTTATGACTAGATGTAGTTTTTTTTCTTTATTTATGCACTCTCTTTATCTCTTAATCTATCCCTTTTTTGAGTTACTATTTCTGATTGTTACTATATATTATTTTACCATTTGAGTGGAATTATACATTACGCAATAGCAAAAGGCGATATATATGTGAGAGACAATCAAGGATTTTGAAATTCGTCTATTCGAAGTTCGGGTGGTAAGGTCTGGTATGTCGCCGAACTGTTACCCATTTGCTCTATTTATAACAATCCCTTTGATAATAGATACAAGACTTACATATATGAAATACGGGAATGGATGAATAACCTTTTGTAGTTGGAATGTAAAAGGGTTTAACAAACGCAATTAGAGAAGGGTGTGGGAGAAGGTATAAATAAAGCACATTTAAAAGCACTTTATAAAATAGAGGGAGAGGGTAAGTGCTGATTGCATTGGGTTATCCAACGCGAGGGGACTTGGGACTATTGAAAAAAAAGAGTGGCAGTAAGAGTGAATGAATAGATTAAAGGCCTAAAATATTGATAAAGTAATATACACTCTTCTTTCAACACAACAAATCTATAGAGTAGCAATATTAATTTGTAAAGGCAACTGCATTTAAACATACTTCAATAATAACCTGATAGTGAGACGGTTAGATATATTATTGTAATAGGGAGAATTATAGAACAACACACTCAAAACAATGATTTGTTGTTCAATGTTTATGGCCCAAATTTTGATAGTCCGCTGTTTTTTAAAAATATTTTTAATTTACTATCCCTGAATTAATCACAACACAAAGCTCTAATAATTGGAGGAGGGTGATTTAAATGCACACACTAGTATCCTTATTTGGATAGATCTCAATCAATCAAAACAACGGAACACTAAATCGCATTCCATTGAATTTAATAATGATGCATAATAATAAAGACACTAGTAATATTAAAGATGTTTGGAGATTGCAAATCCAACAGGACGAGAATACTCATTTTACTCTGACCTGTGCATAAAACTTGAATTCAGGAATAGAGTATTTTCTGGTAGATTTAAAACTCATTCCACTTACGTATAATTCAAAATATCATAATATTATAATTTCAGATCATGCACCCTTAACTTTTAAGATGAAAATAACTGGTAAAATGGAAAAACAAGGTCAATGGAGATTTAACCCACACATTTTAAAGGACAAAATAACTCAAGAATATATTACAAAACAGATCAAGATTTTCTTTGAAACAAACGATACACCAGAAATATCTTCATCCCTCTTATGGGAAACTTTTAAAGCGTATGTTTGGGGAATTATGATATCTTCTCAAGCATTTTATAATAAAGAGAATCGGAAGGTACAACAGGCATTGGAAAGAAAGATTAAACAGTTAGATACAGAGAACGCTGTTAACCCAACTATGATAAAACATAATAAAATCTTTGCATTGAAATATAAATTAAATAAAATACAGTCAGACCAAGTTGTAAAACTATACCAATATACTAAACAAATACAATTTGAATTTGGTGACAAACCACATAAACTATTGGCTCGTCGGTTAAGAAAACTGGAAAGAGAAAAATTAATTTATAGGATTAAATCAGATTAACGGGAATTACTAGTACAAACTAAAGATATAAATGAGAGATTTTTGCAATATTATAAAAATTTATATTCAGCTAAAACAAAAGAAAATCGAATAGGAGTAGAAACATTTAAAAAAAATTGTAATCTTAAAGGACTGGATTTAGAAGATAGGGAATTATTAAACGTTGAAATAACTACTAAAGAAATTGAAGAAACTATTAGATCATTAAAAAATGGTAAAACTCCAGGACCAGATGGTATTGGAGCAGAATTTTATAAAATATTTTATGATATGATAGCTCCACGTTTGAAGATACTATATGAACACATTTATGCAGTACAGAAATTACCAGAAACATTAAATGAATCTATCATAACCCTTATACCTAAATTAGATAAAAAATCTTGATGATCCAGGGTCATATAGAGCTATATCTCTTTTAAATACTGATCAAAAAATATTAACAAAAATATTAGCACAAAGACTAAACACAGTGATTAATAAACTAATTCACTTAGATCAAACAGGATTTATACCAAAACGATATTCCTCAAACAATCTGAGAAGATTATTTAATATTATATATTCGAAAAGAAACATTAATAAGGATTTATCAATTATTTCGTTGGATGCAGAGAAAGCTTTTGATCAGATTGAATGGTCTTATTTATTTTCGGTTATGGAATTTTTTCAGTTGGGGAGAAGTTTATAACATGGGTTAAATTACTATATACCAAACCAAACGCTAGAATATTAATAAACCAAGTGTTAACAACTAAATTTAACTTATTCCGAGGCTGCAGACAAGGTTGCCCTTTATCTCCACTACTGTTTGCACTTGCAATAGAACCACTAGCAAAATCTGTGAGATTGCATCCTGAAATATATGGGTATGAAACTAAAGAAACTGAAAATAAAATTTCTTTATACGCAGATGATGTATTACTTTATATCACAAAACCATAAATTAGTATCCCTAACTTGTTAGATTTAATAACTCAATTTGGATCGTTTTCAGGATATAGAATTAATTGGAATAAAAGTGAACTTATGCCAATAATGGGAAATAACTTACATATATTACAACAATACCCTTTTAAGATTGCAAATGAGAAAATTAAATATCTTGGAATTTATGTAACAAAAAGATATGATTCTATATTTAAATCTAATTTCCCACCCTTATTGAATAAATTAGTTAAGAATATTCAATATTGGAAAATGTTACCTATTTCAATGCTAGGTAAGATTAATGCGATAAAAATGATTTTCTTCCACAATTATTATACTTGTTTCAAATGATCCCGATATATCTTCCTAAAATTTTTTTTAAGAAAGTGGACTCTATGGTTACCAATTTTATTTGGGATTATAAGAACCATAGAATAATTAAAAAGCATTTATGTAAATCAAAAATGAATGGAGGTTTTGCATTGCCTAATTTTATGTTTTATTATTGGGCAGTTAATATAAAAAATATGAATTTCTGGTTTGAAGAACTAGATAAACAACCAAACTGGTTAAAAATGGAAAAAGAAGACTGTTTACCTTTTGAAATTAGCTCAATTTTATTTACTAATACTACAATACGTAAGAAAATTTATAGAGGAAACCCGATAATAGAAACTGGAATACGTATTTGGAAACAATTTAAAAAAAAACATTAGAAAAAACAAAAAAAAGATTGGTGATCTCTACAGGGAAAGTTTATTTCTCTCATTTCAGGAATTACAACAAAATTATGGATTACACTCCAAAGAATATTTTAGATATCTACAAATTAGAGATTATGTTAAATCGAATACACTAGATTTTAGAACTAGAAAGACAGAAATTTTAGATGAATGTCTAAATAAACATCCGAATACAGAAAAATTAATATCATATATCTATAATATCTTACTGGAAAATGATTTACCAAATATGGATAAATATAGACAAGCATGGGTAAACGAATTAGGTCAAGTAATTAGTAGAGAAGTACGGAATGAAAGTTTACAACATATACACCACTGTTCATTAAATGCCAGACACTCCTTGATACAATTTAAAGTTATACATAGATTACATTTCTCAAAATCCAAATTAAATAGAATTTTCTCAAATGTTTAAGCGATATGTGATAAATGTCAACAATTAGAAGCTAATTTAATGCATTCATTCACAAAATGTATAAATATTACTAATTTTTGGATAGAAATTTTTAAGATAATCTCAATTGTAGTTAATGCAAATTTAATTCCAGACTCAAAATTAATTATATTGGGAATACTAGAAACGAATCAGATATTAACAACACAACAAATAATTTTTATTGGTTATAGTTTAATAATTGGTAAAAAATGATTACTAAGATTTTGGAAAGGTCCCATATCCCCTACAATTAAAATGTGGATTACAGAAATGTCGGAGACACTTCACCTGGAACGATTAAGACTTGCCCTGATGGACAGGCTGGATCAATTCAGAGGAATATGGTCTCCATTTATTGAATATTTAAAGGGTTAAGATGATCCGGTTCGAGGCCATGACTGAAGCCTGAATGAATGAATAGATGAAGAATTATATACAATAGATCATGAATATATCTCCAATGAAGAATATCTTGTTTAATACTCCACTCATTTAATTTATCTCTTTTTAATTTCTTTTTCTCTTTATTACCTTTCTCTATTTCCTACTGTTATAAAATAAAAGAATATAAAGTATAAATAAGATTGACTGTAAATTTTAAAAATATTAAGAATGTATGTGACGATAATATTTTCTTTTTCTTTGATATTATTATTTTTTCTTAATCTGTAATTACTTCTAATAAAAATATTTTACAAAAAAGAAAATTGGTTGGCAGACAGGAAACAAAGAGTAGGAATTAATGGGTCCCTTTCAGAATGGCAGGCAGTGGCTAGTGGGGTACCGCAAGGCTTGGTGCTGGGACCGCAGCTATTCACAATATATATTAATGATTTTTGCAAGTAACATTAGCAAATTTGCAGATGACACAACGCTGGGTGGCACTGTGGATGCAGGGTGACTTGGACAGGTTTGGTGTGTGGGCAGATGCAGTTTAATGTGGATAAATGTGTGGTTATCCACTTTGGTAGCAAAAACAGGAAGGCAGATTATTATCTAAATGATGTAAAGTTGGAAAAGGGGAAGTATAACGGGATCTGGGGGTCATTTATCATCAGTCAATGAAAGTAAGCTTCCAGGTACAGCTGGCAGTGAAGAAAGCGAATGGCATGTTGGCCTTCATAACAAGAGGAGGTGTGCATAGGAGCAAAAAGGTCCTGCTGTTGTACAGGACCCTAGTGAAACCACACCTGGAGTATTGTGTGCAGTTTTGGTCTCCAAATTTGAGGAAGGACATTCTTGCTATTGAGGGAGTGCAGCGTAGGTTCAGAAGATTAATTCCCAAGATGGCGGGACTGTCATATGCTGAGAGAATGGAGCTGCTGGGCTTGTATCCTCTAGAATTTAGAAAGATGAGAGGGGATCTTATTGAAACTTATAAGATTATTAAAGGTTTGGACACTAAAGGCGGGAAAAATGTTCCCGATGTTGGGGGAGTCCAGAACCAGGGGCCACAGTTTAAGAATAAGGGGTAAGCCATTGAGAACGGAGATGGGAAACACTTTTTCACACAGAGAGTTGTGAGTCTGGAATTCTCTGCCTCAGAGGACGGTGGAGGCAGGTTCTCTGGATACTTTCAAAAGGGAGCTAGGTAGGGCTCTTAAAGATAGCAAAGTCAAGGGGCTATGGGGAGAAGGCAGGAACGGGGTACTGATTGTGGATGATCAGCCATGATCACATTGAATGGCGGTGCTGGCTTGAAGGGCCGACTGGCTTACTCCTGCACCTTGCTGTTGACTCCTATTGTCTATTGAAGCAAGGTTGTGTCCCAGTTCCCATGCTGTTCGGCATATTCCTATCTGCCCTCTGTCCTTTGACTTCACAACTGTCACAGAAGGAGCGTATCTTCACACTAGAAGCGACAGGAACGTCTTCATTCTAGCAACACTGAAATTCAAGACCAAGGTAAGAACTTTGCTTATAAATGTTCAATGGTTCTTTATTAGTCATATTTACCGAGCTCGTGTAATTCATTTCCCTATACAGTTTAATACATATATCACCATACATAATCACTATGATAAATCTTAAATAAGCATCTCGGATACGGCACAAGTGTATAACATTAGTAGATTGAGAAAGTAGATAGTGAGGCCAGGTTTGGTGCCATTTTTCAAGTCTCGTTTGTAAGTGCAGGGTTGTGGTGTTGGCGGGGTGTGTGTGGGGGGGGGGAGGGGAGGGGGCAATGAGCATTATGGAGCCGGAGATGGTATGTGTGTGGGTGGTGGTTTGTGGGTGAGGGAGGGATGGGGCTGTCCATGTGGGGGAAACGGGGGTGTGGGGGAGGGGGGGTAGCCAGTGTTGTGGAGCCAGAGGGGAGTGTATGGACAGGGGTGTATATCGAGGAGGGACGTGTATGGGGGGGAGGGAGGGGGGGGTTGTGGAGCAGGAGAGGGGTGCGTGTGGGGGCTGGGGTGAGGGATGTGCGGGGTGGGGGGGAGAGTGTGTGTGTGTGGGGGTTGGGGCGGGGGTGTGGGGGGAGGGTTTGTAAGGGTGGGGGGCAGGAGGGTGGTGTGGGTGGGTGAGGGTGTGCGGGTGGGGGGGGTATGGGGGTGAGTGTGGGCAAGGGGGTGGTGGAAGTACGGGGGATGGAGGATGTGGGAGGAGGGAGAGGGTGGGGGGCTGTGTGGGCGGGGGGGGGGGGGGGGGGTGTGGGTGGAGCAGTGCGGGGACGGTATGGGCGAAGGAGGATGTGGGAGGAGGGGGTGTCGGGGAGGGGGTGTATTTCTTGCAGTAGATTGACAAGCATGTAATTGCAACAATACAAAAATGCATTAATTTAAATTCCAGTAAATGTATAATCATGATACTACTGTAAAAATGTCTGTAATGCAACCAAAGACTCAGTCCATAGTTCTTCACAATTTGTAGATATGGTTTGTGTTGGGCAGTGTTTAAGATAACTAATAAAATAAAAATAAAGAAAATTAGTAATTGAATGCTAATGTAAAAAATATCTGTCGGACAGCAAAAGACATAGTCCATAATATCTCATCATTGTGGTTCATGCTGTGCAGGGTTCAAGAGGCTTGTAATTGTTAGGAAGAAGCTGCTTTTAAACAAGGAGGTCAGGTTCCCTGCTTTGGTTGGTTTTTCTCACTGGTGGGGTGGGGTGTGTGTGGGCAGGGGTGTGTGTTGGGGGAGCTGTGTGGGGACAAGGGTGTTTGTGTGGGGGAGGGGAGGTGTGGGAGACGGGATGTGGGGAGGGGGTGTGGTGGGAAGGAGGATGTGGTAGGAGCGAGGGGGTTTGTGGGGGGGGGGGGGGATGGGGAGGGTAGTATATATGGGGGAGGGGTGTCTTTCTCGCTGTAGATTAACAATCCTGTAATTGCAACAACAATAATGCATTAATTTAAACTTCAGTAAATTTATAATCACGATACCACTGTAAAAATGTAATGCAACCAAAGACTCAGTCCATGGTTCTTCACAGTTCATAAATGTGGTTTGTGTTGGGCAGTATTCAAGAGCTTGATGGCTGCTGGGAAGAAGCTGTTCCTGAACCTGGAGGTCATGTTTTTTGGGCTTCTGAACAAAACAATGGGAGCATGGTGCAATGACACACAGATAACTAATAAAATAAATATACAGGAAATTAATAATTGATTGCTAGTGTAAAAAATATATATCGGGCAGCAAAAGATGCAGTCCACAATATCTCATTGTTGTGGTTCATGTTGTGCAGCGTTAAAGAGGCTTACAATTGTTGGGAAGCAGCTGCTTTTAAACATGGACGTCAGGTTCCCTGCTTCTGTTGGTTTTTCACACTGGTATGTTGGTGTGGGTCTTTGATATTAGCTGCCTTTTGCAGGTGGCATCTCCTGTAGATCCATCCCTTTGATGGTGAAGAGATCATCACCGGTGATGGACTGAGCAGTTTCTGCGTAACACACCGTAACACCAACATCGTCACGCTGTACAAGAACAAGGGAGTGCACCAACTACAGGGACATCTCACTTCTGAGTGTTACAGGAAAGGCCTTTGCCAGTGTGATCCAGCAAAGACTGCACAGACGCACTGACCTGAGGCATAATGCGGTTTCCATGGAGGTAGATCCACAATGGACATGATCTGCTCCCTGCTTCAAATACAAGGAAAATGTAAAGAGCAGCAAAGCCCATTGTACATTGCCTTAGTGGATGTTACGAAAGCATAGAAGTGGTCATATGTTTTGTGTGTGATCGCATTGATGTGCTGGACCCAGGACAGATCTTCAGAGAGATGGACACTCAGGAACTTGCAACATAACGTTCTCCACCACTGTCCCATGAATGAAGACAAGTTTGTGGATCATCGGCTTTACCCTCCTGACATCAGCGACCATCTGGCATGTTTCCTGTGATTGACCAGAAGACGAGATCTGTCGAGACGGCCATGGACCAGGTCTGGCACGCAGAAGCTTCATCACACCTGACCCGGCTGTGATGCTGAAGAAGATCTGGTGTCACTGGAAATGTGGAGCTGATCCTCTGTAAACTGCCCTCAGTGGAAGACCATGATGGAGAAGTGTTTTTAGAGCTTGGCTGTCAGCAAAGGTATAGCAGAAAACTGCTGGAGGAACTCAGTGGGTCAGGCAGCATCTGTGGAGAGAATGGAGAGACGATGTTTGGATCGGGACCCTTCAAGACTCCATTCTTGTCTCCATTTACCAGGTTGGATTATGATGACAGGAAATGGCCGAGATTGATAATCACTGTGGACTGGAGTGACAGATGATTGAAAATCCCGAAGACCCAATCTTGCTCCATGTTCTCTGCGACCTTCCACACGTGGCACTGGAGAAGCTGTTGAGGAATAAATTGGTGGGATTTCTTGTGTCCATGGATCTACTCCAGATTGTTTGAAGGGACAAACATGACAGTGTGTCGGTCAATGACGCGCCGCCGAGAGAACACGACATCTGCGGAGGGAATGGACAGAAGACGTTGGGATTGGGATCCTCCAAGACTCTATTCTTGTCTCCATTTACAAGGTTGGTTTCTGACGACTGGAAATGGCCAAGATTGATGATCTCCGTGGACTTGAATGACAGATCCTTGAAGATCCCGAAGGCCCAATCATGCTCCACATTCTCTGCAACCTTCCACACCTGGAGCAGGAAACCCTGAAGCGCTCACGATGAGTGCCACGCAGCCATACTGGAGCCGACCTGGCCGCCGGCACGAAGCCAGTGAACACTGGATTTTTGTCCTCTGGTCAATCTCAGGAACACGACAGAGGTCGATGATCACTGTGGACTTGAATGGCAGAACATTGAAGAACCTAAAGGACAATCTTACTCCACTTCCACGTTCTACGTGACCATCCACACCTGTTCTCCTCCAAATGGTGTGAAGGGGAAAGCATTAAACATCCAACTGATGTGGTCGTCAGCTGTTGTGAGGAACTTTCCCTCCGAAGACTTGCAGGAAAATGTTTCTGGGGCAGATGATGTCAGAGCTGATTGAGTTTGACAATTTTCTTAAAAGCCGTGGATTCTCCTGTGCAACCCGAAGAGGGATTGGATATGAAGCCACATCGGTGGGGACCGCACCGGAATTTCTCACTCCGTCCAACAAAGGCCCTTTTAAGAGCCACAAGAAAGAGCTACAACCTCTTACCCGCCCGCGCTCTCGTCTGCATTTGAGGTTTCATCGTCAACAATTTCCAGTACAACTGGCAGCGATCTGTTGCAAATGTGAATCTACTCCGTTTAAGAAATTTGTCAAACTCGTCCACTTCTCACATCTTCAGCCCCAGTAGCATTTTCCTGCAATTATTCGGAGGGCAAGTTCCTCACAAACAGCTGACAACCACATCAGTCGGCCGATGTTTCATGCTTTCGATCTGCCACGTTCCTGAGATTGACCAGAGGACAAGATCTGAAGAGACGGCCACAGACCAGGGGTGGCACGCAGAAGCTTCATCACACCTGACCCTGCTGTGTTGCTGAGGTAACCTTCCGGTGAGCACCGTGCTCGAATTGACCCGGCCGCCGGCACGGAGCCGGTCAAGACCGGACTCGGCCGGCGATGGCCACGAACAAGGACGAGCCCAGCGGTCAATGTGTCAGCCGAGAACAAGGGTGAAGAATGGGCCTGCGGTGGGTGCCAGAGGTCGGTCGAGGACGTGCCGCTGAGAAGGAAGAGGGACCATCGGAACCACATTGGTCACTCATCACCCCAACAGAAGAAGAACTTCAGTGGCTGATGGACAGATTGTCACAAGCTCGCAACAAAGACCGACTGACAATCATCACAGAGAGGGTGGTGTCCCTCAAAAGACGCGTAACCCCAACATTGTGTTACGATGCACTGCACAAGAATCACAGCGAGTGCACCAACTACAGGGACATCTCACTTCTGAGTGTTACAGGAAAGGCCTTTGCCAGAGTGATCCTGCAAAGACTGCACAGACTCGCTGACCTGAGGCACAATGCAGATTCCATGGAGATAGATCCACAATGGACATGATCATCTCCCTGCGTGAAATCCAAGAAAAATGTCAAAAGCTCAACCCCATTGTTCATCGCTATTGTGGATGTTACAAAAGCTTTTGATTCTGTCAGCAGACACGATCTCTACCAGTTACTGGAGACCAGTGGATGTCCACCACGACTTCTAAACATTACCTTGTCTTTCCATGCGAACGTGCATCTACAGTGGAATTTGATGAACCTACATCGGACAGTTTCCCCATGAGAGGTGGAGTGAAGCAAGGCTGTGTCCCAACTCCCATGGTGTTTTGCATCTTCCTATCTGCCCTTTTGTTCTTTGCCTTCCCAACTGACACGGAAGACGTGTATCTTCAAACCAGAAGTGATGGGATGCTCTTCAATCTGGCAATGTTGAAAGCCAAGACGAAGATGAGAACTGTGCTTATAAGGGAACTCCAGCCCACTGGTGATGCTGCAAGCAGTTCCCCGAAAGAAGAAGGACTTCAGGGGCTGATGGACAGACTGTCTCGTGTACGCATCAAAGGTTGACTGACAATTAGCGTTAAGACAATTGTTGTCATGTGTCAGGGCACTCTACTCCCCTCTGAAATCACCATAAATACCACTCCGCTGGAAAATGTCTTAAATTCACCAACCTAGGATCAACGGTGACTGACAGCGACTCTCTGGATGAGGAAACCAATTCACGTACAGTAAACGACCTTACAGTAAACGGTCCTATACACCACCCACCTGCAGGAGGCTAAGCAAGTGGATATGCAAGAACAGGAAACTCACAATGAAGACCAAGTTAACTGTCTACAACCCGTACGTGTTGAACACGTTACTGTACAGCAGTGAAGCTTGGGCAACTTGCCTACATCAAGAATGGTAAATGAATGGGCGAGGACCAAGAGAGGACCCGGGGTTGGGCAGCCTAGGACGGACCCGCGGTGTGTGCCAGAGGTCGGTAGAGGAGAACAAAATGGGACCCGCGTCGGAACCAGGACAGATCTTCAGAGATATGAACGCCCAGGAACTTGAAGCAGGATCTTGGAACATAACTTTCTCCACCACTGCCCCATCAATGAAGTCAAGTTTGTGGATCTGCGGCTTTCTCCAGAGGTCAACAAGTAGTTCTGCAGTCCTGCGGACATTGAGAGCAAAACGTCTGCACTGGCAGCATTCCCTCAGATTATCAATCTTTCTCCTGTATTCTGACTCATCATTACCCATTATTTGTCCAACAACGGTGGAATCGTCGGTGAAATTTAAAGACGGCATTGGAATGGTCTGGCTGTGCAGTTCTGGTCATAGAGCAGGGGACTGAGCACATATTCTTGAGCTGTTCCTGTGTTGGTTATAGACGAGGAGGTATTGCCCATTTGTGCTGATGGTGGTCTGCTGATGAGGACTTCTGAACAAAATAACGGGAGCATAGTGTAATGACACACAAATAACTAATAAAATTAAAATACAGGAAATTAATAATTGAATGCTAATGTAAAAAATATCTGTCGGGCAGCAGAAGACGCAGTCCATAATATCTCATCGTTGTGTTTCATGTTGTGCAGCGTTCAAGAGGCTGATAATTGTTGGGAAGAAGCTGCTCTTAAACATGGAGGTCAGGTTCCCTTATGTTGGTTTTTCACACTGGTAGGTTGGTGTGGGTCTTTGATATTAGCTGCCTTTTGCAGGTAGCATCACCTCTAGATCCCTTTGATGGTGAAGAGATCATCACCTGACGAACTGATCAGTTTCTGCGTAACACCAACATCGTCACACTACAAGAACAAGGGAGTGCACCAACTGCAGGGAGATCTCATTTCTGAGTGTTACAGGAAAGCCCTTTGCCAAAATGATCCGGCAAAGACTGCACAGACCTGAGGCACAATGCGGTTTCCATGGAGGTAGATCCACAATGGACATGATCTTCTCCCTGCGTCAAATACAAGGAAAATGTCAAGAGCAGCAAATCCCATGTTTCCTGTGATTAACAAGATTTGATGAGACAGCCATGGACCCGGGCTGGCATGCAGAAGCTTCATTACATCTGACCCTGCTGTGTTGCTGAGGAAGTTCTGGTGTCACCGGAAACGTGGAGCTTATGCTCTGTAAACTGCCCTCAGTGGTCTTCTTTACCGAGCTGAAGTGAAATTTCTTTGTACAGATTAATACATGTATCACCATACATAATCACTATGACAAATCTTAAATAAGCATCTTGGATACGGTACAACTGTATAACAGTGGTAGATTGAGATAGTAGAGAGGCCAGGTTTGGTTCCATTTTTCAAGTCTCAGTATGAAAGTGCAGGGTTGTGTTGTGTTGGGTGTGTGTGGGGGAGGGGAGGGCGGGTGTTGGCAGGATGTGGGTGGGTGAGGGTGTGTTGGCTGGGGAGGGGGAGGGACGGGGCAGCGAGTATTGTGGAACCAGAGAGGGGGATTTGGGGAGGGGGTATCTGTAGGGGAGGGGTGTGTGGGAGGGGTTGTGTTTTGGCAGAGGGTGTGTGTGGGAGGGGGGCAGCAAGCGTTGAGCTGGAGAGGGGGGGATGTGGGAGGGGAGGGGGGGTGTGTTGGCGGGATGTGTGGGGAGATGGAGGGGGGCAGTGACCGTTGTGAAGCCAGAGAGGGGGGATTGAGGGTGGGGGGAGGGGGCTGTGTGCAGGGGTGTGTGTGTTGGAGAGGGGAGGGGCAGCGAGCGTTGTGGAATTCGAAAGGGGGGGTGTGGGCGAGGGTGAGGGGTGTGTGTGGGGAAGGGAGGAAGTGGGAGGGGTGGTGTTGGCGGGGTATGTGTGGAGGTGAGGGTTGTGTGGGTGGGAGGGCGGGAGAGGTGTGTTTGTGCGGAGGAGGGGTGTGGAGGGAAGAAGGATGTTGGAGGAGTGGGGAAGGGAGAGGAGAGGTGTGTGGGAGGGAATGGGGTGTGTGGGAGAGGGTGTTGGGGGAAGGAGGGTGAGGGAGGGGGCTGTGTGCGCAGGGGGTGCGGAGAGGGGAGTGGGTGCGGAGAGGGGAGGGGGTGCGGAGAGGGGGAGGGGCAGAGAGCGTTGTGGAGCTGAAAAGGGAGGGTGAGGGGTGTGTGGCTGTGGGGAGGGGGGTGTGGGTGGGGGGAACGGAGAAGTGGGAGGGGGTTGTTGGCAGGGTATGTGTGGCTGGGGGGCGGGAGGGGAGTGTTCGTACGGGGGAGGGGGTGTGGAGGGAAGAAGGATGTTGGAGGGGTGTGGGGAATGCAGAGGGACGGAGGGTGCTGTGTGTGGGGGGGGGGGGGGGGGGTTGTTGGCAGGGTATGTGTGGCTTGGGGGCGGGAGGGAGTGTTCGTACGGGGGAGGGGTGTGGAGGGAAGAAGGATGTTTGGAGGGGTGTGGGAATGCAGAGGGACGGAGGGTGCGTGTGTGGGGGGGGGTTTTGTTGGCGGGGTATGTGTGGCTGGGGGCGGGAGGGGAAGTGTTCATACGGGGGAGGGGTGTAGAGGGAAGAAGGATGTTGGAGGGGTGTGGGGAATGCAGAGGGACGGAGGGTGCGTGTGTGGGGGAAGGAGAATGAGAAAGGGGGTGTGAGTGAGGGGGGCAGAAAGCATTGAGCTAGAGAGGGTGTGTGTGTGGGAGATGGGGGGGGGGGTGGGTGTTGCCCGGGTATGTGTGGAGGGGAGGATTGTGTGGGTTGTGGGTGGGAGGGGTGCGAGGGGAGGAAGGATGTGGGAGGAGGGAGATGGGGGAGGGGTGTGCGGGGGGAGGAAGGAGGACAATTAGCGTTAAGACAATTGTCATGTGTCGGGGCACTCCACTCGCCCCTGAAATCACCATAAATACCACTACGCTGGAAAAATGTCTTAAATTCACCAACCTAGGATCTACGGTGACTGACAGCCACTCTCTGGATGAGGAAAGCAATTCACGTACAGTAAACCACCTTCCTATACACCACCCGCCTTCGGTACAGGAAACTCACACTGAAGACCAAGGTAACTGTCTACAACGCGTACGTGTTGAACACATTACTGTACAGCAGTGAAGCTTGGGTAACTTACCTACATCAAGAACAGTAAATAAATGGGAGAGGACCCAGGGGTGGGCAGCCTAGGACGGGCTCGCGGTTTGTGACGGAGGTCGGTAGAGGACCCGCGTCGAAACCTGGACAGATCTTCAGAGGTATGAACGCCCAGGAACTTGAAGCACGATCTTGGAACATAACTTTCTCCACCACTGTCCCATCAATGAAGTCAAGTTTGTGGATCGGCTTTCTCCTGAGGTCAACAAATAGCTCTGTGGTCCTGCGGACATGGAGAAAAAAACATCTGCACTGGGAGCATTCCCTCAGATTATCAATCTTTCTACTGTACTCCAACTCATTACCCATTATTTGTCCAACAACGGTGGAATCGCCGGTGAAATTTAGAGACGGTATTGGAATGGTCTGGCTGTGTAGTCCTGGTCACAGAGCAGGGGACTGAGCAAATACTCTTGAGCTGTTGCTGTCCTGTGTTGGTTACAGAGGAGGAGGTGTTGCCCGTTTGTGCTGATTGTGGTCTGCTGATGAGGAAATTGAAGATCCAGTTGTACCAGATTGAGCAGAGGCGATGTGTGAGGCAAGTTTTGTTTTAACAGAGATGGTGGTGAGTGCCTGGAATCCGTTGCATGGAAGTACATGGAAGTCATTGGATATTTTTAAGGCAGAGATGGACAAATTCTTGATGAGAATGGATGTCTAGGTTATGGGGAAAGGCAGGAAAAATGGGATTGGCAGAGATCAGCCATGATTGAATGGCAGAGTAGACTGAATTGCCTAATTCAGTCTTGGTGGTCCGGAACTCGGCACTTTCCTACTTCAGGATGTTAGAAGCTGCAGGCCTGCGGTCAGAGCTCTGTCCTCTTCCTGACCGACATGCTCAGCATCCCTGCGACCCTGAAGCAGAAGTGTGTCCGCTGGCTTGGACATGTCCGCAGGATGGGAAATGGACACATCCCCAGAGATGTGCTGTACGGGGAGGTCACCAATGCACGGTGGAGAAGGCCAATACCACAGCGACATTTCAGTGACTTTTGCAAAGCGTATGTGTACAGAGGGACATGGAACTTGTGCAGGCAAGTAAGAGTTGGTTTTGGCATTGTGTTTGGCATATTATTTAATTATTTCTTACTGCATCTTAACTGGCCTGTAAATTCAACAACACACTGATAAAAAGTTCAGTATTATTAATTAAATGCTGCTGTAGAACATTGTCCACAGTGCAACGAAAGACGCTGTCCATAATATCTCGTAGTTGTGGTGAGTGTCTAGAATGGGCCGAATGGTCTAATTCTGCTCCTATCACATGCCTTGGAGACCACAGATGGGCCGTAAAATATTCTTCCTTCAATGCATGGATTTTAAACATATCCATGCATTGAAGGAAGAATATTTTACAGCCCATCCGTGGTCTCTAAAACTCTCATTTTGACCACTTCCGGAATGCGTTCCAATTAAATTTGCGCAAAAACGCTACCCTATATCGCTAGGATTACTCGCCACCGTTCTCCTCTGCTCCAAGTTTTGCTCCGATCTGTGGAAGATTAAAAAAGTTATGAAGGTTTAAAAAATTGTGAGTTCATCAGATTGGTCTTCTCGCCTGTCAATCACCATGAGGGTAACGCCCCTTCTGGCACCCGCTATTAACCTTTGCTGTTAATCAGCGGGCGGGGCATGGAGAATAAAACCCTGAAAGCAGGGTTGAGTCCACAAGCCGTGTAGAGGGGGGAATGTGGGTGGTGTATGGAGAGTTGTGGGGGAGGGGGTTGTGTGGGTGTGGGTTGTGTGGGTGTGGGTTGTGTGGGTGTGGGTGAGTGGTGTGTGGGTGGGTGTGTGTGGGACATGGGTGTGTGTGGGACATGGGTGTGTGTGGGACATGGGTGTGTGGGGGAAGGTGGATGTGAATTCAATGTGAATTAATTCAAATTCATTTCACTTGCACTTGATGTGTGTGGGGGAGGGAGAGGGTGTGTGTGGGAGGGATGTGTGTGGGGTGGAGAGGTATATTTCTTGCTGTAGATTAATAAGCCTGTAATTGCAACAACACAGAAATGCATTAATTTAAATGTCAGTAAATTTATAATCACGATACTATTGAAAAAATGTCTGTAATGCAACCAAAGACTCAGTCCATTGATGATTTGTGTTGTGTTGGGCAATGTTCAAAAGTCTGATTGTTGCTGGTAAGAAACTGTTCCTGAAGCTGGAGGTCACTTTTTTGGGCTCCTGAACAAAATAATGGGAGCATAGTGTAATGACACACAAATAACTGATAAAATTAAAATACAGGAAATTAATAATTGAATGCTAATGTAAAAAAAAAATCTGTCGGGCAGCAAAAGATGCAGACCATAATATCTCATTGTTGTGTTTCATGTTATGCAGCGATCAAGAGGCTTGTAATTGTTGGGAAGAAACTGCTCTTAAACATGGAGGTCAGGTTCCCTTCTTCACACTGGTAGGGAAGTGTGGGTCTTTGATATTAGCTGCCTTGCAGATAGCATCTCCTGTAGATCCCTTTAATGGTGTAGAGATCATCACCTGATGGACCGATTAGTTTCTGCGTAACACATGCGTAACACCAACATTGTCACACTGTACAAGAACAAGGGAGTGCACCAACTACAGGGACATCTCATTTCTGAGTGTTACAGGAAAGCCCTTTGCCAGAGTGATCCGGCAAAGACTGCATAAACATGAGGCAGAATGCGGTTTCCATGGAGGTAGATCCACAATGGACATGATCTTCTCCCTGCGTCAAATACAAGGAAAATGTCTAGAGCAGCAAAGCCCATTGTACATCGCCTTTGTGGATGTTACAAAAGCTTAGAGGTGGTCGTAAGTTTTGTGTATGATTGCATTGATGTGCTGGACCCAGGACAGATCTTCAGAGATAGGGACACCCAGGACCTCACAACATAACGTCCTCCACCACTGTCATGTGAATGAAGACAAGTTTGTGGATCATCTGCTTTCCCCTCCTGAGGTCATCGACCATCTGACATGTTTCCTGTGATTGACAAGAGGACAAGATCTCACGAGACGGCCATGCACCCGGGCTGGCATGCAGAAGCTTCATTACACCTGACCCTGGTGTGTTGGCAGAGGGTGTGTGTGGGAGGGGGCAGGAAGCGTTGAGCTGGAGAGGGGGGCGGTGTGGAGGAAGGGAGGATATGGGAGGGGGGGGGGGTGTGTTGGCGGGATGTGGGGGCAGGAAGCGTTGTGGAGCCAGAGGTGGGGGGGAGGGGGCTGTGTGTTGGCGGGAGAAGGGAGCTGCAGCGAGCATTGTGGAGTTGGAAAGGGGGGGAGGGTGAGGGTGTGTGGGCAAGGGAGGAAGTGGGGGGTGTGTTGGTGTGATATGTGTGGGGGGAGGGTTGTGTGGGTGGTGGACAGGAGAGGTGTGTTTGTGCGGGTGAGTGGTGTGGAGGAAGAAATGTGGGGTGTGGGGGGAAGGGAAGGGGATGGGGTGTGTGGGAGAGGTGTGGTAGGAAGGATTGGAGGGGGTGTGCGTGAGGGAGGGGGTGTGGTGTTGGCAGAGGGTGTGGGAGGGAAGCAGCAAGCATTGAGCTGGAGTGGTCGAGGTGGGGGGAAGGGTGTGTGTGGGGGACGAGAATGTTGGAGATGGGGGTGTGTTGGCGGGGTTATGTGTGGAGCGGGAGGTTTGTGTGTGGGGGGCGGGAGGGTGTGTTTGTGCGGAGGGATGTGGAGGAGTGGGGAGTGTGGTGAGGGAGGTGTGTGTGGGGGGGAAATGGGTTGTGGGAGATGGTGTGGAGGGAGAGTGGGGTGTGTGGTGGGGAGGGTGATGTGGTGTGGGGGGAATCGGGAGGGGGTGTGAGGGAAGGAGGATGAGGGGGGGTGGTGGTGAGGGAGGGGTGTATGTTCGCAAGAGGGTATGTGGGAGGGGGGCAGCAAGCATTGGGCTGAGAGAAGGGGGCGGTGGTCGAGGGAGGGGGTATGTGGGGGACGGAGGATGGGGGAGAGGGGGTTGCCCAGTGTATGTGTGGAGGGAGAGTTGTGTGTGGGGCGGGAGGGGGAGCATGTGGGACGTGTTGTATGTGGGGAGGGGGAGGATGGGGAGGAGGGAGGTGGGGCATGGGGGAGGGGTGTGTGCGCGGGGGAGGGAGGAGGACAATTAGCGTTAAGACAATTGTCATGTGTTAGGGCAATCTACTCCCCTCTGAAATCACCATAAATACCACTCCACTGGAAAATATCTTAAATTCACCACCCTGGAATCTACGATGACTGACAACCACTCTCTGGATGAGGAAAGTAATTCATGTACAGTAAACCACCTTCCTATACACCACCCACCTTAGGGAGGCTAAGCAAGTGGATTTGCAAGAACAGGAAACTCACAATGAAGTCCAAGGTATCTCTACAACACCTACTTGTGGAACATGTTACTGTACTGCAGTGTAGTTTGGACAACTTACCTACATCAAGAACGGTAAATGAATGGGAGAGGACCAAGAGAGGACCCGGGGTTGGGCAGCCTAGAACGGGCCTGCGTTGTGTGCCCGAGGGCGGTAGAGCAGTGATGTGGAGAACAAAATGGGACCCGCGTCGGAACCTGGACAGATCTTCAGAGATATCTACGCCCAGGAACATGAAGCAGGATCTTGGAACATAACTTTCTCCACCACTGTCCCATCAATGAAGTCAAGTTTGCGGATCAGTTTTCTCCTGAGGTCAACAAATAGCTCTGTGGTCCTGCGGACATTGAGAAAAAAACATCTGCACTGGTAGCATTCCCTCAGATTATCAATCTTTTTACTGTACTGTAACTCATTACCCATTATTTGTCCAACAACGGTGGAATCGTCGGTGAAATTTAAAGACGGCGTTGGAATGGTCTGGCTGTGTGGTCCTGGTCATAGAGCACCGGACTGAGCAAATACTCTTGAACTGTTCCTGTGAGGCAAGTTTTGTTTTAACAGAGATGGTGGTGAGTGCCTGGAATCCGTTGCATGGAAGAACCTGGAAGTCATTGGATGTTTTTAAGGCAGAGATGGACAAATTCTTGATGAGAACGGATGTCTAGGGCTATAGGGAAAGGCAGGAAAAATGGGATTCAGAGGCAGAGATCAGCCATGATTGAATGGCAGAGTAGACTGAATTGCCTAATTCAGTCTTGGAGGTCCCGAACTCGGCACTTTCTTACTGGAGACCACGGCTTCAGGATGTTAGAAGCTGCAGGCTGGCGGTCGTAGCTCTGTCCTCTTCCTGAACGACATGCTCAGCATCCCTGCGACCCTGAAGCAGAAGTGTCTCCGCTGGCTTGGACATGTCTGCAGGATGGGAAATGGACACATCCCCGGAGATGTGCTGTACGGGGAGGTCACCAATGCACAGTGGTGGAAGCCAATATCACAGCGCATTTCAGTGAGTCTTGCAAAATGTTTGTGTACGGAGGGACATGGAAATTGTGCAGGCAAGTAAGAGTTGGTTTTGGCATCGTGTTTGGCATATTATTTAATTATTTCTTACTGCATCTTAACTGGCCTGTAAATTCAACAACACACTGATAAAAAGTTCAGTATTATTAATTAAATGCTGCTGTAGAACATTGTCCACAGTGCAACTAAAGACGCAGTCCATAATATCTCGTAGTTGTGGTTAATGTCTAGAATATACTGTAGGGTGGTTGAGGCAGTCACGATAGTGGCATTTCAGCAACTTTTGATTCATACTGGTTTCAGGGTTTATGGGGAGAAGGCAGGAGAATGGGGTTAGGAGGGAGAGATAGATCAGCCATGATTGAATGGAGGAGTAGACTTGATGGGCTGAATGGTCTAATTCTGCTCCTATCACATGCCTTGGAGACTACAAATGGGCTGTAAAATATTCTTCCTTCAATGCATCGATTTTAAACATGTATCTATGCTAATACTAAAACTCATCTTGACCACTTCCAGTCTGCGTTGTAATTAAATTTGCGCAAAACCGCTATCCTATATCGCTAGGATTACTCGCCACCTTACTCACCGTTCTCTGCTCCGATCTACGCCGATCTGTGCAAGATTACAAAAGTTATGACGGTTTAAAGAATAGTGAGTTCAGCAGATTGGTCTTCTAGCCTGTCAATCACCATGAAGGCAACGCCCCTTCTGGCACCCGCTATTAACCTTTGCTGTTAATCAGCAGGCGAGGAGAATAAAACCCCGGAAGCAGGGTTGAGTCCACACGAGGGGGGGAGGGAGGATGTGGGAGGAGGGAGGGGTGTATGGGAGAGGGGTGTGCATGGGCGGTGTGGGGAGGGAGTTTGTGTAGGTGGGGAGGTGTGCGAGTGGGACTGGGGGGTGTGGGGGGGGTAAGGTATATGTGAATTCAATGCACATTAATTCAAATTCATTTCACTTGCACTTTATGTGCAAGTGATGAATAAAACTGATTGATTGATGTGGGAGGAGGGAGGGGGTGTGTGTGGGGAAGGAGAGGGAGTGTGGGGGAGGGAGGTGTGTGTGTGGGGGGGAGGTATTTTTCTTGCTATAGATTAATAAGCCTTTAATTGCAACAACACAGAAATGTATTAATTCAAATATCAGTAAATTTATAATCACAATACTATTGTAAAAATGTCTGTAATGCAACCAAAGACTCAGTCCATCGATGTGGTTTGTGTTGGGCAGTGTTCAAGAGTCTGATGGTTGCTGGGAAGAAGCTGTTCCTGAACCTGGAGGTCACTTTTTTGGGCTCCTGAACAAAATAATGGGAGCATAGTGTAATGACAGACAAATAACTAATAAAATTAAAATACAGGAAATTAATAATTGAATGCTAATGTAAAAAATATCTGTCGGGCAGCAGAAGACGCAGTCCATAATATCTCATAGTTGTGTTTAATGTTGTGCAGCGATCAAGAGGCAACACCAACATTGTCACACTGTACAAGAACAAGGGAGTGCACCAACTACAGGGACATCTCATTTCTGAGTGTTACAGGAAAGCCCTTTGCCAGAGTGATCCGGCAAAGACTGCACAGACATGAGGCACAATGTGGTTTCCACGGAGGTAGATCCACAATGGACATGATCTTCTCCCTGCGTCAAATACAAGGAAAATGTCAAGAGCAGCAAATCCCATTGTACATCGCCTTTGTGGATGTTACGAAAGCTTAGAGGTGGTCGTAGGTTTTGTGTGTGATTGCGTTGATGTGCTGGACCCAGGACAGATCTTCAGAGATATGGACACCCAGGATCTCGCAACATAACGTCCTCTACCACTGTCATATGAATGAAGACAAGTTTGTGGATCATCGGCTTTCCACTCCTGAGGTCATGGACCATCTGCCATGTTTCCTGTGATTGACAAGAGGACAAGATCTGACGAGACGGCCATGGACCCGGGCTAGCATGCAGAAGCTTCATTACACCTGACCCTGGTGTGTTGGCGGGATGCGGAGGGGGAGGGAGCGGGGCAGCGAGTGGTGGGGAACCAGAGAGGGGGATTTGGGGAGGGGGCTGTGTGGGCGGGCCCAATAGGGTTGGGATGTGTGTGGGAGGTGGGGTGTGTTGGCAGAGGCTGTGTGTGGGAGGGGGGCAGGAAGCGTTGAGCTGGAGAGGGGCGGTGTGGGGGGAGGGAGGATATGGGAGTGGGTGTGTGTTGGCGGGATGTGGGGGGCAGCGAGCGTTGTGGAACCAGAGGGTGGGGGGGAGGGGCATGTGTTTAGAGGGGAGGGGCAGCGAGCGTTGTACAGCTGGAACGGGGGGAGGGTGAGGGGTGTGGGGAGGGGGTGTATGTGGGGAAGGGAGGAAGTGGGAGGGGGTGTGTTGGTGGGTATGTGTGGGGGGGGGAGGGGTGTGTTTGTGAGGGGTGTGGAGGGAAGAAGGATGTATGGGTGTGGGGAAGGGAGAGGGGTGTGGGGGGGTTGGGGTGTGGGAGAGGGTGTGGGGGGGGACGAGGATGAGGGAGGGGGGTGTGAGTGTGAGGGAGGGGTGTGTGTTGGCAGAGGGTGTGGGAGCGGGGCAGCAACCATTGGCTGGAGAAGGGGGCGGTGGTCGAGGGGGGTATGTTGGGGGAGGGGGAGTGTTGCCCGGGTGTATGTGTGGAGGGGTGGGTTGTGTGGGTTGGGGGCAGGAGGGGTGAGGGGGAGCAGTGTGGGGACGGTGTTGTGTGGGGGAGGAGGGAGGGATGCGGGCATGGGGGAGGGGTGTGTGCGGGGGGAGGGAAGAGGTCAATTGGCGTTGAGACAATTGTCGTGTGTCAGGGCAATCTACTCCCCTCTGAAGTCGCCATAAAAACGACTCCGCTGGAAAATGTCAGAAATTCACCACCCTAGTATCTACGATGACTGACAGCTACTCTCTGGATGAGGAAAGCAATTCATGTACAGTGAACCACCTTCCTATACACCGCCCACCTTCGGGAGGCTAAGCAAGTGGATTTGCAAGAACAGGAAACTCACAATGAAGACCAAGGTATCTCTACAACGCCTACTTGTGGAACATGTTACTGTACTGCAGTGAGGTTTGGACAACTTACCTACATCAAGAACGGTAAATGAATGGGAGAGGACCCGGGGGTGGGCAGCCTAGGACGGGCCTGCGGTGTGTGCCGGAGGTCGGTAGAGCAGTGATGTGGAGAACAAAATGGGACCCGCGTCGTAACCTGGACAGATCTTCAGAGATATCTACGCCCAGGAACTTGAAGCAGGATCTTGGAACATAACTTTCTCCACCACTGTCCCTTCAATGAAGTCAAGTTTGTGGTTCGGCTTTCTCCTGAGGTCAACAAATAGCTCTGTGGTCCTGCGGACATTGAGAAAAAAACATCTGCACTGGGAGCATTCCCTCAGATTATCAATCTTTCTACTGTACTCTAACTCATTACCCATTATTTGTCCAACAACGTTGGAATCGTCGGTGAAATTTAAAGACTGCGTTGGAATGGTCTGGCTGTGTAGTCCTGGTCATAGAGCAGGGGACTGAGCAAATACTCTTGAGCTGTTCCTGTGTTGGTTACAGAGGAGGAGGTATTGCCCGTTTGTGCTGATTGTGGTCTGCTGATGAGGAAATTGAAGATCCTGTTGTACCGGATTGAGCAGAGGAGATGTGTGAGGCAAGTTTTGTTTTAACAGAGATGGTGGTGAGTGCCTGGAATCCGTTGCATGGAAGAACATGGAAGTCATTGGATATTTTTAAGGCAGAGATGGACAAATTCTTGATGAGAATGGATGTCTAGGGCTATGGGGAAAGGCAGGAAAAATGGGATTCGGAGGCAGAGATCAGCCATGATTGAATGGCAGAGTAGACTGAATTGCCTAATTCAGTCTTGGAGGTCCCGAACTCGGCACTTTCCTACTGGAGACCACGGCTTCAGGATGTTAGAAGCTGCAGGCCGGCGGTCGGAGCTCTGTCCTCTTCCTGACCGACATGCTCAGCATCCCTGCGACCCTGAAGCAGAAGTGTCTCCGCTGGCTTGGACATGTCTGCAGGATGGGAAATGGACACATCCCCGGAGATGTGCTGTACGGGGAGGTCACCAATGCACAGTGGTGGAGGCCAATACCACAGCGCATTTCAGTGAGTCTTGCAAAATGTTTGTGTACGGAGGGACATGGAACTTGTGCAGGCAAGTAAGAGTTGGTTTTGGCATTGTGTTTGGCATATTATTTAATTATTTCTTACTGCATCTTACTGGCCTGTAAATTCAACAACACACTGATAAAAAGTTCAGTATTATTAATTAAATGCTGATGTAGAACATTGTCCACAGTGCAACTAAAGACGCAGTCCATAATATCTCGTAGTTGTGGTTAATGTCTAGAATATACTGTGGGGTGGTTGAGGCAGTCACGATAGTGGCATTTCAGCAACTTTTGATTCATACTGATTTCAGGGTTTATGGGGAGAAGGCAGGAGAATGGGGTTAGGAGGGAGAGATAGATCAGCCATGATTGAATGGCGGAGTAGACTTGATGGGCCGAATGGTCTAATTCTGCTCCTATCACTTATGCCTTGGAGACCACAGATGGGCTGTAAAATATTCTTCCTTCAATGCATCGATTTTAAACATGTATCTATGCTAATACTAAAACTCTCATCTTGACCACTTCCAGTCTGCATTGTAATTAAATTTGCGTAAAACCGCTATTCTATATCGCGATGATTACTCGCCACCTTACTCACCGTTCTCTGCTCCAAGCCACCAAGTCTTGCGCCGATCTGTGGGGAAGATTACAAAAGTTATGAAGGTTTAAAGAATCGTGATTCAGCTGATTGCTCTTCTAGCCTGTCAATCACCATGAAGGTAACGCCCTTCTGGCACCTGCTAATTAACCTTTGCTGTTCATTCACGGGCGACGAGAATAAAACCCCGAAGCAGGGTTGAGTCCACATGCGAGGGGGGGGGGAAGGGAGGATGTGGGAGGGGGTGTATGGGAGAGGGGTGTGGGGAGGAGGTTGTGTGGGCGGGGAGGTGGTGTGTGGGGGACTGGGGGGTGTGGGGGGGAAGGTATATGTGAATTCATGCACATGAATTCAAATTCTTTCACTTGCACTTTATGTGCAAGTGATAAATAAAAACTGATTGATGTGGGAGGAGGGGGGGTGTGTGTGGGGAGGGTGAGGGGGTGTGGGGGAGGGAGGTGTGTGTGTGGGGGGGAGAGGTACTTTTCTTGCTGTAGATGAACAAGCCTGTAATTGCAACAACACAAAAATGCTTTAATTTAAATTTCAGTAAATGTATAATCACAATACTACTGTAATAATGTCTGTAATGCAACCAAAGACTCATTCCATTGTTCTTCACAGTTCATAAATGTGGTTTGTGTTGGGCAGTGTTCAAGAGCCTGAAGGTTGCTGGGAAGAAGCTGTTCCTAAACCTGCAGCTCGCGTTTTTTGGGCTTCTGAACAAAATAATGGGAGCATATTCCAATGACACACAAATAACTAATAAAATAAATATACAGGAAATTAGTAATTGAATGCTAGTGTGAAACATATCTGTTGGGCAGCAAAAGACGCAGTCCACAATATCTCATCGTTGTGGTTCATATTGTGCAGAGTCCAAGAGGCTTGAAATTGTTGGGAAGAAGCTGCTTTTAAACATGGAGGTCAGGTTCCCTGCTTCTGTTGGTTTTTCACACTGGTATGGTGATGTGGGTCTTTGATATTGGCTGCCTTTTGCAGGTAGCATCTCCTGTAGATCCCTTTGATGATGAAGAGATCATCACCTGACAGACTGAGCAGTTTCTGCGTAACACACACGTTACACCAACATCGTCACATTGTACAAGAACAAGGGCGTGCACCAGCTACAGGGACATCTCACTTCTGAGTGTTACAGGAAAGGCCTTTGCCAGATTGATCCGGCAAAGACTGCAAAGACTCGCTGCTGCTGAGGCATAATCGTTTTGCCTATGCGAGGTAGATGCACCAATTGGACAATGATCTGCCTCCCTGAGTAGATAAAAGAGCAGCAAAGCCCATGTACATCTCCTTTTTGGAGTACGAAACTAGAGGTGGTCATAAGTTATTGTGTGTGTGATAGCATTGATGTGCTGGCCTGGACACCGGACAGATCGTCAGACATATGGCTCCCAGGAGGAACTTGATACAATAAACGTTTTGCACCACTGTCCCATGAAGGAGAAAAGACAAGTTTGTGGATCATGGGCCATCGGCCAAGTATCCTGTGATTCACGAGAGTACAAGTTCTGACGGAGCGGCCATGGTCCCAAGCTAGTACGCAGAAGCTCATCTTCTTCATCCACACCTGACCCCTGGAAACATGTGTTGCTGCTGAGGATGATCTAGGTGTCACAGATACGTGGAGCTAGACTCTCTGTAAAACTGCCTCAGTGGAAGACCCATGTGGGACTTCTTTTACTGAGCCTAAAGTAAATTAAATTTTCTGTATACAGTTAATACATATATTCAACCATAATTAATCACATACAAAACTTATATAATCTTGGATACAGTAGGTAAATATAGTAGTTCTATAACAGTAGTGCTTGAGATGGTTTTATAGAGAGAGAGAGAAGAAGCGGGTTTGGTCCAATTTTTTCAAGTCATTCTGGGGAGTTGTAAGTGCAGGGTTGTTGCTTTGGCGGTGATGTGTGGGGGGGGGGGGGGGGTTGTGGCGGTGGGGCTGTGGCGCGTTTAGGGGGGGGGTTTTGGCGGGGTGGGATTGAAATGGTGGGATGGAAGGTTGATGCGGGAATGAGAAGGAAAGGGAAGGGATGTGTTGGCGGGAGGTGAGGAAGGGGGCAGCGAGTGTTGTAGTGGAACCAGGGAGGGGGAATTTTGGGGAGGGTGTGAGGGAGTGAGTGTGTGTCGGAGTGGGGGGGCAGCAAGCGTGTGGCTGGAGAGGGTGTGTGGGGGGGAGTGGGAGTGTGTGTGTTGCGGGGTGTTGGCGGGAGGGGGAGGGAGGCAGAGCGAGCGTTGTGGGTGGTGAAGCTGGGAAGAGAGTGGGACAGTGTGGGGGAGGGGGGGAGGGAGGGTTGGGTGTGTTGGCGTGATGTGTGTGTGGTGGTTGTGTGGGGAGGATGGAGGGGAGAGGTCAGCGAGCGTTTGTGGAATCGGGGTTAGAAAAAAGGGTGGGGGTAGTGTGTGTTGCGGGGTGGGGGTGGGGGGAAAAATGTGAGTGAGGGTGGGGAGGAGAGATGGTCAGCGACCGTTTTTGTGGAGCTGGAAGACGGAAATGGGTGGTATTTTATGGGGGAGGATGGGGTGTGATGGCCCAGGGAATCCCCGGGGAGGATTGTGTCGGTTGGGGGTGGGATGAGGTTGAGTGGGCGGGGGGGGGGGGGGGGGGGTGGGAGGGTAAGGAAGAGAAGTGTTGGAGAGAGTGGTGGAGCAGGAGGTTGTGGGGGAAAGGGGGGGGAAGATGAGGGAGTGGGGTGTTTGCAAGGGTATGGATGAGATGAGCCAGCAAGCAAGGGGAGTGGGGGTTGTGTGGATGAGGCTTGGGGGAGCAGTGGAGCCGGGGTGTGGAGGGGGAAAGAAGGGTGGCGGGGGGGAGAGATTGGGTGATGGGGAAAAGGGGTGGTGTGTTTGTGGGAAGGTGAGGGGGTTTGGAGTTGGGGTGTATGGTCGTGGGCGTGGGGTAGTGTGAGAGGGTGGGGGCGGTGGTGCGGGGATTGTGGGGGATGGAGGGGTAGGTTGGATGTTGGAGTGGTGTGGTTGGGGGTGGGGGGAGGGGGGGAGTGGTGGTTAGATGTGGGGAGGGGTTGGTTATTTCTTCTTTAGATTAAATGCCTGTAATTGCATAACAAAAACAGCAACCAAAATTGCATTAATTAATATTTCAGACATTTATAATCCGATACTACTTGCAAATATGTCTGTAAGGCACAATGGGTCGCATATTGCAAAATGACACACAGATAACTATAAAATATACTTATTATTACCTAGAACTATAATACAGGATATATTAGGTAAGTGATGCTGGTGTTATAAAACTATCTGTGCGGCAGCAAGACGCTTTCCTATTATATCTTCATGGTTGTGGTGGTCATGTTGTGCAGTGTTCAAGAGGCTTGTAATTGTGGGGAAGAAGCTGTTTTTAAACTTGGAGGGTCAGGTTCCAAGTTGGATCACGGAGTCATGGCTCCAGGGTGATGACGTAGGCTGGGAGCTGAAACATCAAGGGATAATTCAATATTCAGGGGGGATAAGAGAGAAAGGAAAAGGAGGAAGGTGGGGGTAGCGTTTGCTGGTTAGGAGAGGAGATTATAGCAATGGAAAGGAATGGACATTAGGCTTGGGGATGTGGTAATCAGGTATGGGTTTTGTGGTTTAGTTAGAGCTACAAATACAGTAAGGGGCAGGAATACGCTGGTGGGTGTTGTGTTACAGGCCACCTAACAGTAGCAGGAAAGTTGGGGATGGTATCCAAAACAGGAAATTAGAAATGCGTGCGACAATAAGGCAAAACAGTTATAATGGGTGAACTTCAAGTCTACATATAGATTGGGTTTAATCAAGTTTGGCAGGGGTGCTGGAAGAGGGTTTTTTGGGACGGTATGTTTGCGGGATAGGTATCTAAATCATAATGTAGAGGAAACCTACGAGTGAACAGGCTAGGTCCACTGGGGTGTGAGTAGTGAGGATGGGGTAATTAGCCGTCTTGTTTGTACGTGCCCCCTTGGGGCAAAGAGTGACCATAATATTGGTTGAGTTCTTTCATTAGGATGGAGGAGTAGTGTCATTGTTTAAGTCAGAAAACAATGGTTCTGAACTTAAAGAAAGGTTAACTTTGAGGGTATGAGACGGAATGGCCAAGATTTGACTGGCAATTAATTCTAAAAGGGTTGACGGTTTGGATTTACATGGAAGACATTTATAGACTGCATGGATGAACTACAAAAATTGTTATCCCAGTTTGGCAACATATGATTATATCGGGGAAGGTGTAGGTGCATCCGTGGATTAACAAGGGAAATCCAGGGATAGTATCAAAGCAAAGGATGTTGCGTTGCTAGTAGCCAGGGAAAAAAAATAAGGCAGCATACCAGGGACTGGGAGGATTATTTCAGAGACCAGCAGGAGGAGGACAAAGGGCATTAAGTAGGATAAGGAAAAAAAATAGATTATGAAGAAAACTGGGGGAACATAAAATTGACTGCAAAGTTTTTATAGATATGTGAAGTGAAAGAGGTTAGTTAAAACAAAGGTAGGTCCTCTTGCAGTCTGAAACAGGGTGAGTTGATCATGGGGAACATCGGATTATGGGGGAACCATGACATATACAACTGTGGTTCAGTCTTCCCACTAAGAGACATATTAATCTGCCTGAAATAGCAGGGGGGACTGTGCGTCCAAAGGAGGAACCACCCCCCCCCCCTCCGCGACCCCGTGAGAGATCTCCTGGTCAGTCGGGGGAAGTGGTGTTGGGTAATTGAATTGATAAGGCATTATCCCAGGGCCAGATAGGCTGCATCCCAGAGGTACATTTAAGGAAGGTAGCTTTTAGAATAGTGTGGATGTCATTAAGTGATATTTCATAAACTCTTTAGATTTCTGGAGTAGTTCCTAGGATGGGGGGGTAGCAAATGTAACCCCTCTTTTAAGAAGGGAGGGAGGGGATGGGAGAGAGAGGGAAGAAGAAAACTGGGAATTACAGACCAGTTAGTCTAACAATCGGTAGTGGGGAAACTGCTAGAGATCAGTATTATTAAGTTGAGGGATAGCTGCATATTGGAAAGTGGTGAAATCATTTGGACAAAGATCAGCATGGGATTTACAAAAGGTAATTCATGTCTGTACGATATCTTGATATTTACGAGGAGTAACTAGTTAGCGTAGGATAAGGAGAGAGAAGAGAAGAACAGTGGATGTGTATATCGGCTTAGAAGGCTTTCGACAATGGCCACCAAAGAGTTATACAACTTAATTGCATACGGCTGAGGGGTTCTGTATTGATGGTGGATTTGAGAACTGTGCTGGCAAACAAGGAAAGCAAAGTTAGGAGTAACGGTCCCTTTCAATTGGCAGGCGTAACAACTAGTGGGGTTTACCGCAGGGCCTCTCCTCCAGTGTGGGACCCCACTTTACAATAATATATATATTATGATTCGGATGAGGGAGAAAAATTGAAAAATGGCATGTCTCCAAGTTTTGCGGATATTGGACATATGCTTGGGGGGCAGTGTTCGCTGTGGGGGTTGCTAACTAGGAGACTGCAAGGTGGACTGGATAGGCGGGGTGTGAGTGGGCAAATGTTTGGCAGGATTCTGTATAATGTGGATAATGTGAGGGTTATCCACTTTGGTGGCGCAAAAAAAACAGGTAAGCAGGATATTATTTAAATGGTGGCATTAGGAAAAGGGGGTAGATGCAGCGAGACTCCTGGGTGTCATTTGGTACAACCAGTTCATTGAAAGTAGGCATGCAGGTGCAGCAGGCAGTGAAAAAAGCGAATGGATTTATGTCTTAGCTTTCATAGCCATAAGGATTTTGGAGTACCAGGAGCAGGGAGGTTCTACTTCAGTTGAACAGGGTCTTGGTGAGACACACTGGAGTATTGGTACAGTTTTGGCTCCAAATCTGAGGAGGACATTATTTGCCATAGGAGGGAGTGCAGAGAAGGTTCACCAGACTGATCCTGGGATGTCAGACTGTCTTTTGAAGATGTTAGGACTGGATAGACTCGGTTTATTTACTCTCTGGAATTTAGGTGATTGAGAGGGGAATCTTTTAGGTAACTTACAAAATTCCTTTAAGGGGTTGGACAGGCTTGTGCAGGAAGATTGTTCCCGACGATGTTGGGGGAAGTCCAGGACAAGGGGTCTCACAGCTTAAGGATATGGGGGAAATCCTTTTAAGACCGAGATGTGAAAGAAAGGTCCTTTTTTCACACAGGGAGTGGGAGTCTCTGGTAACTCTCTGCCACAGAGGGTTGTTGAGGACAGTTCATTGGCTATATTTAAGAGTGAGGTTGGATGATTGGCCCTTGTGGCCTAAGGGGATCAGAGGGTATAGGGAGAGAGGCGAGAGGTACGGGATACTGAGTTGGATGATCAGCCATGATCATATTGAATGGCGGTGCAGGCTCGAAGGGCTGAATGGCCTACTCCTGCACCTAATTTCTATGTTTCTCTGTTCCTGTGCTTCTGTTGGTTTTTCACGTGGGTGGGGTAGTGTGGGTCTTTGATTTTAGCTGCCTTTTGCAGGTAGCATCTGCTTTGATGGTGAAGAGAGTGTAACATACGCATAACACCAACACCGTCACACTGTACAAGAAGAAGGGAGTGCAACTACAGGGAATCTCACTTCTTGAGTGTTATAGGAAAGGCCTTTGCCAGAGTGATCCTGCAAAGACTGCACAGACTCGCTGACCTGAGGCATAATGCGGTTTTTATGGAGGTAAAATCCACAATGGACATGATTTTCTCTCTGCGGGTCTAATACATAAGGAAGGAAAATGTCAAAGAGCAGCAAAGCCCCATTGTTACATCGCTTTGTTTGGGATGTTTACGAAAGCGGAGTGGAGAGGGTGGTCTATGGTGTGTGTGTGGTTGTGATTGCATTGCTGTGCTGGACCCACCAGGACAGATCTTCAGCGTTAGGGACACCCTGGAACTTGCAACATAACGTTCGCCACCACTGTCCCATGAATGAAGCAAGTTTGTGGATCATCGGTTTTCCCCTCCTGACGTCAGCACAATCTGGCCATGTTTCCTGATTGATTGATAGAGGACAAGATCTGACGAGACGGCATTGGACCAGGTGCTTGGCACGCAGAAGAAGCTTCATCACACCTGACCATGCTGCTGTGATTGTCTGGGAAGATTGGTTTGTCATGGAAATGTGGAGATGATCCTCTGTAACTTGTTTGTGGGATTAAAGACCATGATGGAGAGGAGAAGTGTTTTTAGAGCTCGGTAGTCAGCGAAGGTATAGCAGAAAACATCTGGAGGAACTCAGTGGGTCAGTCAGCATCGTGGAGGTGGAATGGAGGGGGACGATGTTTGTCGGGACCCCTTCCCAGACCATTCCTGTCTCCATTTACCAGGTGGATTATGGATGACAGGAAAATGGCCAAGATGATAATCTCCGTTGGGACTGGAAGAAGTGCAGATGATTGAAAATCCCGAAGATCCCAAATCTTGCTCCACGTTTCTTGCGTCCTTCCAACACCTGGAGCAGGAGAACCCTGATGCGCTCATGGTGCGTGCCACGTGCCATACTGGAGCCACAGGAGATTGACCAGAGGATTCTTGACCCTCTGGTCAATTCCAGAAATGACAGTGGTCGATGATCGAGTGGGATTGAATGGCAGAATTTGAAGCAAACCCTAAAGGCGAGCTTACTGCACGTCCTACGTGACCTTCCCACACCTGGGCGATAGGAAACGAGGAAGCTGTTTGTTGAGGAACTATCTTGGGGGACTTCTAGTCGGCAGGTTCCCTCCAGTATGGTGTGGATAGGGGAAAGCATTATAACATCCAACTGATGTGGGCCGGCAGCTGTTTGCGAGGGAAACTTTCCCTCCGAAGGACATGAGGAAAATGCACTGGGGCAGATGATGTCAGAGCTGATCGATTTTGACAAATTTCGTTAAATAGGCTGTGGATGCTTCTGTGCAACCGAAGAGGGATTGGATATATTTAGTCACATCGGTGGGGACTGCACCGGAATTTCTCACGCCGTCCAAACAAAGGCCTTTGTAAGAGCCACGTAAAGAGCTACAAACCTCGTTCCCGCCCGAGTCTCTTGTCTGCATTTGAGATTTTTCAATCGTCAACATTTTCAGCAACAAACTGGCGCCGATCTGTTGCCAAATATGTGAATCCACTCCGTTTAAGAAATTTGCTTCACACTCGTCCACTTTCACATCTTCTGCCCCGTTAGCATTTTCCTGCAATTCTTCGGAGGGAAAAGATCTCACAAAAGCTGGCGACCACATATCAGTCGGCAGGTGTTTCATGCTTTCGATTCTGCCACGTTCCTGAGATTGACCAAGAGGCAAGACCTTGAAGGACGGCCACAGACCAGGGGTGGCACGCAGTAGCTTCATCGACCTTCACCAGGACCCTTGCTGTTTGCCTGAGGAACCTTCTGGTGAGCACGCGCAGCGTGCTGGAAGTCGACCCCGCGCCGGCAGGAGCCGGTCAAAGGACCGGAACTCGGTGGCCGTGGGCCACGAACAAGGACGAGCCCAGTGGGTCAAAGTGTCTTGCCGAGAACAGGTGTGAGACTGGGCTGCGGTGGATGCCTGCGGTCGGTCGAGGACGTGCGATGAGAAGGCAGAGGGACCATGGGGACACATCGGTCACTATTCCCCCAAACCGAACGTATAACCTCGGAGGATGATAGACAGATTGTCTCAAGCTGAACAAAGATCGACTGACATCATCAGATAGAGGGTGGTGTCCTCAAAAAGGACGCGTCACCAAAATTGTGTTCCGATGCACTGCACAAGAATCACAGCGGTGCCCAACTACAGGTTGACATCTCATTCTGAGTGTTACAGGAAAGGCCTTTGCCAGAGTGATTCTGCAAGGCTGCTGACCTGAGGCGCAATGCGATTCATGGAGATAGTTCACAATGGAATGTCTTTCTTGGTCCTAAATCCAGAAAAATGTCATCAAAAGTTGGAAAAACCCATAGTTCATCGCCTTGTGGATGTTACGAACGCTTACGATTCTCAGCAGAACGGCCTCTACCAGGTAATGGTGAACAGTGGAAGTCACCACGTCTTGACAAACATCACTTGTCCTTCCTGGATGCGGAATGCATTACAGTGGCCTTGATGACCTACATGGGTGTTTCTCATGAGAATTGGAGTGAAGCAAGGCTGTGTCCAACACCATGGTGTTTTGCACTTCTAATGCCTTTTGTTCTTTGCCTTCCAACAGAACGGAAATGTATATGTACCAGAAGTGATGGGATGCTCTTCAATTGTTAATGTTGAAAGCAAGACGAAGATGAGAACGAGCTTATCCTGAAACGCCCTCCCATGATGTGCACTCAGTTCCCAAAAGAAGAACTTCAGGGGCTGATGGACAGACTGTCTCGTGTTTCGCATCAAGTTCGATGAACAATTGCGGTAAGACAATGTTGACATGTGTCAGGGCACTTACTCCCCTCTGAAATCCCAATAAATAACTCCGTGGAAATGTATTAAATTCACCAACAGGGCGAATCAAACGGTGACTGACTTTCGACCTTGGATGAGGAAACATTCAGTTCAGTAACGGTCTATACTCCACCATGAGAGAGGCTAAGCATGTGGTTTATGCAAGAAAAGGAACTAACCTGAAGACAAGTTAACCTGTTACAACCTTACGTGTTGTGAACCAGTTATGTAAGCAGTGCAGTTGGGCATTGCCCTCATAGGAGGTAAAGGAATGGGAGGGACAGAGAGGACCCGGGGGTGGGAGCCTGGACGGCCGCGGTGGGTCAGAGGGTCGGTAGAGGAGAAAAAAGGGGACCCGCGTCCGGAACAGGAAGAATCTTCGGAGATATGAACGCCAGGAACTTGAAGAGGATTTGGCAACATAATTTCTCCACATGCCCCAATCACTGAATTCAAGTTTGTGGATTGCGGCTTTCTCTGGGTTCACAAGAAGCTCTGCAGTCTGCGGACATAAGAAACAAACGTCTGCACTGGCAGCATTCTAGATCTATAATTTTTCTGTATTGACTCATAAATACCATTATTTTGTCAACAACGGTGGATAATAGTGGTGAAATTTAAAGACGCTTAGAATGGTCTGGCTGTGTGTTTGGTATAGAGAAGGGAGATGAGCCATATTCTTGAGGTTTGTGTTGGTTATAGGGAGGGGCGTTGCCTGTTTGTGTGATTGTCGTCTGCTGTTGAGGAAAATTGCAGTCGTTGTATGGATTGCGCAGAAGTGTGTTTTGTTTTAACAGCGATGGTGGGTGATTGCTGGAATCGTTGCATGGAACCAATCGGAAGTCATTGAATATTTTTACCGGCAGCGTTGGGACACTTCTTGATGTGTGTGTATGTCCGGGTTATGGGGAAGGAGGGAAAAATGGGGATAGCTTGGAGGCAGGATTTGAAACCCGCTGATAAAAAGTTTCAGTATTATTCTTAAAATGCTGCTTGTAGCAATTTGTCCACAGGCAACTCAAAACGAGCCATATTATTTCGAACTTTTGTTTGAGTGTCGGGATATATTGGGTGGTGGTTGAGGCAGGCACGATAGTGGCATTTCCAGAACTTTTGATTCATACGGGTTTCAGGGGATATGGGGAGGAAGGCAGGAGAAATGGGGTTAAGAGGCGGATAGATCAGCCATGATAGAATGGGGAGTAGATTGATGGGCCAAATGGTCTAATTTGCTCCTTCACATATGCCTTAGCCAGAATGGGCTGTATAATGCCCAATTAAGCACCTAATTTCTATGTTTCTAGTCTAAATATTCTTACATCATGCAGGATTTTAAAATGTAACTATGTAATACTAAAACTCTATCTTGACCACATCGGTCTACGTTGTAATTAAATTTGCGCTAAATTGCTACCTAGATCGCTAGGATTACTCGCATACTCACGTTCTCTTGCAAGCCGTAAGTTTTGACTACGATTGTGGAAGAATACAAAAGTTATGAAGGTTGTAAACTGTGAGTTCAGCGGATTGGTCTTGTTTTGTCACTCACCATGAAGGAAACGCCCTTTGGACCCGCTATTTACCTTTGCTGTTAATCAGCGGGGGCGAGGAGAAATAAAACCGGTAGCAGGCTGAGTCCACAAGGTGTAGAGGAGGGAGGAGATAGGGGGTATGGGGTGGGGTGGGGAGGGCAGTGTGGGGGAGGGGGTTGTGTGGGTGGGGGTGTTGAGGGGTTTGGGGGCGGGGGAGTGTGTGGGACGTGGGGGTGTGTGGGAGACGGGTAGGGGGGGGCGGAGGTGGATGTGTTTCAATGTAAATTATGTGCAAGTGATGAGTTAAAATGATTGATTGATTGATTGATTGATGTGGAGGAGGGATGGGTGATTGTGTGTGGGGGACGGGAGGAAGGTGTGTGTGGGGGGGGCGCGGATATCTTTTTACTGGAGATTAACAAGCCTGTAATTGCAACAAAAGAAATGATTAATTTAAATTTAGTAATTTTATAATCACGATACTATTGTACAAATGTCTGTAATAGAAACCAAAGACTCAGTCATCGCTGTGGGTTGTGTTTGGGCAGTGTTCAAGAGTCTGAAGGTTGTGGGGAAGAAGCTGTTCTTGACCCTGGAGGGTCACTTTTTGGGCTTTGAACCAAAATACTTGGGCGCTAGTGTATGACACAAATAACTGATAAATTAAAATCAGGAAATTAATAATGAATGTATGTACAACAATATCTGTCGGGCAGCAGAAGACGCAGACATCATATCTCAACGTTGTGTTTATGTTGTGCGCGATCAAGAGGCTTGTAATTGTTGGGAAGGAAACCTGCTCATTAACATGGAGGTCAGGGTTCCCTTTCACACTGGGGGGTGGTGTGAGTCTTTGATATTCGCTGCCTTGCAGATTAGCCATTCCTGTAGTTTCCTTTGATGGTGTAGAGATCATCACTGAGGATTAATCAGTTTCTGCGTAACACAGGCAACTCCTCATCGTCATTATGTACAAGAACAGGGATGCACCAATCAGGTGACATCTCATTTCTGTGTTTACAGGCAAGCCCTTTTCCAGGATGATTGGCAAAGACTGAAAACATGAGGCATAATGCGGGTTCCATGGAGGTTGATCACAATGGACCAGAATTTCCTGCTTACTCAAATACAAGAAACTGGTTAGAGAGCAAGCCCATGTACATCGCCTTTGTGGAATGTTACGAAAGCTTTAGAGGTGGTCGTAAGTTTTGAGTTTGTGTGTGATGGTTGGATGTGCTGGACCAGGAAGATCTTCAGAAAGATATGGACCAAGGACTCGAACTTAAACGTCCTCTCCCACTGTATAAGAATGAAAGTCAAGTTAGGGTATATCGGCTTTCCACTACTGAGGTCATGGACCATTGCCATGTTTCCTGTGATGGACAAGTGGCAAGATTTGACGAGAATGGGCCATGGACCAGGGCTGCATGCAGAAGCTTCATTACACTGACTGGTTGTGTTGGGGGAGTGGAACCGGGAGGGAGTGTTGTGGCTCCAGGAGAGGGGGATTGGATTGGGGAGGATGGCTGTGTGGGCGGGGGTAGGGTTAGGTGTGGGTTGGGGTTGTGTGTGTGGGAGGGGGGTGTGGTCTGTGTTGGCAAAGGGTGTTGTGTGTGGGAGTGGGGGAGAATAAGCGTTGAGTGGAGGGGGACAGGGGGCGGTCATGGGGGAGTTATAACCCCCCCCCCCAGGGGAGGGAGGGACTAAGGGAGGGGGAGGGGGGTGTGTGTTGGGGGATGTGGTGGGCAGGCAGCGAGCGCTGTGGAAGCAGAGGGTGGGGGGGAGGGGGGTTGTGTTGGGGGATGTTTGTGGGGGGATGGAGGGGGCAGTGAGGTTGTGAAGCCAGATAGGGGGGTATTGAGGGGGAGAGTGGTGTGTGTAGGGGTGTGTGGTGTGGTGTGTTTTTTGGCAGGGGGAGGGGCAGGCGAGTTATGGGAGTTGGAAAGGGGGGGTGTGGGCGAGGGGTGAGGGGTGTTTTGTGTGGGGAAGGGGGGAAGGGAGGAAGTGGGGGAGGGGGGTTGTTGGTGGTCGTTGTAGGGGTGAGGGTAGTGAGGGTGGGGGGGGGTGTGGAGGGAAGAAGTTGTGGGAGGAGTGGGGAGGGGAGGGGTGTGTGGGAAGGGGTGTTGGGGTGAGGGCGGGGGCTGTGTGTAGAGGGGGGTGTGTTGGCAGGGGGGAGGGGGGGGGGTTGCGGGAAGGGAAGGGGCAGCGTGTTGTGGAGCCTGAAAGGTGAGAGAGTGGGGGCTGTGTGGCTGGTGAAGGGGCGGAAGTGTCGGTAGGGGTGTGTTGGCGGGGGGATATCTGTGGGTGGGGGGGGGAGGGGTTGTGTTTGTGCTGGCTAGGGGTGGAGGGAAGAAGGATGTGGGGGGGTGTGGGAAAATGGAGAGGGACGGAGGGTGCTTGTGGGGGGGGTGGTGGGGTGTGTGGGACGAGGGTGTGGGGCGTGACGGAGGATGTTATAAGGGTGAGGTGAGAGAGGGGGGAGCAGCATGGCTGGAGAGGAGGGTGGGGGGAAGAGGTGTGTGTGTGTGTGGGAGATGGGGGAGGGGGGGAGGGGGGGTGTTGCCCGGGGTCTGTATGGAGGGGAGGATAGTGTGGTTCGGGGGCGGAGGGGTGGGAGGATGTGGGAGAGGGAGATGGGGGAGGGAGTGTGCGGGGAGGGAGGACAATTAAGCGTTATGACAATTTGTCATGTGGGGGGAATTCTACTCGCCCCTGACTCACCATAAATACTCTACGCTGGACAAATTTGTTTAAATTCCAACCTAGATTACGGTGACTGAAGATATCTGGAGAGGAAAGCAATTCGCGTACCGTATAACCACCTTCTTTACACCACCCGCTTCGAGGGAGGTCAAGCAAGTTGACTATGAGAGCCCAGGAAACTCACACTGAGGACCAAGGATAATGGCTTACAATGTGTACGTGTGAACAGTTACTGCACAGCAGTGAGCTTGGGCAACATACTTGCTTCAGACGGTATAATTGGAGAGGACCACGAGAGGACCAGGGGTGGGCAGCTAGAAGGGGCCGCGGTGTGTGTGTCGTGGCGGTCGGTAGAGGAAACCCGGTCGAAACCTGGACAGATCTTCGAGGTATGAACGCCAGGCACTTGAAGAGGATTTGGCACAAAATTTCTCACCACTGTCCATCAATGAAGTCAAGTGTGTGGATGGCTTTTTCTGGGTAACAAATAGCTCTGTGGGTCTGGGATATGGAGAAGAAAAACAAATCGGACTGGGTAGCATTCCTCAGATTACAATCTTTTATGTACTCTAACTCATTACCCATTATTTTGTCGAACAACGGTGAAATCGTCGGAGAAATTTAAAGCCGGGTGTTGAATTGTCTGGCTGATGTAGTCTGGACTAGAGAGGTGGAAATGGCAAAACGCTTGAGTGTTCCTGTGTTGGTTACAGTGGGGATGGTATTGCGTTTGTGCTGATGTGGTTGAAGAGGGACATGAAGATCAGTTGTATAGATTGTAAGAGGAGATTGTTTGTGAGGGCAAGATGTTTTACACGAGCTGTGGTGAGTGCCGGGAATCCGTTGCTGGAAAGTCATTGGATATTATTGAGGCAGAGTATGGACAAATTCTGATGAGAATGGTTGTCTTTGTTATGGGGAAAGACAGAAACATGGGATATGGCAGAGATCAGCCATGAATGAATGGGCAGAGTCAGACTGGGTGGGGAATTGCCTAATTTAGTATTGGTGGACGGAACACGAGACTGTTTCTATGGAGACCGGTTCAGGATGTTAGAGGCTGCAGGCTGGCGGTCGGAGCCTGTCCTCTCTGACGACATGCTCAGCAATCTGGACCCTGAAGCAGAAGTGTTTAGCTGGCTGGAATGTCGCAAAGGGGTATGCGAAATCCACGAGATTGTGTACGGGGGGTGGTCAACAAGACGTTGGTGAAGGCCAATCACAGTGCTTAGCAAAGCGGAAATGTACATCGTGAATGGAACATGTCATGCAGTAGAGAGGCTTTGGCATTGTGTATTGGCGTATTATATAATTATTTCTTACTGCATCTTAAACTGCCTGTAATTCAACAAACCACTGCTACAAGTTCAGATAAGTAATTAAATGTGCTGTACGGGACATTGTTCCCACAGTGCAATAAAGACCGCATTCCATAAATATCTCGTAGCTGGGTTAGTGTCTAGTTGGGACGAATGGTCTATTCTGTCCTATCACTTATGTTGGAGACACAGAAGGGCGTAACTATTCTTCCTTCAATGCAGGATTATTAAACATATCCATGCATGAAGGATGCAAATTTCCAGCCCCATTGTGGTCTCTAACACACTCATCTTGCCCACTTACGGACTGCGATGTAATTAAATTTGCGCAAAAATCGCTCCTTATCATGGGTTACTCTCCAACGCTCTTTCCTCTGCGCCAAGCACAAGTTTCTGTGATCTGTGGAGATTAACAAGCTTATGAAGTTTAAACAATGCCGAGTTCATCAGATTGGTCTTCTCGCCTGCTGTCAATACATGAAGGTAACTCCCTTTCTGGCACCGCTATTAACCTTTGCTGTTATTCAGCGGGCGGGCGTGGAGGAAAAAACTCGGGAAGCAGGGTTGAGTCCACAAGCATGTAGAGGGGGGGAGGGAGAATGTGGGAGGAGCGAGGGGGTGTTGGGAGCGGGGTGGTCAATGTTTTGGGGAGGGGGTTGTGTAGGTGGTTGTGTGTGGGCGGGGGGTGTGTGGGACGTGGGGGAGGGAAGGTGGCTTGTTAATTCATGTGAATGAATTCAAATTTCAATTTCACTTGACTGTATGTGCAGTGATGAATAAAACTGATTTATTGATTGCTGTGGGAGGATGTGAGTGGATGTGTGTGGAGGGAGGGGAAGTGTTGTGGGGGGGGAAGAGGTGTATTTCTTTGCTGATAGATTAACAAGCTGTATTGCCAAAATAAACACAGAAATGCATTAATTTAAATGTCAGTAAATTTATTATCACGAGACTATTGTACAACAGTCTGTAATGCAACCAAAAGATCAGTCCATCATGTGAGTTTGTTGGTCTGTGTCAAAAGTCTGATAGTTGATGGGAAGAAGTGTTTCCTGAAGCTGCAGGTACTTTTTTGGGCTTCTGAACAAAAATAATGGAGATTGTGTAATGACACCACAATTATAACTGGATAAAATTAAAAAATTCAGGAAATTATAATTGGAATGATAATGTAAAAATATCTGGTCGGGCAGCAGGAAGACGCAGTCCGTAATAATCTCATCGTTGAGTTTTAATGTTGTGCAGATCAAAGGCTTGGTAATTGTGGGAAGAAAACCTGCTCTTAAATCATTGAGGAGGTCGGTTCCTTCTTCACACTGGTGGGTGGGAGTGAGTCTTCACACTGTGGGTTGGTAGTGTCTTGCTATTACTGGCCTTGCAGATGAGCACCTCTGTAGATTAATTGATGGTGAAGAGATCCATCCTGAACGGACTGATCACGTTTCGTAACCACATGTGTACACACCAACTTGTCACACTGTAACAAGAACAAGGGATTTGTGGCAAAAACAAAAAAAAAAACAAAAAAAAAAACAAACAAAATTTGTTGTTGTATATGTCCGCCCCGCCCCCCCCCAACAATACACGGGACATCTCAGTTCTGGAGTTTACAGGGTAAGGCCCTTTGCAGAGTGACCGGCAAAGACTGCACAACATGAGGCAGAATTCGCGGTTTCCATGAGGTAGATCCACAATGGACATGATCTTCTCCCTGCGTCAAATAACAAGGAAATTGTCAAGAAACAGCATATCATTGTACATCGCCGTTTTGAGTGGATGTTTTTACGAAACGCTTAGGTGGTCGTAGTTTTGTGTGTGATTTCATGCATTGATTGTGCTGGACCTGGGACGACGATCTTCAGGAGAATGGACACCAGGACCACTGCAACACATAACGTTTCTCCAACCACTGCCACATCAATGAACGCAGACAAGTTTGTGGTTCATCGTCTTTCCTTTCCTGAGGTCATGCCTGCCCCTCCAACAATGTTTCTGTGATTGACAAGAGATTAAGATCTATGACGAGACGGCCCAAGACCCGGCTTGGCATTGCAAATGCATTCTCACACCCCATGAAACCCTGGGTGGTTCTTGGCGGATGTGGAGGTCGGGAGGGAGGGGGGCAGTGTGAGTGTTTGGAACCAGGGAGGGAGGGGGATTTGGGGGCGGGTCTGTGTAGGGGTTGGGCGGATGTGTGTTGGGAGGGGGGGTGTTTGCAGAGAGTGTGTGTGGGAGGGGGGCAGGAAGCGTTGAGCTGAGAAGAGTGGGTTGGTGTGTTTGAGAATTATGGGAGGGTAGGGAGAGAGGTGTTGTGGTTGGCGGATCTGTCGGGGCCTCAGGCAGCGCGGTTGTAGGCGCACCAGGGTGGGGGTTGGGGAAAATTTGGAGTGGTGGAGGGGAGGGGGCAGCTAGCGTTTGAGAGAGGCTGGAACGGGGGGGAGGGTTGTATGGGGGGAAGTGGCTTTGAGTGCGGACGTGAGAGGGTAGGGGGGAAGGTGGGGTGTATGTGGTATGTCAGTGGGGGGGGGGGGGAGGTATGGTGTGTGGTGGGGGTGGGGGGCATGGAGGGGTGTGTGTGTTGTGGGGTGAGGGGGTTGTGGAGGGAAGATGGATTGGGATGTGTGTAGTGAGCGGGGAGAGGGCGTGGGGGGGATGGGGGGTAGTGTGGAGAGGGGTGTGATGTGTGATGGAAGGGAGGGGTGTGTGTGTTGGCAGAGAGGGTGGGAGCGGGGGCAGCATTAGCATTAGGCTGGGGGGGGGCGGTGGTGAGGAGGGGGTATGATGGGGGGAGGGGTCAGGTGTTGCCTGGTGTATGGGTGGAGGGGAGGGTTGTGTGGGATGGGGGCTCAGGAGGGGTTGTTGGGTGAGGGGGGTGAGCTGTGTGGGGAACGGGTGTAGTGGGGGTGGGGTGTAGGTGGGAGATGTGGGGCATGCATGAGGTAGGGGTCGTGTGCGTGGGGGTAGGGAGGGGGACAATTAGTGTTGAGCTAATTGGCATGTGTAGGGCAATCTAACTCCTCCCCTCTGAAATCACCATAAAAACGACTCCGCTGTGATAAATGTCTGCAATTCACCACCCTAGTATCTACGATGGTTGACTGACAAGCCACTCTCTGGATAGGAAAGCAATTCATGTACAGGTGAACCACCTTCCTATACACCACCCCCTTCTTCGGGAGGCTAAGCAAGTGGAATTTGCAAGAACAGGAAACTCACAATGAGACCAAGGTATCTCTACAACGCCCTACTTGTGCGAACATTGTTAACTGACTGCGAGTGATGTTTGGACAACTTTACCTACTCCAAGAACCACCTTCCTATTACACCACCCACTTCGGGAGGGGCTAAGCAAGTGGATTTCAAGAATCAGGAACTCAATGAAGACCAAGGTATCTACTACAACGCCTACTTGTGAAACATGTAACGTACTGCAGTGATGTTTGTTGGGACACTTGCTACATCAAGACGGTATTGAGGGAGAGGACCGGGAGGTGGGCAGCGTAGGACGGGCCGCGGTGTGTGCCGGAGGTCGGTTATTGGTAGAGCAGGTGATGGTGAGAGAAACAAAATGGGGACCCCGCGTCGGACTGGACAAGATCTTAGAGATATCTACGCCCAGAAACGCAGGATCTCCCCTGCGAACATAACTCTTCTCTCACACCACCCCCTCGTTCCTCAACCCCATCAAGTTCCTGTGGATCGGCTTTCTCCTGAGGTCTACTTATACTGAGCTCTGTGGTCCTGCGGACATTGAGAAAACAACATCTGCGACATTGAGAAAAAAACACACTGGCAGTCCTGGTCATTAGCAGCAGGGGACTGTAGCAAATACCTCTCGAGCTGTTTATGTGTTTGTTGCAGAGGAGGGTATTGCCTGTTTGTGCTGATTGTGGTCTGCTGATGAGGAAATTGAAACATCCATTTGTACCGGATTGAGCAGAGGAGATGTGTGAGGCAAGTAATTGGGTTTTCACAGAGATTGTGTGGTGAGTGCCTGGAATCCGTTTTTTGCATGGAAGAACATGGAAGTCATTGGATAGTTTTTAAGGCAGAGATGGACCAAAACGCCGCCTTGATGAGAATTGGATTGAGGGTTATAGCGGATCAGGATTGAAAAGGCAAAAAGAAGGGACCATTCGTGTAGGCCGGCGGGCGGAGATCTTCCTCTCCTGACCCGACATGCTCCAGCATCCCTGTCCCCGGCTGAAAGCAGAAGTGTCCTCCGCTGACAAGCCCAGATAGTGGGTCATCCTCCTTAGGGGAGTCACCAATGCAGTGGTGGAGTCGGTGGAGGCCATCCACACTTAGACTTATGCAGGCAAGTCTGCAGGATTGTTCATTTTGGCATCTTAAATGTTCAACAACACACTGATAAAAGTTCAAGTTATTTGATTAAGTTAAATGCTGATTGTCTAAACATTGTCCACAGTGCAACTAAAGACGCAGTCTATAATATCTCGTAGTTGTGGTTAATGTCTAGAATATACTGTGGGGTGGTTGAGGCAGTCACGATAGTGGCATTTCAGCAACTTTTGATTCATACTTGTTTCAGGGTTTATGGGGAGAAGGCAGGAGAATGGGGTTCGGAGGGAGAGATAGATCAGCCATGATTGAATGGCGAAGTAGACTTGATGGGCCGATGGTCTAATTCTGCTCCTATCACTTATGCCTTGGAGACCACAGATGGACTGTAAAATATTCTTCCTTCAATGCATCGATTTTAAACATGTATCTATGCTAATACTAAAACTCTCATCTTGACCACTTCCGGTCTGCGTTGTAATTAAATTTGCGCAAAACCGCTATCCTATATCGTTAGGATTACTCGCCACCTTACTCACCGTTTTCTGCTCCATGCCACCAAGTCTTGCGCCGAACTGTCGAAGATTACAAAAGTTATGAAGGTTTAAAGAATCGTGAGTTCAGCAGATTGGTCTTCTAGCCTGTCAATCACCATGAAGGTAACGCCCCTTCTGGCACCCGCTATTAACCCTTGCTGTTAATCAGCGGGCGACGAGAATAAAACCCCGGAAGCAGGTTTGAGTCCACACGAGGGGGGGGGAGGGAGGATGTGGGAGGAGGGAGGAGGTGTATGGGAGAGGGGTGTGCATGGGCGGTGTGGGGAGGGAGGTTGTGCGGGCGGGGAGGTGTGTGTGTGGGGGACACACATGTGCAAGTGATGAATAAAACTGATTGATTGATGTGGGAGGAGGGAGGGGGTGTGTGTCGGGAGGGAGAGGGGGTGTGGGGGAGGGAGGTGTGTGTGTGGGGGAGAGGTATTTTTCTTGCGTAGATTAACAAGCCTGTAATTGCAACAACACAGAAATGCATTAATTTAAATTTCATTAAATTTATAATCACGATACTATTGTAAAAATGTCTGTAATGCAACCAAAGACTCAGTCCATCGATGTGGTTTGTGTTGGGCAGTGTTCAAGAGTCTGATGGTTGCTGGGAAGAAGCTGTTCCTGAACCTGGGCTCCTGAACAAAATAATGGGAGCATAGTGTAATGAAACACAAATAACTAATAAAATTAAAATACAGGAAATTAATAATTGAATGCTAATGTAAAAAATATCTGTCGGGTAGCAGAAGACGCAGTCCATAATATCTCATCGTTGTGTTTCATGTTGTGCAGCGTTCAAGAGGCTTGTAATTGTTGGGAAGAAACTGCTCTTAAACATGCAGGTCAGGTTCTCTTCTGTTGGTTCTTCACACTGGTGGGGTGGTGTGGGTCTTTGATATTAGCTGCCTTTTGCAGGTAGCATCTCCTATAGATTCCTTTGATGGTGAAGAGATCATCACCTGACGGACTGAGCAGTTTCTGCGTAACGCCAACATCGTCACACAGTACAAGAACAAGGGAGTGCACCAACTACAGGGACATCTTAGTTCTGAGTGTTACAGGAAAGCCCTTTGCCAGAGTGATCCGGCAAAGACTGCACAGACATGAGGCACAATGCGGTTTCCATGGAGGTAGATCCACAATGGACATGAACTTCTCCCTGCATCAAATACAAGGAAATTGTCAAGAGCAGCAAAGCCCATTGTCCATCGCCTTTGTTGATGTTACGAAAGCTCAGAGGTGGTCATATGTTTTGTGTGTGATTGCACTGATGTGCTGGACCCAGGACAGATCTTCAGAGATATGGACACCCAGGACCTCGCAACATAACGTTCTCCACCACTGTCACATGAATGAAGACAAGTTTGTGGATCATCGGCTTTCCCCTCCTGAGATCATGGACCATTTGCCATGCTTCCTGTGATTGACAAGAGGACAAGATATGATGAAACGGCTAAGGACCCGGGCTGGCATGCAGAACCTTGATTACACCTGACCCTGCTGTGTTGCTGAGGAAGATCTGGTGTCACTGGAAATGTGGAGATGATCCTCTGTAAACTGCCCTCAGTGGAAGACCATGATGGAGAAGTGGTTTTAGAGCTCGGTAGTCAGCGAAGGTATAGCAGAAAACTGCTGGAGGAACTCGGTGCGTCAGGCAGCATCTGTGGAGAGACGATGTTTGGATCGGGACCCTTCAAGATTCCATTCTTATCTCCATTTACCAGGTTGGATTATGATGACAGGAAATGGCCAAGATTGATAATCACCGTGGACTGGAGTGACAGATGATTGAAAATCCCGAAGACCCAATCTTGCTCCACGTTCTCTGCGACCTGCCACACCTGGAGCAGAAGACCCTGATGCGCTCATGGTGAGTGCCACGCAGCCAGACTGGAGCCGACCTGGAGATTAACCAGAGGATTCTTGTCCTCTATTCCCTCCGAAGACATGCAGGAAAATGCCACTGGGGCAGATGATGTCAGAGCTGATCGAGTTTGACAAATTTCTTAAAAGCCGTGGATGCTCCTGTGCAACCCGAAGAGGGATTGGATATGAAGTCACATCGGTGGGGACCGCACCGGAATTTCTCACTCCGTCCAACAAAGGCCCTTTTAAGAGCCACGTGAAAGAGCTACAACCTCTTACCCGCCCGCGCTCTTGTCTGCATTTGAGATTTCATCGTCAACATTTTCCAGCACAACTGGCAGCGATCTGTTGCAAATGTGAATCCACTCCGTTTAAGAAATTTGTCAAACTCGTCCACTTCTCACATCTTCTGCCCCTGTAGCATTTTCCTGCAATTCTTCGGAGGGAAAGATCCTCACAAACAGCTGGCGGCCACATCAGTCGGCAGATGTTTCATGCTTTCGATCTGCCACGTTCCTGAGATTGACCAGAGGACAAGATCTGAAGAGACGGCCACAGACCCGGGATGGCACGCAGAAGCTTCATCACACCTGACCCTGCTATTTTGCTGAGGGAACCTTCCGGTGAGCACCTCGCAGCCGTCCTGGAGTCGACCCGGCCGTGGCCACGAACAAGGACGAGCCCAGTGGTCAAAGTGTCTGCCGAGAACAAGGGTGAAGAATGGGCCTGCGGTGGATGCCAGAGGTCGGTCGAGGAGGTGCCGCTGAGAAGGAAGAGGGACCATCGGGACCTCATCGGACACTCATCAACCCAACCGAAGAATAACCTCAGTGGCTGATGGACAGATTGTCTCAAGCTCGCAACAAAGACCGACTGACAATCATCAGAGAGAGGGTGGTGTCCCTCAAAAGACGCGTAACCCCAACATTGTCTTACGATGCACCAACTACAGGGACATCTCACTTCTGAGTGTTACAGGAAAGGCCTTTGCCAGAGTGATCCTGCACAGACTCGCTGACCTGAGGCACAATGCGGATTCCATGGAGATAGATCCACAATGGACATGATCTTCTCTAAGCGTCAAATCCAAGAAAAATGTCAAAAGCGCAAACCCCATTGTTCATCGCCTTTGTGGATGTTACGAAAGCTTTCGATTCTGTCAGCAGACACGGCCTCTACCAGGTACTGGAGAACAGTGGATGTCCACCACGTCTTCGAAACATCACTTTGTCCTTCCATGCGAACATACATCTACAGTGGAATTTGATGAACCTACATCGGACAGTTTCCCCATGAGATGTGGAGTGAAGGGGGTATGGAGAGAAGGCATGTACAGGATACTGAGTTGGATGATCAGCCATGATCATATTGAATGGCGGTGCAGGCTCGAAGTGCCGAATGGCCTGCTCCTGCACCTAATTTCTATGTTTCTACGAAGCAAGGCTGTGTCCCAGCACCCATGGTGTTTTGCATCTTCCTATCTGCCCTTTTGTTCTTTGCCTTCCCAACAGACACGGAAAACGTGTATCGTCAAACCAGAAGTGATGGGATGCTCTTCAATCTGGTAATGTTGAAAGCCAAGACGAAGATGAGAACTGTGCTTATAAGGGAACTCCAACCCACTGATGCTGCACTCAGTTCCCCGAACGAAGAAGGACTTCGGGGGCTGATGGACAGGCTGTCTTGTGTTCGCATCAAAGGTTGACTGACAATTAGCGTTAAGGCAATTGTTGTCATGTGTCAGGGCACTCTACTCCCCTCTGAAATCACCATTAATACCACTCCGCTGGAAAATGTCTTAAATTCACCAACCTAGGATCAACAGTGACTGACAGCGACTCTCTGGATGAGGAAACCAATTCACGTACAGTAAATTACCTTCCTATACATCACCCACCTCCGGGAGGCTAAGCAAGTGGATATGCAAGAACAGGAAACTCACAATGAAGACCAAGTTAACTGTCTACAACCTGTACGTGTTGAACATGTTACTGTACAGCAGTGAAGCTTGGGCAACTTAACCTACATCAAGAATGGTAAATGAATGGGAGAGGACCAAGAGAGGACCCGGGGGTGGGCAGCCTAAGACGGACCCGCGGTGTGTGCCAGAGGTCGGTAGAGGAGAACAAAATGGGACCCGCGTCGGAACCAGGACAGATCTTCAGAGATATGAACGCCCAGGAACTTGAAGCAGGGTCTTGGAACAATAACTTTCTCCACCACTGTCCCATCAATGGTCAAGTTTGTGGATCTGTGGCTTTCTCCAGAGGTCAACAAGTAGCTCTGTGGTCCTGCAGACATTGCGAACAAAACGTCTGCACTGGCAGCATTCCCTCAGATTATCAATCTTTCTCCTGTACTCTGACTCATCATTACCCGTTATTTGTCCAACAACGGTGGAATCGTCGGTGAAATTTAAAGACGGCATTGGAATGGTCTGGCTGTGCAGTTCTGGTCATAGAGCAGGGGACTGAGCACATAATCTTGAGCTGTTCCTGTGTTGGTTATAGAGGAGGAGGTGTTGCCTGTTTGTGCTGATTGTCATCTGCTGATGAGGAAATTGAAGATCATGTTGTACTGGATTGAGCAGAGGTGAGTTTTGTTTTAACAGAGATGGTGGTGAGTGCCTGGAATCCGTTGCATGGAACAACATGGAAGTCATTGAATATTTTTACGGCAGAGTTGGACAAATTCTTGATGAGAGTGGATGTCCAGGGTTATGGGGTAAGGCAGGAAAAATGGGATTGGGAGGCAGAGATTTGATAACACACTGATAAAAAGTTCAGTATTATTAATTAAATGCTGCTGTAGAACATTGTCCACAGTGCAACTAAAAACGCAGTCCATAATATATCAAACTTTTGGTTAGTGTCGAGAATATACTGTGGGGTGGTGGTTGAGGCAGGCACGATAGTGGCATTTCAGCAACTTTTGATTCATACGGGTTTCAGGGGATATGGGGAGAAGGCAGGAGAATGGGGTTAAGAGGGAGAGATAGATCAGCCATGATTGAATGGCGGAGTAGACTTGATGGGCCAAATGGTCTAATTCTGCTCCTATCACTTATGCCTTAGACCACAGATGGGCTGTAAAATATTCTTCCCTCAATGCATGGATTTTAAACATGTATCTATGCTAATACTAAAACTCTCATCTTGACCACTTCCGCTGCGTTGTAATTAAATTTGCGCAGAAAATGCTACCTTATATCGCTAGGATTACTCGCCACCTTACTCACCGTTCTCCTCTGCAAGCCGTCAAGTTTTGCTCCGATCTGTGGAAGATTACAAAAGTTATGAAGGTTGTAAAATCGTGAGTTCAGCGGATTGGTCTTCTTGTCTGTCAATCACCATGAAGGTAACGCCCCTTCTGGGCACCCGCTATAACCGTTAGCTGTTAATCAGCGGGCCGGGGGCGAGGAGAAATAAAACCCCGGTAGCAACGGCTTGTCCACAAGCCGTGTAGTAGGAGGGAGCGATAGGGGTTATGGGGTGGGGTGGGTCTGTGTGGGAGGGCGGTTGTGTGGGGTGGGGGCTGTGAGGGGTTTGTGGGCTGGGGGATGTGGGGGTGTGGTGAGAGAGAGGGTAGGGGGGAGGAGGTGATGTGAATTCAATGTCAATTATGTGCAAGTGATGAGTATAACAGATTGATTTGATGTGGGAGGATGGAGTGGTGTGTGTGTGGAGGGAGGGAGGTTTTTGTATGAGGTGGTGTGGGGGGGGAGAGGGTATATTTCTTACTGGAGATTAACAAGCCGTCAAGTTTTGCTCCGATCTGTGGAAGATTACAAAAGTTATGAAGGTTGAAAAATCGTGAGTTCAGCAGATTGGTCTTCTTGTCTGTCAATCACCATGAAGGTAACGCCCCTTCTGGCACCCGCTATTAACCTTTGCTGTTAATCAGCGGGTGGGGCGAGGAGAATAAAACCTTGGAAGCACGGATGAGTCCACAAGCCGTGTAGAGGAGGGAGGAGATAGGGGGTATGGGAGTGGGGTGGGCAGTGTGGGGAGGGAGGTTGTGTGGGTGGGGGTGAGGGGTTTGTGGCTGGGATGTGAGGGACGTGGGGGTGTGTGGGAGAGGGTGGGGGGGAAGGTGGATGTGAATTCAATGTAAATTTATGTGCAAGTGATGAATAAAACTGATTGATGTGTGAGGAGGGAGGGGGTGTGTGTGGGGGAGGGAGGTGTGTGTGGGGGAGAGAGGTATATTTCTTGCTGTAGATTAACAAGCCTGTAATTGCAACAACACAGAAATGCATTAATTTAAATTTCAGTAAATTTATAATCACAATACTATTGTAAAAATGTCTGTAATGCAACCAAAGACTCAGTCCATCGATGTGGTTTGTGTTGGCCTGTGTTCAAAAGTCTGATTGTTGCTGGGAAGAAGCTGTTCCTGAAGCTGCAGGTCACTTTTTTGGGCTTCTGAAAAAAATAATGGGAGCATAGTGTAATGACACACAAATAACTGATAAAATTAAAATACAGGAAATTAATAATTGAATGCTAATGTAAAAAATATCTGTCGGGCAGCAAAAGACGCAGTCCATAATATCTCATGTTGTGCAGCGATCAAGAGGCTTGTAATTGTTGGGAAGAAACTGCTCTTAAACATGGAGGTAAGGTTCACTTCTTCACACTGGTGGGGTGGTGTGGGTCTTTGATATTAGCTGCCTTGCAGATAGCATCCCCTGTAGATCCCTTTGATGGTGAAGAGATCATCACCTCACGGACTGATCAGTTTCTGCGTAACACCAACATCGTCACACTGTACAAGAACAAGGGAGTGCACCAACTACAGGGACATCTCATTTCTGAGTGTTACAGGAAAGCCCTTTGCCAGAGAGATCCGGCAAAGACTGCACAAACATGAGGCAAAATGTGGTTTCCATGGAGGTAGATCCACAATGGACATGATCTTCTCCCTGCGTCAAATACAAGGAAATTGTCAAGAGCAGCAAATCCCATTGTACATCGCCTTTGTGGATGTTACGAAAGCTTAGAGGTGGTCGTAGGTTTTGTGTGATTGCATTGATGTGCTGGACCCAGGACAGATCTTCAGAGATATGGACACCCAGGACCTCGCAATATAATATCCTCCACCAATGTCATATGAATGAAGACAAGTTTGTGGATCGTCGGTTTTCCACTCCTGAGGTCATGGACCATCTGCCATGTTTCCTGTGATTGACAAGAGGACAAGATCTGACGAGACAGCCATGGACCCGGGCTGGCATGCAGAAGCTTCATTGCACCTGACCCTGGTGTGTTGGCGGGATGTGGACCGGGAGGGAGGGGAGCAGCGAGTGTTGTGGAACCAGAGAGGGGGATTTGGGGAGGGGGCTGTGTGGGCGGGGATATGTGTAGGGTTGGGGTGTGTGTGGGGTGGGGGGTGTGTTGGCAGAGGGAGTGTGTGTGGGGGGGGCAGGAAGCGTTGAGCTGGAGAGGGGGGGTGGTATGGGGGGAGGGAGGAAATGGGAGGGGGAGGGGGGTGTGTTGGCGGGGAGAGGGGAGGGGCAGCGAGCGTTGTGGAGCTGGAAAGGGGGGAAGAGGTGTGGGGGCAGGGGGGGTGTGTGGGGAAGGGAGGAAGTGGGAGGTGGGGTGTTGGTGGGTATGTGTAGGGGGGAGGGTTGTGTGGGTGGGGGGCAGGAGTGGTGTGTTTGTGCGGGTGAGGGGGTGGAGGGAAGAGGTTGTGGGGGTGTGTGGGAAGGGGAGAGGGGTGTGGGGGGATGGGGTGTGTGGGAGAGGGTGTGTGTTGGCAGAGGGTGTGTGGGAGGGGGGCAGCAAGCATTGAGCTGGAGAGGTGGTCTAGGGCGGTGTGAGGGGGTGTGTGTGGGGGACGGAGAATGTGGGAGATGGGGATGTGTTGGCGGGGTATGTGGAGGGGAGGTTTGTGTGGGTGGGGGCGGGAGGGGTGTGTTTGTGCGGGGAGGGGATGTGGAGGGAGGAGTGGGGAGTGTGGTGAGGGAGGTGTGTGTGGGGGAATGGGGTGTGGGAGAGGGTGTGGAGCTAGGAGTGGGGAGTGTGGTGGGGGGAGGTGTGTGTGTGGGGGGAATGGTGTGTGTGGGAGAGGGTATCGGGAGGGGGTGTGGGGGAAGGAGGATGAGGAGGGGTGTGTGTGTGTGAGGGAGGGGGTGTGTGTTCGCAGAGGATATGTGGGAGGGGGGCAGCAAGCATTGGGCTGGAGAAGGGGGCGGTGGTCGAGGGAGGGGGTATGTGTGGGGGGGGGGGAGGTGTTGCCCGGTGTATGTGTGGGGGAGGGGGGAGGTGTTGCCCGGTGTATGTGTGGTGGGGAGGGTTGTGTGGGTTGGGGGCGGGAGGGATGTGGGTGAGGGGGGAGCAGTGTGGGGATGGGGGAGCAGTGTGGGGATGGGGTGTGTGTGGGGAGGGGGAGGATGTGGGATGAGGGAGGAGGGAGGTGGGGCATGGGAGAGGGGTGTGTGCGGGGGGGAGGGAGGAGGACAATTAGCGTTAAGACAATTGTCATGTGTCAGGGCAATCTACTCCCCTCTGAAATCACCATAAATACCACTCCGCTGGAAAATGTCTTAAATTCTCCACCCTAGGATCTACGATGACTGACAGCCACTCTCTGGATGAGGAAAGCAATTCATGTACAGTAAACCACCTTCCTATACACCACCCACCTTCGGGAGGCTAAGCAAGTGGATTTGCAAGAACAGGAAACTCACAATGAAGACCAAGGTAACTCTACAACACCTACTTGTGGAACATGTTACTGTACTGCAGTGAAGTTTGGACAACTTACCTACATCAAGAACGGTAAATGAATGGGAGAGGACCAAGAGAGGACCCGGGGGTGGGCAGCCTAGGACGGACCCACGGTGCGCGCCGGAGGTCGGTGGAGCAGTGATGTGGAGAACAAAATGGGACCCGCGTCGGAAGCTGGACAGATCTTCAGAGATATCTACGCCAAGGAACTTGAAGCAGGATCTTGGAACATAAATTTCTCCACCACTGTCCCATCAATGAAGTCAAGTTTGTGGATCGGCTTTCTCCTGAGGTCAACAAATAGCTCTGTGGTCCTGCGGACATTGAGAAAAAAACATCTGCACTGGGAGCATTCCCTCAGATTATCGATCTTTCTACTGTACTATAACTCATTACCCATTATTTGTCCAACAATGGTGGAATCGTTGGTGAAATTTAAAGAAGGCGTTGGAATGGTCTGGCTGTGTATTCCTGGTCATAGCGCAGGGGACTGAGCAAATACTCTTGAGCTGTTCCTGTGTTGGTTACAGAGGAGGAGGTATTGCCCGTTTGTGCTGATTATTGTCTGCTGATGAGGAAATTGAAGATCCAGTTGTACCGGATTGAGCAGAGGAGATGTGTGAGGCAAGTTTTGTTTTAACAGAGATGGTGGTGAGTGCCTGGAATCCGTTGCATGGAAGTCATTGGATATTTTTAAGGCAGAGATGGACAAATTCTTGATGAGAATGGATGTCTTGGGTTATGGGGAAAGGCAGGAAAAATGGGATTGGCAGAGATCAGCCATGATTGAATGGCAGAGTAGACTGAATTGCCTAATTCAGTCTTGGAGGTCCCGAACTCGGCACTTTCCTACTGGAGACCGTGGCTCCAGGATGTTAGAAGCTGCAGGCCGGCGGTCGTAACTCTGTCCTCTTCCTGACTGACATGCTCAGCATCCCTGCGACCCTGAAGCAGAAGTGTCTCCGCTGGCTTGGACATGTCTGCAGGATGGGAAATGGACACATCCCCGGAGATGTACTGTACGGGGAGGTCACCAATGCACAGTGGTGGAGGCCAATACCACAGCGCATTTCAGTGAGTCTTGCAAAATGTTTGTGTACGGAGGGACATGGAACTTGTGCAGGCAAGTAAGAGTTGTGTTTGGCATATTATTTAATTATTTCTTACTGCATCTTAACTGGCCTGTAAATTCAACAACACACTGATAAAAAGTTCAGTATTATTAATTAAATGCTGATGTAGAACATTGTCCACAGTGCAACTAAAGACGCAGTCCATAATATCTCGTAGTTGTGGTTAATGTCTAGAATATACTGTGGGGTGGTTGAGGCAGTCACGATAGTGGCATTTCAGCAACTTTTGATTCATACTGGTTTCAGGGTTTATGGGGAGAAGGCAGGAGAATGGGGTTAGGAGGGAGAGATAGATCAGCCATGATTGAATGGCGGAAGTAGACTTGATGGGCCGAATGGTCTAATTCTGCTCCTATCACTTATGCCTTGGAGACCACAGATGGACTGTAAAATATTCTTCCTTCAATGCATCGATTTTAAACATGTATCTATGCTAATACTAAAACTCTCATCTTGACCACTTCCGGTCTGCGTTGTAATTAAATTTGCGCAAAAACGCTACCCTATATCGCTAGGATTACTCGCCACCTTACTCACCGTTCTCTGCTCCAAGCCACCAAGTTTTGCGCCGATCTGTGGAAGATTACAAAAGTTATGAAGGTTTAAAAAATCGTGAGTTCAGCAGATTGGTCTTCTAGCCTGTCAATCACCATGAAGGTAACGCCCCTTCTGGCACCCGCTATTAACCTTTGCTGTTAATCAGCGGGCGAGGAGAATAAACCCCGGAAGCAGGGTTGAGTCCACAGGAGGGGGGTGTATGGGAGAGGGGTGTGCATGGGTGGTGTGGGAGGGAGGTTGTGTGGGCGGGGAGGTGTGTTTGGGACTGGGGGGGATGTGTGGGGGAAGGTATATGTGAATTCAATGCACATAAATTCAAATTCATTTCACTTGCACTTTATGTGCAAGTGATGAATAAAACTGATTGATTGATTGATTGTGGGAGGTGGGAGATGGGGTGTGGGGGAGGGAGGTGTGTGTGGGGGGGGAGAGGTATTTTTTTTTGCTGTAGATTAACAAGCCTGTAATTGCAACAACACAGAAATGCATTAATTTAAATTTCAGTAAATTTATAATCACGATACTATTGTAAAAATGTCTGTAATGCAACCAAAGACTCAGTCCATCGATGTGGTTTGTGTTGGGCAGTGTTCAAGAGTCTGATGGTTGCTGGGAAGGAGGTCACTTTTGGGCTTCTGAACAAAATAATGGGAGCATAGTGTAATGACACACAAATAACTGATAAAATTAAAATACAGGAAATTAATAATTGAATGCTAATGTAAAAAATATCTGTCGGGCAGCAAAAGACGCAGTCCATAATATCTCATCGTTGTGTTTCATGTTGTGCAGCGATCAAGAGGCTTGTAATTGTTGGGAAGAAACTGCTCTTAAACATGGAGGTCAGGTTCCTCTTCTGTTGGTTTTTCACACTGGTGGGGTGGTGTGGGTCTTTGATATTAGCTGCCTTTTGCAGGTAGCATCTCCTGTAGATCCCTTTGATGGTGAAGAGATCATCACCTGACGGACTGATCAGTTTCTGCGTAACACATGTGTAACACCAACATCGTCACACTACAAGAACAAGGGAGTGCACCAACTGCAGGGACATCTCATTTCTGAGTGTTACAGGAAAGCCCTTTGCCAGAGTGATCCGGCAAAGACTGCACAGACCTGAGGCACAATGCGGTTTCCATGGAGGTAGATCCACAATGGAAATGATCTTCTCCCTGCGTCAAATACAAGGAAAATGTCTAGAGCAGCAAAGCCCATTGTACGTCGCCTTTGTGGATGTTACGAAAGCTTAGAGGTGGTCATAAGTTTTGTGTGTGATTGCATTGATGTGCTGGACCCAGGACAGATCTTCAGAGATAGGGACACCCAGGACCTCGAAACATAACGTTCTCCACCACTGTCACATGAACGAAGACAAGTTTGTGGATCATCTGCTTTCCCCTCCTGAGGTCATCGACCATCTGACATGTTTCCTGTGATTAACAAGATCTGACGAGACGGTCATGGACCCGGGCTGGCAAGCAGAAGCTTCATTACACCTGACCCTGCTGTGTTGCTGAGGAAGATCTGGTGTCACTGGAAACGTGGAGCTGATGCTCTGTAAACTCCCCACAGTGGAAGACCGTGTTGGTCTTCTTTACCGAGCTGAAGTGAAATTTCTGTGTACAGATTAATACATGTATCACCATACATAATCACTATGACAAATCTTAAATAAGCATCTTGGATACGGTACAAGTATATAACAGTAGTAGATTGAGATAGTAGAGAGGCCAGGTTTGGTTCCATTTTTCAAGTCTCAGTATGTAAGTGCAGGGTTGTGTTGTGTTGGGTGTGTGTGGGGGAAGGGGGAGGTGTGAGGGTGGGGTGTGTTGGCGGGGGGAGTGGAGGGACGGGGGCAGCGAGTATTGTGGAACCAGAGTGGGGGATTTGGGGAGGGGTGTGTGTAGGGGAGGGGTGTATGTGGGAGGGGCCAGCAAGCGTTGAGCTGGAGAGGGGATGTGGGAGGGGAGCGGGGGGGTGTTGGCGGGATGTGTGGGGGGATGGAGGGGCCAGTGAGCGTTGTGAAGCCAGAGAGGGGGGATTGAGGGTGGGGGGGGGAGGGGGCTGTGTGTAGGGGTGTGTGTGTTGGCAGGGGAGGGGCAGCGAGCGTTATGGAGTTGGAAAGGGGTGTGGGCCAGGGTGATGGGTTGTGTGTGTGTGGGGAAGGGAGGAAGTGGGAGGGGGATGTTGGCGGGTATGTGTGGGGGTGAGGGTGTGTGGGGTGGGGGGCGGGAGTGGTGTGTTTTGTGCGGGGAAGGGGGTGTGGAGGGAAGAAGGATGTGGGAGGAGTGGGGAAGGGAGAGGGGTGTGGGGGAGGGAATGGGGTGTGTGGGAGAAGGGGGGGGGAGGGGGCTGTGTGTGCAGGGGGTGTGTATTGGCAGGGGGGGGTGGAGGGGAGGGAAGGGGCAGCGAGCGTTGAGATGAAAAGGGAGGGTGAGGGATGTGTGGCTAGGGGAAGGGAGGAAGTGGAAGGGGGGTGTTGGCGGGGTATATGTGGGGGGCGGGAGGGGTGTGTTTGTGCGGTGGAGGGGTGTGGAGCGAAGAAGCATGTGTGGGTGGGGGGGGGGGCGGAGGATGAGAAAAGGGGGGTGTGAGGGGGGCAGCAAGCGTTCTGGAGAGGAGGGTGTGGGAGATGGGGGAGGGGAAGGGGGGTGTTGCCCGGGGTATGTGTGGAGGGAGAATTGTGTGGGTTGGGGGCAGGAGGGTGCGAGGGGAGGGAGGATGTGGGAGGAGGAAGATGGGGGAGGGGTGTGCGGGGGGAGGAAGGAGGACAATTAGCGTTAAGACAATTGTCATGTGTCGGGGCACTCTACTCGCCCCTGAAATCACCATAAATACCACTACGCTGGAAAAATGTCTTAAATTCACCAACCTAGGATCTACGGTGACTGACAGCCACTCTCTGGATGAGGAAAGCAATTCGCGTACAGTAAACCACCTTCCTATACACCACCCGCCTTCGGGAGGCTAAGCAAGTGAATATGCAAGAACAGGAAACTCACAATGAAGACCAAGGTAACTGTCTACAGTGAAGTTTGGACAACTTACCTACATCAAGAATGGTAAATAAATGGGAGAGGACAAAGAGAGGACCCAGGGGTGGGCAGCCTAGAACGGGCCCGCGGTGTGTGCCGGAGGTCGGTAGAGGACCTGCGTCGAAACCTGGACAGATCTTCAGAGGTATGAACGCCCAGGAACTTGAAGCAGGATCTTGGAACATAACTTTCTCCACCACTGTCCCATCAATGAAGTCAAGTTTGTGGATCGGCTTTCTCCTGAGGTCAACAAATAGCTCTGTGGTCCTGCGGATATGGAGAAAAAAACATCTGCACTGGGAGCATTCCCTCAGATTATCAATCTTTCTACTGTACTCTAACTCATTACCCATTATTTGTCGAACAACGGTGGAATCGTCGGTGAAATTTAAAGACGGCATTGGAATGGTCTGGCTGTGTAGTCCTGGTCATAGAGCAGAGGACTGAGCAAATACTCTATGAGAATGGATGTCTTGGGTTATGGGGAAAGGCAGGAAAAATGGGATTGGCAGAGATCAGCCATGATTGAATGGCAGAGTAGACTGAATTGCCTAATTCAGTCCTGGTGGTCCCGAACTCGCACTTACCTATGGAGACCACGGCTTTCCGGATGGTTAGAGCTGCAGGCCGGCGGTCGGAGCCCTGTCCTCTCCCTGACCGACATGCTCAGCATCCCTGCGACCCTGAAGCAGAAGTGTGTCCGCTGGCTTGGACATGTCCGCAGGATGGGAAATCCAGAGATGTGCTGTACGGGGTGGTCACCAATGCACGGTGGTGAAGGCCAATACCACAGTGACTTTTGCAAAGCGTATGTGTACAGAGGGACATGGAACTTGTGCAGGCAAGTAAGAGTTGGTTTTGGCATTGTGTTTGGCATATTATTTAATTATTTCTTACTGCATCTTAACTGGCCTGTAAATTCAACAACACACTGATAAAAAGTTCAGTATTATTAATTAAATGCTGCTGTAGAACATTGTCCACAGTGCAACTAAAGACGCAGTCCATAATATCTCGTAGTTGTGGTTAGTGTCTAGAATGGGCCGAATGGTCTAATTCTGCTCCTATCACTTATGCCTTGGAGACCACAGATGGGCCGTAAAATATTCTTCCTTCAATGCATGGATTTTAAACATATCCATGCATTGAAGGAAGAATATTTTGCAGCCCATCTGTGGTCTCTAAAACTCTCATCTTGACCACTTCCGGTCTGCGTTGTAATTAAATTTGTGCAAAAACGCTACCCTATGTCGCTTGGATTACTCGCCACCGTTCTCCTCTGCTCCAAGCCACCAAGTTTTGCTCCGATCTGTGGAAGTTTACAAAAGTTATGTAGGTTTAATAAATCGTGATTCATCAGATTGGTCTTCTCGCCTGTCAATCACCATGAAGGTAACGCCCCTTCTGGCACCCGCTATTAACCTTTGCTGTTAATCAGCGGGTGAGGAGAATAAAACCCCGGAAGCAGGGTTGAGTCCACAAGCCGTGTAGAGGGGGGAGGGGAGAATGTGGGAGGAGCGAGGGGGTGTATGGGAGAGGGGTGGGCAGTGTGGGGAGGGGGGTTGTGTAGGTGGGGGTGAGTGGTGTGTGGGAGAGGGTGTGTGGGGGAAGGTGGATGTGAATTCAATGTGAATGAATTCAAATTCATTTCACTTGCACTTTATGTGCAAGTGACGAATAAAACTGATTGATTGATTGATGTGGGAGGAGTGAGGGGGTGTGTGTGGAGGAGGGAGGTGTGTGTGGGGGGGGGAGAGGTGTATTTCTTGCTGTAGATTAACCAGCCTGTATTGCAACAACACAGAAATGCATTAATTTAAATGTCAGTAAATTTATAATCACGATACTATTGTAAAAATGCCTGTAATGCAACCAAAGACTCAGTCCATCGATGTGGTTTGTGTTGGCCTGTGTTCAAAAGTCTGATTGTTGCTGGGAAGAAGCTGTTCCTGAAGCTGCAGGTCACTTTTTTGGGCTTCTGAACAAAATAATGGGAGCATAGTGTAATGACACACAAATAACTGATAAAATTAAAATACATGAAATTAATAATTGAATGCTAATGTAAAAAATATCTGTCGGGCAGCAAAAGACGCAGACCATAATATCTCATCGTTGTGTTTTATGTTGTGCAGCGATCAAGAGGCTTGTAATTGTTGGGAAGAACCTGCTCTTAAACATGGAGGTCAGGTTCCCTTCTTCACACTGGTGGGGTGGTGTGAGTCTTTGATATTAGCTGCCTTGCAGATAGCACCTCCTGTAGATTCCTTTGATGGTGTAGAGATCATCACCTGACGGAGTAATCAGTTTCTGCGTAACACATGCGCAACACCAACATCGTCATACTGTACAAGAACAAGGGACTGTACCAACTACAGGGACATCTCATTTCTGAGTGTTACAGGAAAGCCCTTTGCCAGAGTGATGCGGTTTCCATGGAGGTAGATCCACAATGGACATGATCTTCTCCCTGCGTCAAATACAAGGAAATTGTCAAGAGCAGCAAATCCCATTGTACATCGCCTTTGTGGATGTTACGAAGCTTAGAGGTGGTCGTAAGTTTTGTGTGTGTTCGTTGATGTGCTGGACCCAGGACAGATCTTCAAAGATATGGACAACCCAGGACCTCGCAACATAACGTCCCTCTACCACTGTCATAAAATGAAGACAAGTTTTGTGGATCATCGGCCTTCCACTCCTGAGGTCATTGACCATCTGCCATGTTTCCTGTGATTGACAAGAGGACAAGATCTGAACGAGATGCCATGGACCGGGCTGGCATGCAGAAGCTTCATTACACCTGACCCTGGTGTGTTGGCGGGATGTGGAGGGGGACGGAGGGAGGCAGCGAGTGTTTGGAACCAGAGAGGGGGATTTGGGAGGGGGCTGTGTGGGGCGGGGGTATGTGTAGGGTTGGGATGTGTGTGGGAGGGGGGAGTGTGTTGGCAAGGGTGTGTGTGGGAGGGGGGCAGAAGCGTTGAGCAGGAGAGGGGGGTGGTGTGGGGGGAGGGAGGATATGGGAGGGGGAGAGGGGGGGGTGTGTGTTGTTGGCGGGATGTGGGGGCAGGAGCGTTGTGGAGCAGAGGGTGGAGGGGGGGGCTGTGTGTTTGGCGGGAGAGGAGGGGCAGGAGTGTTTGGAGCTGAGGGTGAGGGGTGTGAGGGGGTGTGGGGAAGGGTGGATGTGGGAGGGGGGGGTGTTGGTGGGGTATGTGTGGGGGAGAGGTTGAGTGGGTGGGGGCAGGAGGGGTGTGTTTGTGCAGGTGAGGGGTGTGGAGGAAGAGGATGTGGGGGTGTGTGTTTGGATTGGGGGGTGGGGTGTGGGGGGTGAAGGAGGATGAGGGAGAGGGAGGGGTTGTGTGGGAGGGGGCAGCAAGCATTGAGCTGGAGAGGTGGTCGAGGTTGGGGTAGGGGGTGTGTGTGGGGGAGGAGAGTGTGGGAGATGGGGGTGTGTTGGCGGGGTATGTGTGGAGGGGAGGTTTGTGTGGGTGGGGGGCGGGAGGGTTGTGTTTGTACGGGGAGGGGGTGGAGGGAGGAGTGGGAGGTGTGTGTGGAATGGGGTGTGTGGGAGGAGTGTGGAGAGGAGTGGGGCGTGTGGTGGGGGAGGGAGGTGTGTGGGGGGAATGGGGTGTGTGGGAGAGGGTATCGGAGGGGTGGCGGGGGAAGGAGGATGAGGGAGGGGTGTGTGTGTTCGCAGAGGGTGTGTGGGAGGGGGGCAGCAAGCATTGGGCTGGAGAAGGGGGCGGTGGTCGAGGGAGGGTGTATGTGTGGAGACGGAGGATAGGGGAGGGGGGGGTTGTGTGGGTTGGGTCGGGAGGGGTGTGGGTGAGGGGGGAGCAGTGTGGGTGACGGGGTGTGTGGGGGGGGAGTGGGGGAGGGAAGTGGGGCATGGGAGAGGGGTGTGTGCCGGGAGGAGGACAATTAGCATTAAGACAATTGTCATGTGTCAGGGCAATCTACTCCCCTCTGAAATCACCATAAATACCACTCCGCTGGAAAATGTCTTAAATTCACCACCCTGGAATCTACGATGACTGACAGCCACTCTCTGGATGAGGAAAGCAATTCATGTACAGTAAACCACCTTCCTATACACCACCCACCTGCGGGAGGCTAAGCAAGTGGATTTGCAAGAACAGGAAACTCACAATGAAGACCAAGGTAACTCTACAACGCCTACTTGTGGAACATGTTACTGTACTGCAGTGAAGTTTGGACAACTTACCTACATCAAGAACGGTAAATGAATGGGAGAGGACCAAGAGTGGACCCGGGGGTGGGCAGCCTAGGAGGGGCCCGCGGTGTGTGCCGGAGGTTGGTAGAGCAGTGATGTGGAGAACAAAATGGGACCCGCGTCGGAACCTGGACAGATCTTCAGAGATATCTACGCCCAGGAACATGAAGCAGGATCTTGGAACATAACTATCTCCACCACTGTCCCATCAATGAAGTCAAGTTTGCAGATCGGCTTTCTGCTGAGGTCAACAAATAGCTCTGTGGTCCTGCGGGCATTGAGAAAAAATCATCTGCACTGGGAGCATTCCCTCAGATTATCAATCTTTCTACTGTACTGTAACTCATTACCCATTATTTGTCCAACAACGGTGGAATCGTCGGTGAGATTTAAAGACTGCGTTGGAATGGTCTGGCTGTGTGGTCCTGGTCATAGAGCAGGGGATTGAGCAAATACTCTTGAGCTGTTCCTGTGTTGGTTACAGACGAGGAGGTATTGCCCGTTTGTGCTGATTGTGGTCTGATGAGGAAATTGAAGATCCAGTTGTACCAGATTGAGCAGAGGAGACGTGTGAGGCAAGTTTTGTTTTAACAGAGATGGTGGTGAGTGCCTGGAATCTGTTGCATGGAAGAACATGGAAGTCATTGGATGTTTTTATGGCAGAGATGGACAAATTCTTGATGAGAATGGATGTCTAGGGCTATGGGAAAAAATGGTATTCGGAGGCAGAGATCGGCCATGATTGAATGGCAGAGTAGACTGAATTGCCTAATTCAGTCTTGGAGGTCCCGAACTCGGCACTTTCCTCTGGAGACCACGGCTTCAGGATGTTAGAAGCTGCAGGCCTGCGGTCGGAGCTCTGTCCTCTTCCTGACCGACATGCTCAGCATCCCTGCGACCCTGAAGCAGAAGTGTGTCCGCTGGCTTGGACATGTCCGCAGGATGGGAAATGGACACATCCCCAGAGATGTGCTGTACGGGGAGGTCACCAATGCACGGTGGAGAAGGCCAATACCACAGCGACATTTCAGTGACTTTTGCAAAGCGTATGTGTACAGAGGGACATGGAACTTGTGCAGGCAAGTAAGAGTTGGTTTTAGCATTGTGTTTGGCATATTATTTAATTATTTCTTACTGCATCTTAACTGGCCTGTAAATTCAACAACACACTGATAAAAAGTTCAGTATTATTAATTAAATGCTGCTGTAGAACATTGTCCACAGTGCAACTAAAGACACAGTCCATAATATCTCGTAGTTGTGGTTAGTGTCTAGAATGGGCCGAATGGTCTAATTCTACTCCTATCACATGCCTTGGAGACCACAGATGGGCCGTAAAATATTCTTCCTTCAATGCATGGATTTTAAACATATCCATGCATTGAAGGAAGAATATTTTACAGCCCATTTGTGGTCTCTAAAATTCTCATCTTGACCTCTTCCGGTCTGCGTTGTAATTAAATTTGCGCAAAATCGCTACCCTATATCGCTAGGGTTACTCGCCACCGTTCTCTGATCCAAGCCACCAAGTTTTGCTCCGATCTGTGGAAGATTACAAAAGTTATGAAGGTTTAAAAATCGTGAGTTCATCAGATTGGTCTTCTCGCCTGTCAATCACCATGAAGGTAACGCCTCTTCTGGCACCCGCTATTAACCTTTGCTGTTAATCAGCGGGCGGGGCGAGGAGAACAAAACCCCGGAAGCACGGTTGAGTCCACACGGAGGAGGGAGGAGATAGGGAGTATGGGAGTGGGGTGGGGAGGGTGGTTGTTGTGGTGGGGGGTGAGAGGGTTTTGTGGGCGGGGTGTGTGTGGGGACGTTGGGGTGTGTGGGAGAGGGTGGAGGGGGGAAGGTGGATGTGAATTCAATGTAAATTTATGTGCAAGTGATGAATAAAACTGATTGATTGATTGATGTGGGAGGAGGGAGGGGGTATGTGTGGGGGAGAGCGGTGTGTGTGGGGGGGAGAGGTATATTTCTTGCTGTAGATTAACCAGCCTGTATTGCAACAACACAGAAATGCATTAATTTAAATTTCAGTAAATTTATAATCACGATACTATTGTAAAAATGTCTGTAATGCAACCAAAGACTCAGTCCATTGATGTGGTTTGTGTTGGGCAGTGTTTAAGAGTCTGATGGTTGCTGGGAAGAAGCTGTTCTTGAACCTGGAGGTCACCTTTTCGGGCTTCTGAACAAAATAATGGGAGCATAGTGCAATGACACACAAATAATTAATAAAATTAAAATACAGGAAATTAATAATTGAATGCTAATGTAAAAAATATCTGTCGGGCAGCAGAAGACGCAGTCCATTGTATCTCATCGTTGTGTTTCGTGTTGTGCAGCGTTCAAGAGGCTGATAATTGTTGGGAAGAAGCTGCTCTTAAACATGCAGGTCAGGTTCCCTTCTGTTGGTTTTTCACACTGGTGGGGTGGAGTGGGTCTTTGATATTAGCTGCCTTTTGCAGTTAGCATCTCCTGTAGATCCCTTTGATGGTGTAGAGATCGTCACCTGAAGGACTGATCAGTTTCTTCGTAACACATGCGTAACACCAACATTGTCACACTGTACAAGAACAGGGGAGTGCACCAACTGCAGGGACATCTCATTTCTGAGTGTTACAGGAAAGCCCTTTCCCAGAGTGATCCGGCAAAGACTGCACAGACCTGAGGCACAATGCGGTTTCCATGGAGGTAGATCCACAATGGAAATGATCTTCTCCCTGCGTCAAATACAAGGAAAATGTCTTGAGCAGCAAAGCCCATTGTACATCGCCTTTGTGGATGTTACGAAAGCTTAGAGGTGGTCATAAGTTTTGTGTGTGATTGAATTGATGTGCTGGACCCAGGACAGATCTTCAGAGATAGAGACACCCAGGACCTCGAAACATAACGTTCTCCACCACTCTCACATGAACAAAGACAAGTTTGTGGATCATCTGCTTTCCCCTCATGAGGTCATCGACCATCTGACATGTTTCCTGTGATTAACAAGATCTGACGAGACGGTCATGGACCCGGGCTGGCATGCAGAAGCTTCATTACACCTGACCCTGCTGTGTTGCTGAGGAAGATCTGGTGTCACTGGAAACGTGGAGCTGATGCTCTGTAAACTCCCCACAGTGCAAAACCGTGTTGGTCTTCTTTACCGAGCTGAAGTGAAATTTCTGTGTACAGATTAATACATGTATCACCATACATAATCACTATGACAAATCTTAAATAAGCATCTTGGATACGGTACAAATATATAATAGTAGTAGATTGAGATAGTAGAGAGGCCAGGTTTGGTTCTGTTTTTCTGGTCTCAGTATGTAAGTGCAGGGTTGTGTTGTGTTGGGTGTGTGTGGGGGTGGGGAGGGGGGGTGTTGGCGGGATGTGGGAGGGATGTGGGTGTGTTGGCGGGTGGAGGGACGGGGCAGCGAGTATTGTGGAACCAGAGAGGGGGATTTGGGGAGGGGTGTGTGTGAGAGGGGCAGCAAGCGTCGAGCTGGAGAGGGGGGGATGTGGGAGGGGGAGAGGGGGTGTGTTGGCGGGATGTGTGGGGGGATGGAGGGGGGCAGGAGCGTTGTGAAGCTTGAGGGTGGGGGGGGGGAGAGGGGTTTGTGTGTAGGGGTGTGCGTTGGCGGGGGGAGAGGGAAGGGGCAGCGAGCGTTATGGAGTTGGAAGGGGGGTGTGGGCCAGGGTGAGGGGTTTGCGTGTGGGGAAGGGAGGAAGTGGGAGGGGGGGTTGTTGGCGGGGTATGTGTGGGGTTGAGGTTGTGTGGGGGGGGGTGTGGAGGGAAAAAGGATGTGGGAGGAGTCGGGAAGGAATGGGGTGTGTGGGAGGGGGTGTGTGGGAGAGGGTGTTGGGGGGAAGGAGGAGGAGGG
>CM069132.1:26564537-26620872 GCA_035221665.1 Okamejei kenojei | reverse complement strand
TTGGTGTGGGACAATGAGGCCCCCCCCCCCCCCCCCCCCCCCCCCCCCCCCCCCACCAACCCAACCCCCCTTTCATTTTAGTTACACAGGAGTAGAATTAATTTTTTTTATGCCTTTTCCTGAATTGGATCTCCATTCTTTTCTATCCATGTAGGTTATGGCCAATGCATTTTAAGTGTTCTGATTGCACCGCCTCTTGCATCATCTCTGAAAAAACTTTCCCCTTGGCCTTATTTTATGTCCTTTGTTTTAGGAAAAAACTGTGACTATAAGCCCTCATAATTTTACATCTCTATAAGGTCACCCTCAGCCACTGTGTGCAGTGAAAACACTCCTAACCTAACCCTCTCCTTGTAATAAAGCCTCTAAATCTCTTCAAAAAGCTGACGATATCTGTAACCAGCGGGACTTGGCTCTGAGACGTCTGTCTGAGGTGGTGCCTGGACTTCTGTAGAGCAGGAATTGGTTCATGACTTTTTCCTCTTTCTACACAACAGCACTGATCTCCTCAAAGGATGTATGGCAGATTTTTATGAACTTCATTTTACCTAGGGATCATGTGACTAGCAAGTACCCTACCCATTGTCAGCCCCTTGGTTGCTTCTGTACCCAAATACAGCACCAATTTGATCTTTAAGTTTGCAATAAACCACTATTGTGACAATGATCGACAGAGTACGGAAAGCGATCAGGAACTATGTGCCGGGTGTCAGGACTGTAAACCTAGCCCTTAATGTCCATCATGTAATTCACCAATCGATTTGCCCTGGTCCAACCACAATGATGGTTACGGCAGGATTGCACATTGAAAGCGCGGTAGGTCTAAAGAAACTTTGGACTTGGCCCCGAAAATCATACCAATTTCTACAGAGCATTGTAGGAAACACATCCTATCAGAATGCATCACAACTGGGTACGGCAACTATTCTACCCCAATAACACAAAAATTGTAGAGAGTTGTGGGGACAGTCCAGTCCATCACACAAACCAGCCTCCCACCATCAAACTCCTAGCTTCACACTACTCAGGAAAACTACAATATAATCAAGGACACTCACACCCAGGTCATTCCCTCTTCTCCGCTCTTCATCAGACAGTTACACAAGCTCTAAAAATCAAGTCCTGTTCAGATTTCAAGGGATAGATTCTTCCCTGCTGTTATCAGGTCTTGAATGGACTTCTCATATGCTAATGTTGAGTTAATTAACCGACAAAACCTGAATGTCTTTGGAGTGGTGGAAGGAAACCGGAGCACCTAGAAAAAAACCCCACAGCCACAGGGACATTGCACAAACTGCATACAGACAGCGCCCGTAGTCAGGATTGAACACGGGTCTTGGGCACTGTAAGGGCAGCAACTCTACCACTGTGTCACCCATTTAGCTGAGGCAGGTACTACCACAACATTTTAAAAAAGCATTTGTTAAGACAGGCACATGGATAGGATTGGGTTTAAAGATATGGGTCTAACACAAGCAGGTGGAACTCGTGTAGATGGGGCATGCTGTATGGACCACTGTACGATTACGATATGGAGAGCTGAAGCCCAGGAAACCATCAAGCATTGCAATGAAAAGGCAAGTTTTGAGTTAACATCCAAGCATGGAGGAAACTTTCAGCAGAAGATGGGCTAAAGCAGGCTACAGAATATATGACACACTTATGCAGTCAGAAGCTCATTAAACACAATACTAAAGTTGTAAAACCATCCAAAGTCAGTTCAGGCAGTTACCAAGGAGAGGGATAGATTTGGTAGTGATGAGAAGATGGAGAGAATATCAATTTGGTGCACATGGAAGTAACCCCATTTAAACACAAAATGTGATCGTTTTGAGTTATTATTGGATTAAGACTCCCCCCCCCCCTAGCTCCTAATAGAAAATTGGACCAATTTACTTAATAAGTAGCTGCCACTACTTAAGTACTACAAACATCTTAGCTGATCTACCAGGATTATCTTCCCCTGTAAATGTATTTGCCCTCCAGCTTCTCTATCCTTTCCACAATGAAATAAGCAAATGATCATAAAACATCTTTACCCAAACTCTGGCAAATCATTATCAAATTTCACATTAGTTTCGTGGATTACATTCAGATTATTCATGCAATAAACCATGGCTTTCATCTAGAAAGGAGAAAAAAGATTTGTAAGATAGAAATGTCACCAATAATTTGTACCCTGAACAGTCATCGTCTTAGAGGAATACAATACAGAAACAGGCAATTTGCCATGAGTCCATACTGACAATCAGCCACAACTTCACCAATACTACACTAGCCTTTATTATTCCCCCACACATTCCCATCGACCCGGTTCACGTATTCCACCTATATATTTGGGCAACTTACAGTGGCCAAGTAGTTTACCAACCCCCACATCTAATCTCGTAATTATAAAATAAACATCGGCACAGTAATAATTCAATTATAATTATCATTATACTCCAAATAACTATGATATAGACATGAACAGTTTGCTTTTCAATAAGATATGTACGCACGTATTATAGACTTCTGATCTTATATGCTATAAAGCATACACAAATTAACTTCTGCAATGTGAAATGGGATTCATCTTTTGTCTGTATATTAACTATAGATCTGTGGTACATCTTGTCTCTGATGCATAGCAGGGGAGGGGGGAGGTTAAAGCAGAGCAGTAATGATCTCAGAATCGATAGGGGCATGGACAGATTGAGAGGCCACGAACAAGACCCAGCATATACGTTATGGTATGATGCCAAGGTCAAGCATGTCTCTGAGCGATTACAGATTTATTCTCAAGGGGGAGGGTGAGCAACCGGAGATCATTGTATACATTGGTAGAACAAAATGCTGGAGTAACTCAGCGGGACAGGCAGCATCTCTGGAGAGGAAGGAATGGGTGACGTTTCGGGTTGAGCCCTTCTTCAGACTGAATGTCAGGGGAGTGGGCTGAACAGAGATAGAATGTAGTCAGAGACAGTAAGACTGGTGGGGGGAACTGGGAAGGGGGGGGGAGGGATGGAGAGAGAGGGGAAAGCAAGGGGCTATTTGAAGTAGTAGAGAAATCAATGTTCATATCGCTGGGGTGTAAGCTACCCAAGCAAAATATGAGGTATTGTTCCTATAATTTGCGCTGTGACAATGGAGGAGGCTCAGGACAGAAAGGTCAAGATTAGGAATGGGAGGGGTGGATTTAAGTACTACCATTGTATACATTTGTCCAGTAAAAAAGGGATGAGGTCCTGCAGAGTGAATATAATATAGGATGTTTGGCAGGAAGTTAAAAAACTGACCTCAAGGATGGTAAAAACTCAGATTATCCAGTGCGAGAGTAGGAATAGGATAGGGTTGTTGAATGGTAGTAAAGGGGCAGCTAGTGATGCAGCGATAGAGCTTAACACCACCAGAAATCAAGTTTCGATCCTGACTCTGGGTGCTGTCTATATGGAGTTTGGATGTTCTCCCTGTAAACTCTTGGGTTTTTTCCAGGCGTTTCAGTTTCCTCCCACACTCCAAAGACGTACAGGTTTATATGTTAATTACCTTTGGTAACAATTGTAAATTGTCCCCAGTATGTAGGATAGTGTTAGTGCACTGGGTGATCGTTGGTCAGCCCGCTTGGAGTTTGCCAAAAGGCTGAGAAACAAGATTTCTGGTCTGATGAAAACCAAGATTGAACTCTTTGGCATGAATGCCAAACGTCACGTCTGGAGGAAACCAGGCACCGCTCATCACCTGGCCAATACCTTACTACGGTGAAGTATGGCCGTGGCAGCATCATGCTGTGGGGATGTTTTTCAGTGGCAGGAACTGGGAGACTAGTCAGGATTTTTTTTTTTTAATTTTATTTTACTTTTTTTTTATTTTTTTTTTTATTATTTATTTTTTAAAATTTTTTTAATTATTTTTTTTAAATTGTTTTTTTGAGGGAAAGATGAACGGAGCATCCTTGATGAAAACCTGCTCCAGAGCGTTCTGGACCTCAGACTGGGGCGGAGGAGATTCAGCTTCCAACAGGACAACGACCCTAAGCACGCAGCCAAGACAACGCTGCAGTGGCTTTGTGACAAGTCTCGAATGTCCTTGAGTGGCCCAGCCAGAGCCCGGACTTGAACCGATCGAACATCTCTGGAAGGACCTGTAAATAGCTGGTCCCCATCGACGCTCCCCATCCAACCTGACAGAGCTTAAGAGGATCGGCAGTCAAGAATGGGAGAAATTACACAAATACACGTGTGCCAAGCTTGGTGCGTCATACTTATGAAGCCTTGAGGCTGTAATCACTGTCAAAGGTGCCTCAACAAAGTACTGAGTAAAGGGTCTGACCACGTATGTAAATGTGATATTTCAGTTATTTATTTTTAATTACTTTGCAAAAATGTCTAAGCACCTGTTTTCGCATTTTTTATTATGGGGTATTGTGTGTAGATTGATAATTTAAAAAATAATTTAATCCATTTTAGAATAAGGCTGTAACGTAACAAAATGTGGAAGAAGTGAAGGGGTCTGAATACTTTCTGAATGCATTGTATGCGCACGTGGAATTTTAATATTGAAGATATCACAGAAACATGAAAGGGAATTGGACAGGACTGGCAACTCAATGTTACGGGATACAGACACAACAGGCATGATAGAGGTGGAGGCAATGAGAGGAGTGTTATTGCATATTAATTCAGAAGAGCTTCATGGCCTTTCTTAGAGAGGAATATCCTGGAGGAAGTGAGGCTATATGGGTAGAATTTAGGAGCAATATGGCTGGGAGGGTCTCAAGAGACTGCAGATGCTGGAATCTCAAGACACAGATGCTGGAATCTTGAGTGAAAAACAAACTACTGGAGGAACTCAGCATGTCAGGCAACATATGTGGAAGGAAATTGGCAGATAACATTTCAGGGTGAGACACTTCTTTAAAAATAACTGCAGCTCGCTCATCTATCTATTTTCCTGCATAGGACCATTAATTGCTATTAACTCACAAGTCCTTTGCTCAAGATTGGGGAAAGATCTAATAGGAAACTGAAGGGAATCTTGTTTACACAGAAAATGGTATATATATGGAGCAAGCTGTCAGCAGAAGTGGTTAAGGCAAGTATAATAACAACATCTAAAAGACATTTGGACTGCTACACGGATAACCGAGGTTTTGAGGGATACGAGTCAATGGGGGAAAATGGGATGATTTTATCCTCCTTGATATTAGTATTATAAAATGAGTTTACAAATACAAAGTTTTGCATTTAATGTTACAATGAATTGAAACATCATGTTGGAATGGAAGTGTATTTCCTTTAAAATGGTGATCGGACCGGAGAACAAAGCTCCCTTCTTCATACTGCTAGAATGGTCCAACCCAAAACGTCGCCTACAGATGCTGCCTGACCCACGGAGTTATTCCAGCACTATTGTTTTTCACTCAAGCTACTGTGATTGATTGGTTACTAAAGATAATAAAGCAAGCTTTGTTCAATTCAATGATATTTGTTTACATTTTTTTGTAAGTGAGCCCATCTTTTGTGGGTCTAGTGGATCATGTATAATCTAAAAATAAAGTGGACTTAAGGTGATAGATAGATTAGCCATTCTCTAAAAGAATCACAGTACAGGTTCATACAAGTATGTTCTATGAGTCCTGAATCATTCCCTGTAATCCTTTAGTTCACCACTTCAATTCCTTGACCTGGCCTCGAAGTCTGCTGGCAATCCCATTGACCACATAGAGCCTGTGGTTCAGGAGAAAGAGTCACGGTGTAACTTCAATTATTTCACTTTACTATAATGTTTCCAGGTGTTTTGATGTGTTTACAGCTTAAATTTTGTAATCATTTACGTCAATGTAGTTCTTTCGTGACTCCAGCACTGTGAAGGTCAGAGCCATTTCAACATTGTTAAATTAATCACAGGTTATTTTTCACGGCAAAGCTCTGCCCCAGAGAATGCCCCAGAGCCTTGCAGAGACTTAGAAACTACACACAAGGCTTACTCACGGCAAAAAATTGCCACCTGACTCCAGCACGTAGAAGATGAATGAGAGTAGCCTTTCTAATCTCAGGGGTGTCACGGGGTGCAGCCGGTAGAGTTGCTGCCTCACAATGCTAGAAACCCAGCTTCCATCCTGACCTCGAGTGTTGCTCCTACAATTTCCTACAGATGCCCTGGATTCCTCCCACATCCCAAAGAAATGAAGGTTTTTAGGTTAATTGGCTTCTCTAAAAAAATTGTCCCAAATGTGTCGGGGGGTATCCCACGTTCAAATCCACTCTTTACATACATAGGACAATTTTATAGAGGACAATTAACCTACAAGCCTGCACATGTTTGGGGATGCGCATGAAAACCAGAACACCCAGAGGAAATTCTTCACACTCATGGATGTAAACTATTTTCAACTTGCTCAAATGATAGCGTGGTTAAGGATAATGGTAATTGTGCAGCAGTTTGACCAACTTAGCAAACAATATGCGATAATGTCAGAGCTATATGGGCGGCAAAGAGGTGCACCAGTAAAGTTGCTGCCTTACAGTGCCAGAGACCTGGGTTCAATTCTGACTACAGGTGCTCTCTGTGCGGGTTAAGACATTCTCCCTGTGACCGCGTGGGATTTCTCCAGGTGTTTTGCTTTCTTCCGACACTCTAAAGAAGTACAGATTTGTAGATTATTTGGCTTCTGGAAATTGTAAATTGTCCCTAGTGTGTAGGATAGTGCTAGGATTCAGGAGGATCGTTGGTCGGCACGGACTCAGTGGGCCAAAGGTTCTGTTTCCACACTGTATCTCTAAAAGTAAAGTCTAAAATGTAAAACAGGTGGGCAAGGAAAGAGAATATTACAAATAATTTCCCTACCCCCCTCTCCCCACTGAAACAACCAGCACCTTTAATAGAAATGTGCCAATGTCAAAGATTGCATGCAACAGTTGGGATCAAAGTACAGTGTCTGTCAGGGTCAGAATTAAACATTTCGGAACATAGTTGTACATTTACTCTTTCATGAGTTTTTACTACTCAACAGCAGTGTCAAACTTAAGCAAAAGTCGTAGTCAAAATAAAAAGGCCACAAAAGAAAAAAATGTTTGTTCAGCAACTCCATCTTCTGAACTTCTGCATGGCATCTATACACACAGGTCTGCAGTGCGGCAGAGTCCGAGCAAAAATGCACAAACACACTGGTTATACTGCCCTCTTTTTAACTTTTCTTTCTCTGAAGACGATGGAGGATAAGAAATGTAACTGCATAAATATTACCGTAGTTTAATATTAACAAGAGTGACTGCGCAATTGTGGCCATCTTGTTCTGCTCCTTCAAAAGAGGAATAGCAAAACTACATTTAGTTTATGCGTAGCTAAAGTCATTCCTCACATTTAACTCTTCAACATGTTCATAATTAAAACTAACCCGGAGACAACGACAGCTTATGATTCGCCATCTCAGTTGACTGCATTCTAAATTGCATGTCAATTGTTTTTTATTTAGTTATTTAACTTATTTTGTGTTTAACATGTTATCTGTGAGTACTGAGTTTACAGACTTATTATGCTGCTGCAAGTAAGGTTTTCATTGTTGAAACAAGGAACTGCAGACGCTGGTTTACAAAATAAGGCACAAAGTGCTGCAGGAACTCTGTGGGTCTCTGGAGAGCATGGATAGGTGGCGTTTCGGGTCGGGACCCTTCTTCAGACTGATCGTAATAGGGGGGAAAAGAGAGATGGAAGCTACCTATCAACTTTCTTCCCCTCCCCCCCCTCCACTCCACTCCATAATAATGTCTGAATATTGTCATCTATCCACGTTCTCTAGAGATGCTGCCTGACCCGCTGGAGTCATTCCACAATTTTTTATTGTTTTGTTTTCGATACTTACGACAGTTAAACACTCTTGAATCTTAAAAAATAAAACTGCTTCAACTACTTTTCACAATCATTACTATTTTTATGGCAAGAATTTGAAAAATTCCTTAAGCTTGACCGTGACCAATAAACCTGAGAATAAAGCCACGACTCACACTGGCCACGTTACGTGATGGTCAGTTGGATACGCTGTGCCCATCATGCATAGACACAGAAAATCCAGTCAACTGTCATGTGGTGTGCAGAGCAGCGGATACAGAGCATCAGTGACCCAAGTTCAATCACGACTCCACAAGGTCCTCAGGATTCCTACCACAAAGATATGCAAGATGGGAGATAAATTGGATGCTGTGAAATGCCCCTAATGATAGAATCTGGGGGGAGAGGTTGGTTTACTTTTAGGTTATAGAGTCATACAGCATATAAATATTCCCTTCGCCCAACTTGTCCATGCTGACCAACATGTCCCATCTACACTAATCCCACCTGCCAGCACTTGGCCCATATCCCTCGAAACCTGTCCAAGTGTTTTTTAAACGTTGTGATGGTACCTGCCTCAACTATCTCCTTCAGCAGCTCATTCCATATGCCAACCAGCCTTTGTGTAAAAAGGTTGCCCCTCAGGTTCCTATTAAATCTATCCCCACTCAACTTTAATTTTATTATTATTGTCAAGTGTACAGTGAAAAACACTTTGCATGCCATTCAAACAGATCTGATATACCATACATAGATCCAACCAGTTCAAACTCAAGTACAATAGAGCATAGGGAAAGATACAAAGTTCAGAATATAGCTCTCAGCATTGGAGCACATCAGTTCCATAGACATTGCAGCACATCAGTTCTTTAGAGGTTGATGGGAACAGAGGGAGAATAGGTTATAGGGAAAATTAGTGGACGAATTGGATTGCTTCATGTACCATGCTCAGGGCAAGTTTTTATTTTATACAGAGGGTGGCAAGTGCCTGGAACGCTGCTGAGTGCGGAGAGGGGAGGCAGATGCGATAGTGACATTTAAGAGATATTTTGATAGGCACATGAATGTAAAGGGAATGAAGGGATATGAAGCGGTTTACAGACAGATGACATTAGTTTAGCTTGACAACATGTTCGGCACAGACATTGCGGGCCGAAGGGCCTGCCCCCATGCTGTACTGTTATATGTTTGATGTTTGTTCTATGACTCGATGAGCCGAATGGCGCCGTTTCACACAGTTTCATTTAGTTTAGAGATACTGCACAGAAACAGGTCCTTCGGCCCACCGAGTCCGCATCAACCAGCGACATTAGCACTATCATATACACTAGGGACAATTTACCATCTTTACTGAAGCCAATTAACCTACAAACCTGTATGTCTTTGGAATGTGCAAAGAAAACGGAGCACCCGGGGAAAACCCACGCGGTCACAGGGAGCATGTGCAAACTCCGCAGTCACAGCACCCGTAGTCAGGATCAAACCCGGGTCTCTGGCGCTGTAAGGCGGCAATCTTATTGACCTGCCCCAATGTCATGAGAAAATATGGAATGAAGTGATTGTTTTGCAAAGTGCAAGGTTAGATCGAACAGTGAAAGGTGTAGATGGAAATTATAAAAACATCTAGCCAAACGAGATATGGATTAAACAATGCAAGAGTGCAATGTGGAAAACTGGTATCTACTCACTTTGGCCCTGTAAAAGACGTAATAAATCACCCTCTTTGCAATCGGTGCATACAGCAAGAGGTCATGGGTGATGTCTTAATTGAAATCTTCGGTATTCACTCAGAAGAGCTTTGTTGAGGGAGGTGAATGATAATGTGCAATTATTTGAAAGGTATTAAGTGTCTTAATGTGCTTAAAAGTGGATAAATCTCCAGGCCTGATGATCTGCATCACTGGTTACTCAGAGAGCAAGGAAGTACATTGCCGCAGCCTGGGTAAAAATAAATCTTCGCTGGCCACAGATTAGGTTCCAGATGACTGGAACAGAGTCAAAGAGGTACCTTTATTCAAGTAAGGGCAACTTAGCTAATTACAAGCCCCAAGTCTAAACTAAGTTTAAAGCCAATGGCAGGCAAGTTATTGGAAACATATTATGAGGGACTAATTTACACAGTGACTATTCATCATGGTTTTATTGGGGGGAGATCTTGTCTCAACAAATGATCAAATATTTCAGAGTTAACAAAATGTATTTTAGTTTAGCAATGTAGTGTGGAAACAGGCCCTTCGGCCCACCGAGTCTGCGCTGACCAACGATCACCCCGTCCACTAGTTCTCTGTTATCCCAGTTTCATATCCTACACACTAGGGGGCAATTTACAGAAGCCAGTTAACCTACACATCTTTGGAATGTGCAAGGAAACCAGAGCACCCAGAGAAACCCCATGCAGTCACAGGGAGAATGTACAATTTTTACACAAATAGCACACACGTAGTGAGGATCGAAATTGCGTCTCTGGCACTGTAAGGCAGCAATTCTACCGCTGCGCCACTGTGCTGCTTTACATTCGCTTGATGAGGAAAGAACAGTTGAGGTAGCCTACATGAACATTGGTAATTCCTTTGTCCAGATCCCACGTGGGAAACTAGCCCAAATGCTTGCATCCAAGGCTGTTGGCCAACTGAATGCAAACTAGGCTTGATAAGGTTGAACAAAATTATGGTGGGGAATTGTTTTGTGATTGGAAACCTGTGGCCAGCGGTATAACATAGAGATCAGTGCTGGGACCCTTACCATATGTTACATACATTAGATATTTGATATTTGAACTTGGATATGTAGGACATTTGATTATAAATTTGCAGATGATACCAAATGTGGTGGTACTTTTGTTGAAGAGGAGGGTACAGAATAATATAGCTCAGTTGATGAGATGGGCAGAGCAAGCGTTATTGGAATTGAGACGGAGTATAGGAAGGAGATCGAGAAATTGCAACGTTGCATAGTGATCAACTTCCAGAAGCGAAGTGGTACACATACCCCAGTTTGCATTGACAGTGCCAAACTAGAGATGGTTGAAAATATCAATATCACCAACAATTTCTTCTGGACCACACATATTGAAGCAATGACCAAGAAAGCATATCAACGCCTCTACTTCCTTAAAGGCATATGAAGTTCAGCATTACCCTGCAACTCTCACCAACTTCTACAGAGGCACCATAGAAAGCATTTTATCAGGATGCATCACAGCTTGTTTTGGAAACAGCTCCATCAAGACCGCAAGAAATTGCAGCGAATTGTGGATACAGCCCAGGCAATCACACAAACCAACCTTCTTTTGACTCCATTTATACGTCACGCTACCACGTCAAGGCCAGAAGCATAATCGACGACGAGTCGTACTCCGGCCACTCCCCTCTTCCATCAGGCAAGTCATAGAAGTGTGTAAACGCACACTTCCAGATTAGGGACAGTTTCCGCCCAGTCGTTATCAGGCAACTGAATCATCCTTCCACAACCAGAGAGCAATGCTGAACTACTATCTACCTCTTTGGTGACCCTCGGACTATCCTTGATCGGACTTTGCTAGCCTTACCTTGCACTAAACATTAATCCCTTATCATGTATCTATACACTGTAAATTGCTCGATTGCAATCATGTATTGTCTTTGTGCTGGCTGGATAGCATGCAACAAAGGCTTTTCACTGTGCCTCGGTACATGTGACAATAAACTAAACTAGATCAAACCCAGTTCTCTGATGCTGAGGCAGCAGCTCTATCAGCTGTGCCACCAATGATGGACAAATGGAAACAGGTGGGGAGAAGGAGGGTAGGTAGAGAAGGAAACTGGGTGGATAGGTGGATGTTTGTGGGAGATCACAGGAGTGCAGGTGACTTAATATCGCGATGTGGAAACTGAAATGTTACTCCTGAAAAGATGTTTGCAGCAGAAACTTGGACTACATTTAAGAAGTATCAAGTCAAGCACTTGAATTGCCAAAGCATAAAAGGCGGTGGGCCAAGTGCTTGTAAATGTGACTAGAACACATGGGTACCTCACAGTATGTGTAGGAAGGAACTGCTGGTTTAAACCGAAGATAGACACAAAATGCTGGAGAGAAGGAATGGGTGACATTTTGGGTCGTGCCCCTTCTTCAGACTACTCTTCAGTAGTTGGTTACACAAAAAAGCTGGAGAAACTCAGCGGGTGCAGCAGCATCTAAGAGGCGAAGGAGATGGGCGACGTTTCGGGTCGAGACCCTTCTTCAGACTCTTCAGTAGTAGTGGATTCTGTGGGTGCTACCTGTCCCACTGAGTTACTACAATTTTTTGCGTCCAACATGGGTACCTGAGATAGACACAACATGCTGGAATTGCGTCTCTGGCACTATAAGGCAGCAATTCTACCACTGCGCCACTGTGCTGCTTTACATTCGCTTGATGAGGAAAGAACAGTTGAGGTAGCCTATATGAACATTGGTAATTCCTTGGTAAACATTGGTAATTCCATAACTCAGCGGGTCAGACAGCATCTCTGGAAAAAAGGAATGGGTGAAGGACTTTCTACAGACTGAGAATCGGGGGACAGGAATAAGAGAGATACAGACGGTGATATAGAACCAAATGAATGAAAGATATGCAACAAAAGTAACTGATGATAGAGGAAGCAGGCCATTGTTGGACTTGGTGAAGACGAGTTACAGAATGAAACTCAACAGGGGACAACTGAAGATAAACGTCTTGCCGAGTCTCATTGACTGTATCACCCCCTCCCTGCAGCAATTATATCTACACGCAACGACCATCACACAGCTGCCGGCCGTGGACCAACGACTGCAGTTGTACAGGACGCCGGCAGTCGGCGGGGTTGTACGGGCTGCCCGTGCCCGTCACAGCGCGCCTTGCCTGCTGTGTGCTGAGATCGACGCCGAGGTACCAGTCTCCGCCCGTCGCCACCATGCTCGCAGTGGTCGTCGCCGCCGCCGCCGCCGCCATGCTCCTGTTGGTGGTGGGGACGGGCCAACGTACACAGGGGCGGGGCCAACGTACACAGGGGCGGGGCTTGTGGCCGTGTGGGGGCGTGGCCACCGTGCACGGGGGCGGGGTTTCCGTGGCCGTGTGGGGGCGTGGCCACCGTGCACGGGGGCGGGGTTTCAGTGACCGTGTGGGGGCGGGGTCTGCAGTGGGGGCGGGGCCACCATACATGGGGGCGGGGCTTCAGTGGCCGTGTGGGGCGGGGCGAGCAGTGGGTGTGGGGCTTCCGTGAGCGTGGAAGATGGGGCTTCGGTGGCCATGTGGGGGCGGGGCTTATGTCTCCTGTAGGGGGCGGGTCTCAATAGTAGGGCGGGGCGAGTAATGGGCGGGGCTTGCGTGAGCGTGTGGTGGGGCGGGGCTTCAGTGGGGTGGGGCGGGGCTTCAGTGTGCACCTGGTGGGCGGGGTTAAAGGGTGCGCTCGGTGTGGGCGATGGCTCAGAGAGGCCGAGCGAGGAGTAGGCGGGGCCAACATGAGCAGGCGGGGCCTCAGGGAGAGAGCGTTTGGGGGCGTGGTTTAGGAGGCATTGCGAGGGGGCGGGGCTGATTAAAGCGTGAGGCGAGGTGGGTGGGGGGTCTAAGTGTGGGCGGGGCTTCAAGGCGCGAAGGATACAATGTGTTCTCCACAGGGATACAATGTGGTGAACTGTGGAACTGGTTAAATGATTAGGGTGGAGGAGGGGGAAGCAAGGGGAGTCTAAGTAGAATTTACTTAAAATTAGAGAATTCAACATTCATACCACTGTGTTGTAAGCTACTCAAGCGAAATCTCAGGTGCTGTTCTTTCAAATTGACTGTGGCCTCACAATGGGAATGGAGGAGGTCCAGGGCAGAAAGATCAGTATTAGAATGAGATGGGGAGTTGAAATTGTTACCCAAGAGATCCCATAGGCCTTGGTGGGCCTTGCAGGTTTTCTCCAGGTGCACACAATGTCTCCAGAGGATTCGCTGACCCACCACGTCCCAAAGACGTGCAGGTTTATAAGTTAATTGGCCTCTGGAAATTGCCCCTAGTGTGCAGGGAGTGGATGAGAAAGTGGAATAACGTAGAATTAGTGTGAACGGAGGATTGATGGTCGTCGTGAGCTTAAGGGTCTGTTTGTCCAAAACTCTTTGCAAACATTTTTATGCCAGACATGCGGAGTGTAGTTTAGGTATTTATTTAATGAGATCAGTTCTGATCTGGCAAGTTTTGTGAATAATATTGCCTTGTTTGAATAATCCTCTGTGAAATTTGGTTTACCAAAGGAGGATTTTATAATAGGCTCACCCTTTTAAAAGTAATCTATTCGGATCAAAGTTTATCTTGCATTTGTGCCAATGATCCTTCTTAAAAGGACAACATTTTCAATGATGAAGCTGATAGATTGCTTGCATGCTAGCAACATTATGATCAGGATAAAGGGCCACGTGATCTTCATGATCACATGGCCCCTCAACCTTGCCCTTCCATTTAATAAGACAATTCATGTACTGACTACTGGTTCATGAACTATGTCAGGTGGCGCAGCAGTAGAGTTGCTGCCTTGCAGCGCCAGAGTCCCGGGTTCGATCCTGACTAAGGGTGCTGTCTGTACGGAGTTTGTGCATTCTCCATGTGACCATGTGGATTTTCTCCGTGTGCTCCGGTTTCCTCCCACACTCGAAAGACGTACAGATTTGTAAGTTGATTGGCTTTGGTAAAATGTACATTGTCCCCAGTGTTTAGGAAATTGTGTACAGGGTGATCGCTGGTTGGCATGGATTTGGTGTGTCAAAGGGCTAGTTTCCGCTCTGTATCTCCTAAAATCTAAATAAAGTCTAAATACTGTAATGGGCCTGTCCCATTTACGTGATTTTTTGGGTGACTACAGGTGGCTGTGGCAACAATTTTTGTTGACGTAGGTGTTGTCATAGGTGCTGTCGTAGGTTGTTACCAGGTGTCGTAGGTGAATTCCATTAAAACTAGTCCCTGGCAGTCTCTTAAAGAGTTGCCTAAGTGGGACAGGCCCTTAACTTCAACTTTGCATTCTTGTCTACCCATGGTAACTGTTCGCCACTTTGCTTATCAAGCAGCTACCTCTCCCTCCACAAAAGACTATCGTCAAGTCAAGTCAAGACAAGTTTATTTGTCACATACACATACGGGATGTGCAGTGAAATGAAAAGTGGCAGTGCCTGCAGACTTTGTGCAAAAAAAACAAACAACCAACAAACTACAAACAGAATCACATGTTCTTTTTCATATCAAATATTGTGGGCGGTATTGTGGTACAGTAAGTTAGTAGAGTTAGTCCCTGGTGAGTAGGAGTTTACAGTCCGAATGGCCTCTGGGAGGAAACTCCTTCTCATCCTCTCCGTTCTCACAGCATGGCAACGGGGGCGTTTGCCTGACCGTAGCAGCTGGATCAATCCGTTGCAGGGGTGGAAGGGGTCTCCCATTACATTATTGGCTCTGGAGTTGCACCTCCTGATGTATAGTTCCTGCAGAGGGGCGAGAGAAGGTCCCATAGTGCGTTCGGCCAAACACACTACTCTCTGCAGAGCCTTCATGTCCTGGGCAGAGCAATTCCCAAACCAGATTGTAGTATTTCCGGACAAGATGCTTTCCACAGCCGCAGAGTAGAAGCACTGGAGGATCCTCGGAGACACTCCGAATTTCCTCAATTGCCTGAGGTGGTAAAGGCGCTGCCTTGCCTTACTCACGAGTGCTGCAGCGTGTGATGTCCATGTCATATCCTCAGAGATGTGGACTCCCAGGTATTTAAAACAGCTCACCCTATCCACAGTATCCCCATTTATCCTCAATGGTGTGTATGTCCTCGGATGATGTGCCCTCCTAAAGTCCACGGTCAGCTCCTTCGTTATTTTGATGTTCAAGAAGAGGCTGTTGTCCTGACACCAGAGTCCCAGATCAGCCACCTCCTCCTGGTAGGCCTTCTCATCGTTGTCTGAGATCAGGCCCTCCACCACGGTGTCATCAGCAAACTTGATTATCGTGTTGGAGCTGAACCTAGCCACACCTGAACCTAGCCATGTGTGTACAGGGAGTACAATAGGGGGCTGAGGACGCAACCCTGGGGGGATCCTGTGCTCAGGGTGAGGGACTTTGATGTATTCCCTCCCATCTTGACTACCTGGGGCCTGGCGGTGAGAAAGTCCAGGACCCAGGCACACAGGCGAGTGTTAAGGCCCAATTCCCGTAGCTTCTCGGCCAATCTGCTGGGGACTATTATGTTGAAGGCTGAACTGATTTGCATACATCTTTGAGGAGAATAATTTTGCACAGTACTTCTTGATGTACTCACATCAATACTCTATGTAGCTGAAACAAAACCTCCCTCCTTTTGCCTTCGGTGATTAGTAAACAATGACATTTCCTTACCTTTCCTAATTGCTTGCCACACCTGCATGCTCGCCTTTTTCAAGTCATGCATTATTCTTTCCTCCAGCTTCACAATTTGCAACTTTTCTATCCTCAAATTTCACAATTCTCAACTCTTTATCCTTTTGGCTCACACATTAGACTTTAGAGATACAGCGTGGAAACAGCCCCATTAACCTACCGAGTCAAGTCAAAGTCAAGTCAAAAGAGTTTATTGTCATGTGTCCCTGACAGGACAATGAAATTCTTTCTTTGCATAGCACAACAGAACATAGTAGGCATTGACTACAGTTATATACTTAAATACACACATTAATTAATAAATTAATAAAGTGCAAATAGCAGATGGGGGTGTATTAATGTTCAGAGTTTTGTCCGAGCCAGGTTTAATAGCCTGATGGCTGTGGGGAAGTAGCTATTCCTGAACCGGGTTGTTGCAGTTCTCAGGCTCCTGTACCTTCTACCCGAAGGTAGCAGGGAGATGAGTGTGTGGCCAGGGTGGTGTGGGTCCTTGATGATGCTGCCAGCCTTTTTGAGGCAACGGCTGTGGTAGATCCCCTCGATGGAAGGAAGGTCAGAGCCGATGATGGACTGGGCAGTGTTTACTACTTTTTGTAGTCTTTTCCTCTCCAGGGCACTCAAGTTGCCGAACCAAGCCACGATGCAACCAGTCAGCAAGTTCTCTACCGTGTGCACCTGTAGAAGTTAGAGAGAGTCCTCCTTGACAGACCGACTCTCCGTAATCTTCTCAGGAAGTAGAGGCGCTGATGAGCTTTCTTAATAATTGCATCTGTGTTCTCGGACCAGGAAAGATCTTCAGAGATGTGCACACACGGGAATATGAAGCTCTTGACCCTTTCAACCATCGACCCATTGATATAAACAGGACTGTGGGTCCCTATCCTACTCCTTCCAAAGTCCACAATCAGTTCCTTGGTTTTGCTGGTGTTTTAGGGCCAGGTTATTAGAGACCCAGTTCTGCGAGTTTGGTAACCAGCTTGGAGGGGATGATTGTGTTAAATGCCGAGCTGTAGTCAATGAATAACAGCCTGACATATGAGTTTTTGTTGTCCAAGTGGTCCAGAGCGGAGTGGAGGGCCAGTGAGATCGCGTCCACCGTTGATCTGTTGTGGCGGTAAGCGAACTGCAGTGGGTCCAGGTTTTTGTCAAGGTAGGAGTTGATTTGCGCCATTATCAACCTCTCGAAGCACTTCATCACCACAGGCGTTAGTGCCACTGGTCGATAGTCATTGAGGCACGTCACCTTGCTCTTCTTGGGCACCGGTATTATTGATGCCCTTTTGAGGCAGGTGGGAACCTCAGACCTCAGAAGTGACAGGTTGAAAATGTCCGTAAAAACTCCAGCCAGTTGGTCCGCACAGGTTTTTAAAACACGACCAGGTATGCCATCAGGTCCAGACACTTTTCGAGGGTTCACCCCTCTGAAGGATTTCCTGATGTCGGCCTCTGTGACTGAGACTGAAATACCATCACAGCGAATGGGGGCTCGGGAAGGCACATCAGTGTTCTCCCTATAAAAGTGTGCGTAAAATACATTGAGCTCATCAGGGAGTGATGTATCGCCGACATCCGAGCTGCCTCCTGGTTTCGCCTTGTAGGAGGTGATTGCATTCAGCCCCTGCCACAGCTGCCGAACATCTGTCTCATCCTCCAGTTTGGAGCAGAGCTCCCTTTTGGCCTTTTTGATGGCCTTACCAAGGTCGAATCTGGACTTCGTGTAGACCACTGTGTCATCAGACATGAATGCCCGGTGTCTGGTCTTCAGAAGAGTGCGGATCTCAGAGTTCATCCAAGGTTTCTGATTGGGAAACACTTGGAAGGATTCCGTGCCAACCAGCAATCTCCCTGTGACCGTGTGGGTTTTCTCTGGTGCTCCGGTTTCCTCCCACATTCCAAAGACATGCAGGTTTGTAGGGTAATTGAATTCTATAAATCTAAATCTAGAGTGTAAGATAGAACTAGTGTCAGGGGTGGTCGGCGCAGTGTCAGTGGTCTGACGGGCCTGGGTTCTATGCAGTATCTCAAACTAACTCATTATGTCCACTTCACAACTTTCTTTCTACCTGCGAGATATAAAATTCTAAGTATTCTTAAATAATGTCTTTGGTAATAATTTGTAACATTTTCCCTGCAGCTACTGTTAAACTAAGTGGTCCATGATTACCTGCTTCCTCATCACTATATGTTAAAAGTTGTCATTTTCCAATCTAATGGCACCTTTTCAAAATCCAGGGTGTTTTGGAAAATTCACCATCCCATCAACTATATTTGGTCAGTACATATACATATATATATATGTACTGACCAAAGATAGTTGATGGGATATATATATATATGTGTGTACCAACCTTGTTTATATCTCCGTTGTGCTGCTGCAAGTGAGAATTTCATTGATCCAGTTTGGAACATTCGACAATTAAACATTCTCGACGCTCGACTCTGAAGAAAAGTCCTGACCCGAAATGTTGTCTGCCCATTTTGTTTCCGGATGATCTACTGAGTTCCTCCAGAACTTTGTGTTTTGATGACGATTGCAGCATCTGCAGTTTGTTGTGTCGACAATCTCACAAGCCCCATTTTAAGTCTCAAGGATGAGGTCTCTCAGGATCGGGAGATGTCAGCTTCAAGCTCCTACAATTTTCTCAGCACCACTGCCCAGGTGATTGCAGCTTTCCTAGGTTTGCCATTCTTTAGACTTTAGAGTCTTTGGGCCCATAGAGTCCGCATCGACCAACGATCACTTGGCTTTCTGTTTGAAGTTGAATTTGAGAATAGTTAAACAGCGTATTTGATAGACTGTATTTTATTTAATTCTGTCTGCTTAACGGCCCATCATGACAAAGAAAACCAAGAGAACCCTGAGGGAAGGAAAAAGATTTTTTAATGATTGGGAACTGCAATATTATCTTGTTTCTGCTAAAGATAAGATGATTTGCTTGCTTTGTGATACTGCAATAACAACAATGAAGAAATTCAATGCTCATCAGCATTATGCCACTCATAAGGACCATAAATATTTCAAATTTCAAGTGAGGCACGAAAGGTTGCATTGCAGAAATTAAAAGATGAAAAGCAAAGCCAAAGGCAGTTATTTCAAGCAGCGGTAAGACCCGGAAATAATGCTACTGAAGCAACTTATAAAATAGCTTATATACTTGGGGGGGAAAAGGGAAGCCATTTAGCGAGGTAGAAATCGTAAAATAATGCATTGTCGCAGTTGTAGGATGCTTAGACCCCGATAAGGTTTCAAAGTACAAACAACTGCCTCTTTCAAGGAGAACTATAACTGATCGGCAGCATGAATTAGCCCTTAACGTAACAGAACAACTTCACGCAATACTCCAAAAAGAAAATATATATTATTAACCATATAACAATTACAGCACGGAAATAGGCCCTCTCGGCCCTTCCAGTCCGTGCCAACCATTTGTTTTCCCCTAGTCCCATCTACCTGCACTCAGACCATACCCCTCCATTCCCTTCCCGTCCATATACCTATCCACTTTACTTTTAAATGTTAAAATCGATCCTGCCTCCACCACTTCTGCTGGAAGCTCATTCCACACAGCCACCACCTTCTGAGTAAAGAAGTTCCCCCTCACGTTACCCCTAAACTTCTGTCCCTTAATTCTCATGTCATGCCCTCTTGTTTGAATCTTCCCTACCCTCAATGGGAAACGCTTATCCACGTCAACTCTGTCTATCCCTTTCATCATTTTAAAGACCTCAAACAAGTCCCCCCTTAACCTTCTGCACTCCAAAGAATAAAGACCTAGCTTGTTCAACCTTTCTCTGTAACATAGTTGCTGGAACCAAGGCAACATTCTAGTAAATCTCCTCTGTACTCTCTCTATTTTGTTGACATCCTTCCTATAATTAGGCGACCAAAATTGTACACCATACTCCAGAATTAGTCTTACCAATGCCTTGTACAATTTTAACATTACTTCGCTAATCCTATATTCAATGCTCTGATTTATAAAGGCCAACACACCAAAGACTTTCTTTACCACCCTATCAACTTGCGATTCCACCTTCAGGGAACTATGCACAGTTATTCCTAGATCTCTCTGTTCCACAGCATTCCTCAATTCCCTACCTTTTACCATGTACGTCCTATTTTGATTTGTCCTGCCAAGATGTAGCACTTCACACTTATCAGCATTAAACTCCATCTGCCGTCTTTCAGCCCACTTTTCCAAATGGCCCAAATCTCTCTGTAGACTTTGAAAATCTACTTCATTATCCACAACACCACCTATCTTAGTATCATCTGCATACTTACTTATCCAATTTTCCACCCCATCATCCAGATCATTGATGTACATGACAAACAACAGTGGACCCAACACAGATCCCTGAGGCACCCCACTGGTCACCGGCTTCCAACCTGACAAACAGCCATCCACCATTACTCTCTGACATCTCCCATTCAGCCACTGTTGAATCCATCTTGCTACTCCGCCATTAACATCCAAAGATTGAACCTTCTTAACCAACCTTCTATGGGGAACCTTGTCAAAGGCCTTACTGAAATCCATATAGACAACATCCATTGCTTTACCCTCATCAATTTCCCTAGTAACCTCTTCAAAAAATTCAAGAAGGTTTATCAAACATGACCTTCCAGGCACAAATCCATGTTGACTGTTCCTGATCAGACCCTGTTTATCCAGATGCTTATATATATTATCTCTAAATTATTCAATCCCTTTGGATGAATCAACTGATACTACTGGCTCAGCGCAGGTTTTATACTTCATTCGGGCCATAACAGAAGATTTTCTTTGCTACGAAGAGTTACTCGGTTTGGGCACTCTTACGGGTAGAACACAAGGAATAGATTTATTCAACAACTTTCAAGATAAATGTCATGAAGTTGGACTGGATTTGGTTAATTTAGTGAGTGTATGTACAGACGGTGCACCTTCCGTGACAGCAAAACGTGAAGGGTTTATTGCACAGATAAAAAAGGTATTATCAGATCCAGATGCTCTCATTTCTTTTCATTGTATCATACGTCAGCAAAATCTCTGTGCTAAATCTACTATTTTAAGTGACACTTTGCAACAAGTTATAAGTATTGTTAACTATATTCGTGCAAATCCAACACGGCATCATCAGTTTTCGTAATATGCTAAAGTTGGACGATGAGGCATTCAGTGTGGATTTGCTGTATCATTCTAAATTGCGTTGGCTATCGCAGGGACAGGTGTTAGCAAAATTTTTTATCTTTGCGAGAACAGATAGTTAAATTTCATGAAGAATAGAATGTGAATTATTGAAAGAAGATTTCTATAGAAATTGAAGTTACTTGGATGCGGCCTTATTAGAATACAGCTAACTTACTGCGGCCTACCAACATGAAAAGGTTCCCCACCCCTGGCCTGAGCCATAAGGATAGAGTGGACTTGATTTGTTGGAGCACAGGAGAATGAAGAGTGGTCTTATGGACGTATATAAGATCATGAGGGGATTAGATAGGAATGCACAGTCTTTTACCCAGACTCAGGTCAGACTGAGGACGAGCTCGGGTTGGAGCCTCAAAATGGAGTCGGAGCCTCGGGGTCGTGACAGACCGTGGACGTGGTCGGGCTGAGGTGGATGGGCCGCGCTGCCGAGAACAAAGGGGGTCCCAGCGTGGGGGGCCACCAAGAACCAAAGGGGACCCGGTGGGGATGAGTACTTTTTCTAACTTTGTCGACACCTTTATGGCAACTCTTGTGAATCTCACTGCACTGAGCAAGGTACAAGTGACATTATGTATCGTCATCAATCAAGGACCAGAGGGCACGGGTTTGATGAGAGGGGAAATTTAATAGGAATCTGAAGGGCAACTTTTTCACACAGAGGGTGTCACTTTAGATGGCTGAAACAAATGAATCCAGTATTTTAAAATGTTATTCAGTCAGTTTAGTTTTGAGGTACAGCATGGAAACAGGACATTCAGTCCACGCCAACCATTCGCACATTCTATGTGTAGGAGGGAACTGCAGATGCTGGTTTACACCGAAGATAGACACAAAATGTTGGAATAACAGCAGGACAGAAGCATCTCTGAATAACAGGAATGGGTGACGTTTCAGATCAAGACCCTTCTTCAGACTGAGTCAAGGGAGAGGGAGAGTCAAGAGAGAGAGATATGGAAGGGTAAGGTTTGAAAATGAGAGATCAAAGGGGATGCAGCTCAAGGAAAATTTAGAATAGATCATTGTTCGCTAGTGGAAGATGACAACGAGGCATATGAAGATAAAATTTAATTAGGAGGACAGTCACACTGGTCAGAAAACTAGGATGGGGGATGGATGGAGAGAGAGGGAAAGTAAGGGTTGCTTGAAGTTAGAGAAATCAATAGTAATACCGCTGGGTTGTAAGCTGCCCAAGCGAAATATGAGGCGCTGTTCCTCTAATTTGCACTGGGCTTCACTCTGACTGTGGAGGAGGTACATGTTCTCATCAACTCCTCACACACTAAGGGCAATTTTACAGAGGCCGATTGACGTACAAACCTGAACACCTTTGGGATGTGGATAGAAACCAGAGCACCCAGAGGAAACCCACGGGGCCACAGGGAGAAGGAGCAGACTCCACACAGACAGCACGCGAGGTCAGGATCAAACCCAGGTCTCTGGCGCTGTGAGGCAGTTGCTCTACCAGCTGCACCATTGTGCCACCCCGACATTTCTTCTGGAAATGTACACTGGGCTGTGGGTCAAATTGAGATCCGGCTTGTCAATTATGATGCCAGGGTGAACTAGCCTGTTAACACTTTGACATCTGGAACAAACAGCAAATAACACTGGTTGGTATTGAGACATTAAGGAAATTAGGGGATAGTGCAAGGAAAGGGAAATTCACTAAAAGATCTGCCATGATCTTACTGCAGGGCAGAGCCTGCATGTGGGGTGAACAACTTGCTCCTGCATGTTCACCCCACATGCAGCTCTGCCCTGCAGTAAGATCATGGCAGATCTTTTAGTCTCTTTATGTCTTATATAACAATTACAGCACGGAAACAGGCCCTCAGAATCTAGTCCCAGCACTCAAGTTACCTATCCACTTTTCTTTTAAATGAAAATCGATCCTGCCTCCACCACTTCTGCTGGAAGCTCAACAAATGACTGGGTGAAGCTTCCCTAGAAGTCTATCCCTTTCATCATTTTAAAGACAAGACCTTCTGCGCTCCAGTAACCTTTCTCTGTAACATAGTTGCTGGAACTCTGGCAACATTCTAGTAAATCTCCTCTGTACTCTCCTATTTTGTTGACATGGCGACCAAAATTGTACACCATGCAGAATTGCTGCCTTGTATATTTATAAAGAGCACAACAAAGGCATTCCACAACACACAGGTACGTCCTATTTTGGTCCTGACACTTCACACTTAACAGCAGGTCCCAAATCTCTCTGGCAGCTACTCTTACTTACTTACTTTACAAACTCAGTGAGTTGCACAAAAAATTGAATGGACAGGCAACATTTCAAAACACAAAGGATCAAAACCCTTCTTCAGCCTGAAGTAGGGTCCTGACCCAAAACATAGTCTGTCCATTCCTAGGACAAATTAAACTTTGTTGTCATGCTCTCTTGAAAGTTTAAGCAGTGAATTGTTGATGTGATTCTCGAGGCACGATGCCAGGAAGATGAAAGCACATACAACTAAAACAAAAACAATGCTTCCTGCACTTCCATCCATCCAATGCCACCCCCTCAGCAAACACACCTGGCTTAATCAATGTTCCAATTCAAAGATTCAGAGATCAATAGGACTAAAGAACTAAAAGCCAAGCACTGAAAAATGATCAATGATAATCCTTCAAGTGAACTCTCCCTTCGCAATATGCGTGGAGTAAACAAGGAATTTCAGTCAATTAGCACAGAAACATATGTGATGCCCCAACCTGCCGATGCTGACCAAGATACCCATCCACGCTACCCCTACCTTCCCATGTTTGGCCCATATCCCTCTAAACCTTTCCTATCCATGTTCATGTCCAAATGTCTTTTAAATGTTGTTATAGTACTTGCCTCCACTGGTAGCTTATTCCATATACCACCACCCTCTGTGTGGAAAAGCTGCCCCTCAGGTTCTTAATAAAACTTTCCCCTCTCACCTTAAACCTATGTCCTCTGATTCTTGATTCCCCTACTTTGGGTAAAAGACTCTGTGCATATACCCCCTCCATTCCCCCAATGATTTTATACACCTCAGTAAAAAGTAATCCCTCAGCCTCCTGCGCTCCAAGGAATAAAGCCTTAGACTACCCAACCTCTGTCTATAGCCCAGCCCCTCGAATTCTGGTAGCATCCTCGTAAATCTTTTCTGCACTCTTTCCAGCTTAATGACATCCTTCATATGGCAGGGTGAATGAAACAGAACAAAATACTCCAAATGCAGATGTACAACAGGCTTCCTTACAACCACCTGCCTTGCCCCTCACTCTAACAGGAATATGCATGCCCTGAACTCTCGTCATCACACTGTTAAAAGCATCCCGCTTTCCAGATATCCTTTGCCCACAAACATCCCACTCCAATCAACTTTAACAGAGTCTTGTCTAATACCATCAAAATTGACCTTGCCCCAATTCAGAATTTTTACTTAGAAATGGGCCACGCTGACCAGTGATCACCCGTACACGCCGAGCACTATCCCACACTGTAGGGACAATTTACAATATTTTTTTTACTGAAGCCAATTAACCTACAAACCTGTACATCTTTGGAGTGTGGGAGGAAACCGGAGCACCCAGAGAAAACCCTCCTGGTCACGGAGAGAGTGTACAAACTCCACAGATAACACCCGTAGTCAGGTTCGAACCCGGGTCTCTGGCGCTGTATGGCAGTACCTCTACGTCACTGTGCAGCCCAAAACTCCCATGGACTGTCTTTGGCTGCACCAAGGACTATGGGTTTTATTTTTGTATGAGCATTGTGGTTATATACCTATTTATGTTTTTTTTGTTATCTGTGTTTATCGTGTTTGCAGGCTCATTATGCCGCTGCATGCAAGTATTTCATCGTTCTGTTCTCGGTACATGCGACAATTAAACACTTGAATCTTGATGTTGCTGCACAAATTTCATCGTAATTATCCCTTACCACACTTGTGCATTTGACGATAGGCTCCACTTGACGTCCTCTTTCTGCAATGGACACTAGCAGTCATCGTAGAAACAAGGAGCTGCAAATGCTGGTTAATACAGAAAAGGACACAAAGTGCTGAAGTAACTCAGCCGGTCAGGCAGTATCTCTGGAGAACATGGAAAGGAGAGATATTTTGGGTCAAGAACCTTCTTCATTGTGGGGTGGGGGGGGGGGGGGGGGGAGCTGAAAGAAGGGAGGAAACGTGGCAGGTAGTAGGTGTTAAAGAAGGAACTGCAGATGCTGGAGAATCGAGGGTACACAAAAGGCTGGAGAAACTCAGCGGGTGCAGCAGCATCTAAGGAGCGAAGGGAATAGGCGACGTTTCAGGTCGAGACCCTTGGATGGACACAGGCGAGGAGGAGTGGGGGGGGGGGGGGGTAAAAGGCAGATGGTTGGAACAAAGGCCAGAGATAAAAACAGGTGGTGTGAAAGAGAATTGAAGGAATGCGAATTGTGAAGCCAGAAGGAGGAAACTAGTGGAGGTGAGGTGGGGGTCTATGTGGGTCACAGGGGAGGGAGGTTAGTTGGGAGTAATCTGCAATTGGAGAATTCAATGTTCATACTGTCAGGTTGTAAACTTCTAACATCAGTCACTGTTTCCTTTGCCCCCCACCCCGACCTGAACTGATTACTGAAGAAGGGTCTATACCTGAAACGTCACCTATTCCTTTTCTCCAGAGATGCTGCCTGTCCCGTTGAGTTACTCCAGCATTTTGTCTCTATCTTCGGTGTAAACCAGCATCTGCAGTACCTTCCTACACCAAAGACATGCTCCTGATTTTAGTACGCATTTTGATTATGGGCTTCGCTGGAAACAACCCTTGCTTACATAGTCTGGTGTCAGCAAAACAAATGCACAGAGTGCTGGAGTAGAAACAACAAACTACAGGTGTTGGTTGACAGAAAAGTACACAAAGTAACTCAGGGTCGGGCATCATCTCTGGAGAACATGGACAGGTGACGTTTCTGCTCGGGACCTTTCTTCAGACTACACAAAAGGACACAAAGTGCTGGAGTAACTCAACGGGCCATGCAGCATCTCAGGAGGTGCAAGTTATGTTAGCCTCGCTTTATAACATGTTACACCACACACAGACACACGTCCTCTGAGTGAGGGCTATTTGTATATATGTATGTAGCCTGCTTGTGTATACTACTCTTATAACAAATGTAAAGCACGTTGGTCAACGAGAGTTGTTTTTTAAATGTGCTATATAAATAAATGTGACGACTTGACTTGACATTAATCGAATCGAAGGGATTAATTTCCTTCCTAACTCTCTCTCGGCCCCCACCCCCCCCCCCCCCCTCTCTTCCCCGTTCCCAGCTGATTTGGCATTGGTTCGTCTTTTTTTTCAAAAGTAAACCATGTAACGTGTTCCCTGAGTACACAAGGCACTGCTCGGGTTTGCGAGGCCGGTTTACATTCGGCTGAGGTGCATGAGAGCTCTCTCCATTCGGTCAAGGGGAGGGGAGCAGTGTCCAGCGACTGGACAGTGTGTGTGGACTCTCTCGATGTGGCCTCCGCGTGTTTTTGTTAACTTCCAAACCCCCCAGGATGTTCTTATTTCACTGCTGCCCAAACCTCAAATGCATATGTTGGGAGCCGCGGACGGGCCGCTCTGAAGTGTGTCTGACTCACGGATGCGGCGGGCGTGGCCACGCCGCAGGTACACACTGGAGGAGAAGCAGGTCGAGGGACAGCACTGTGCTGATGGACATTAACCAGCTCGAAGAGCAGTATCACTCCATGAGGCAGAGACAGCGGCAACAGACCCAGGTTGTCTTCAGACCAGGTGAGCAGCGGACTTATGCGGACGTGTCCAACGTTTGTTAGGGTTTGTGTTCTCTAGATGCCAGCAATCCGTGCGCCCTGGTGCCTCAGAAGGAACAACATCCTGCCCTGACGATGTGGCGCCGTTTTAACTCGCTGGCGCGTTGTAACTCGCTTTTTATTTGTTGGGTTGATAGATCCGTTCGCCTAAGTTAGGGCAGTCCGACAATATTGCACAGAAAGGTGATTTCCCCCATCGAAATGTTCTTTCCAAAACCAAACTTTCTTATTTTTTTCAAGGCACAATGAACTGGGCACAGAGTATTCTGGGGGGGGGGGCCTAAAATGCTAATTAATCCAACGTGGAGGATGAATTAAAATTGTAGTTACTTGTGTATTATGATTCTATATTACAATGGTCTCCTTCTTTCGTGTGGCGTGCACAGCGTAAAGTTGTTGGACAACTTGTTCTATTTGATCTTCCGTTTGTGCACGTCGAGTTGATTGCATTAGTCGAAACAGGGCGGACCACGTGAAGGTTGCAATCTTCCACCCCAATACAGTGGCGATCTTATAGAGATGTATAGATGGGGTAAATGCAGAGTATTTTACCCAGAGTAGGGGAATCTAGAACCAGTGGACATAGGTTTCAGGTGAGGTGGTGGGGGGGGGGGGGGCAGATTTAATAGGAACCTGAGGGGCAACTTTTTTACACAAAGGGTGGTAGGTGTATGAGGTAATTGAGGCAGGTATCATAACATTTAACGAACATATTGGCAAGTACATGGATAGGAAAAAAAGGTAGAAAGGAACTGCAGGTGCTGGTATATACCGAAGATAGACACAAAGTGCTGGAGTAACTCAGCGAGTCAGCGGTGTCTCTGAAGAACATGGATAGTCAATGTTTCAGGTCGGGACCATTCTTCAAGCTGATTATGATGGAGAGGGGGATGGAGAAAGCTGGGAGGGGCAGGACAAAGCCTGGCGAGTGATAGGTGGGTACAAGTGTGGGGAGGGGGCTGATAGGCACAACATGGACTAAGAGCAAGAAAGCAGCAAGAATCACAGAGGGGTGGGGGGGGGGAGCAGTGCAAGAAGATCTCACAGAACATCCCTGGAGTCTGAAGAAGGGTCCCGACCCAAAATGTCACCTGTCCATTTTTTCCAGAGATGCCCTTCTTTGTTTCAAACCGTTACCCTTCACTGGATTGGGGAGCATTTCTTTAGAGTTGAGGCTCACCCATTCAGGGTGAAGGTTCTCCTTGATAGGACTCCCACCGAATCTTTGAAATTCTCAACCCTTTTAACTGTGTAGACAGGACCATTTAATATAATCAGCGCCTACATTTCTCCTTTGGATCAAACTTGGCTTATCCAGGAAATCTGTCCTTCTCGATCTGTCTGATGAAGGGCTCGACCCAAAATGTCACCTATCCCTTTTCTTCTTTTCTTCAGAGACGCTGCCTTACCCGCCGAGTTACTCCAGCATTTTGTGTCTATCTGTACAGATGCTGCCTAACCCACTGTTACTCCAGCACTTTGTGCTTTACTCAAGTTTCCAGCATCTGCAGTTTCTTTGGCTTCAACCATAATATTATTGACAATCGGGACTGGTTTAAGGGTCAGCATGACCTATCCTTGCTCTTATATATCTTACTTTTCAACTCCAGATTGTATCTTATTGAATCTGATCCCACACTCTTTCAGAAAATGCTCATCAGATTATAATAACATGAGCAAATAAAATATTCCTTAGTGGTCATTTGCCAGTTGTCATATATCTTTATTCCTTGAGTTATGACACTGGTAATCTGACACTGGACGTGTTTAAAGATACAGCATGGAAACAGGCCCTTTGGCCCATGCCAGCCATGATCACCTGTAAACTAGTTCTATCCTACTAATTAAGGACAATTTACAAATTACCGAAGCCAATTAACCTACAAACCTGCACATCTTTGGGATGTGGGAGGAAACCAGAGCATCCAGAGAAACCCACGCTGTCATAAAGAGAACGTACAAACTCCATACAGACAGCACCTATAGTCAGGATCAAACACATTTCCCGCCTATTTACTCTATCAAGGTGAGGGCAAGGTTGCTGATGAGAATATTAAAGCAATACAGAACCACATCCCATCCTCAAGACAACAGGTGGAGAGAGGAGCAACAGTTTGTGAGCGGCAGAATTTAACAAAAAATATCCTGGAGATGCTGATCAGGGCACGGAACATCTCTGCCTGATCCAAAGGCTTGGGCTGAAGGAGGTCGAGGGATAGACAACCTGATGGATATGTGGAAAATTATGAGATACATAGATTAAGTGGAGAGTAGAAATCTTTTTCCCAGAGCAGAGACCTTATACGTTTAGGATGAGAGGTTCAGAGATCATTGATTGATCGATTGATTGAAAGATACAATGGGGGAAAAAAGGCCATGCCCACCATCGATCATCAGTTCAAAACTATTTCTATGTTGTAACAAGGAACGGCAGACGCTGGTTTATATCAAAGATAAAGGCAAAGTGCTGGAGTAACTCAGCCAGTCAGGCAGCATCCCTGGAGAACATGGATAGGTGACGTTTTGGGTCCGACTGATTGTGATAGTTCTATGCTATCTTACTTTTGCGTGCACCTGCTGCACATTAGGGGCAATTTTCAGAGACCATTCACGCACGTCTTTGGCACGTGGGAGGAAACTGAAACTGAGGAGGGCTTTTTATTACCCAGAGGATCACCTGGCGACTCTTGTCTCAGTGGACTATTTCTACGCACTTTGTACCAATTGGGAATTGAGCTTAGGTATGGCAATACTTTATTGAAGTGTATGCAAAAAAATAATTTCACTGTACTTCAATTGTTAATAAAGAACCGTTGAACTATATTTGTCTGTTGTCCACTGGAAGGAAGTGCCTTAGAGGAACAATTGAGTCTCAACTGTGCCTTTTGTTTCTCTTCTCAAACATTTTTCACACAGAGAGTGGTGAGTCTCTGGCATTCTCTGCCACAGAAGGTAGTTGAGGCCAGTTCATTGGCTATATTTAAGAGGGAGTTGGATGTGGCCCTTGTGGCTAAAGGGATCAGGGCGAATGGAGAGAAGGCATACAGGATACTGAGTTGGATGATCAGCCATGATCATATTGAATGGCGGTGCAGGCTCGAAGGGCTGAATGGCCTACTCCTGCACCAATTTGCTATGTTTCTATGTTTCTATATGTATGGAACAGGTGCAACTATTGCCCTTGAAAGCTTAGCGGTGAACCTCCTTACTGATCTGCAGCAGTCCATCTGGTGAAGGTTCTACCAAAGAGCATAGAACAGTACAGCACAAAGTAAGGCCCTTCGGCCCACTGCAGAGGCTACATATTACCGACGATAGACACAAAATGCTGGAGTAACTGAGTGAATCAGGCAGCATCTCTGGAGATAAAGGATGGGTGACGTTTCGGGTCGGGACCCTTTAGACTGAAGTGCTTGCAGTCTGAAGACGGGTCCTGACCCGAAACGTCTCCCATTCTTTTTATCCAGAGATGCTGCCTGACCCGCTGACTTGCTCCAGCACTTGGGTCCAACTCATACACCTGTACAAAATCCATAGCCCTCTATTCCCTGCATATCTTTAGACTTTAGAGATACAGTGCGGAAATAGGCCTTTCTGTGTTTACGCCGGCCAGCGATCAGCCTCTTAACATTACCCTACACACTAAGGACAATTTACAATTTTACCAAAAGCCAATTAACAAGCCTATACATCTTTGGAGTGTGGGGGGAAACTGGAACACCTAGAGAAAACCCATGCGCCACGGGGAGAACATACAAACTCCATACAGACAGCACCCATTGTCAGGTTAAAATGCGGGTCTCTGGCACTGTAAGACAGCAACTCTACCGTTGCACCCATTGTGCCGCCGTGTATCCATGTGCCTATTCAAAAGCCTCCTAAGTCCCCCTATCGTATCTGCCTTAATCATCCAAGCACTCACCACCCTCTGTGTAAAAAACTTGCCTCACATATCTCCTGTAAATATTGCCCCTCTCACCTTCGTGCCCTCCAGTATTTGATATTTCCATCCTAGGAAAAAGGCTCTGACTGTCTACTCTATCTAAGCATTTCAAAATTTTATGTTCATCTATCAGGTCTCCTCTCAACCCCTGTTGTTCCAGAGAAAACAATCCAAATATTTCCAACATCTCACTGTAGATAATATCCCCTAATCCAGGCAACATCCTTGCACATCCCTCTCTGCACCCTCCCCATCCATCCTTCCTGTAATAGGGTGACTAGAACTGCATGCAGTACTCCAAAGAACTATTATAAAGGTTGTTACAGACACAGACACGAGTCAGAATCCATCTTAATTCAGTGCCCAGACACTTGGCTGCCAGGAAGGTCTGCTTTTACTAGTTGGCATGGAGACAGTTGGTAGGTTACCAACATAAAATGATAGACAATATATCCCAAATAACAGCTGTTCTTCTGAGCTCTCAGGCTGTACAAACACATCAAAGATTAACTTGCTTACACTTTAGCTATCTTTACATTAGGACACTCAGATGACTGGGAAAAGCCCTCTTAAACTGGTTTTCACTCAGTGTAAATCCCTAGCCCGAAATTTGTTTTCTATTTCATAGGGGAGGGTGGGGAGGCCAAAGTTAATACATGCAAGGAGATTTGTAAGAAGATAACATGAAAAATGTAAATTAATGTTAATAAAACTCTTACAATTAGGTTGATAGAGACACAGAGTGCTGGAGTAACTCAGTGGGTCAGGCAGTATCTCTGGATACATGGACGGTGATGTTTCGGGTGGCGACCCTTCTTCATACTGATTGTGGGGGATGGAGGGAAGGTAGAAGAGAAGGGGGGTAGGATAAAGCCTGGCAGGTAATAGTCCGACACATGTTTTGTTTAGTTTAATTTAGAGATACAGCATGGAAACAGGCCTTTCTGCCCACCCCAAGCCCACGTTGACCAACAATCATCCGTGCGCATACTATCCTACACACTAGGGCCAATTTTTACAGAAGCCAAATAACCTACAAAGCTGTACGTCTTTGGAATGTGAGAGGAAACCGGAGCACCTGGAGAAAACCCATGGGGTCACATGGAGAACGTACAAACTCCGTACAGAAAGCACTCGTAGTCAGGATCAAACTAGGGTCCCTGGCGCTGTATGGCAGCAACTCTACCGCTGTGGCACTGTGCCACATCAAGATGAAGAGGGTTATTGATAGGCAAATGGCTGGACAAAGGTCAGAGATGAAAAGACAGACAACAGGATTGAAGAATTGTGAACTGTGAAGCGAGAGGAAGGAATGTAAGTGGAGGGGGAGAAATATAGAAGCAAGAGAAACAAGTCAGTCGTGCCAATTTATTTCCGTTTCTTTACATCCATTCAAGAAAATTGCTTGGAAATGCCATTCCATGTGGTTTCCAAGCTGTGAGTCTTTTTGAATGCATTTCTCAACCTTTTTACCCTTGTGGAACCCTTGAAATATCACAGGGAACCCTTACATAAAAATTATTATATATCTTTATTAATCTCTTTCTTTCTCATTCATAAACTTAAAGTCGTTTTTCTCAGGTTTATTGACACTGCAAAAAAAAAAAAACTGAAATCAAACTGCTTGTTCAAGAGTCCTCATAAGCAGGTTTTCATTCACACCAAAAAATCAACCATATCTGTAAACACAAAAAATAAACATAAATAAGCAACATCATAAAAAACACATATAAACAGACGAAAACAGATAATAACTGTCCTCGAGTAAGTCACTTGATGATACACAAATCCGTCACATACAGCTCCTGTCCACTGCCCACTAAAGGCCGTTTCACACTGGCGCCGTATAAACGTCACTAAAATATTCCCTGTGATCATTATACTTTTAAATAACATAACAGGTTGAAGACTTTATTATAATACCCAAGAATTTTCCAAGAATATGCCGTACATGTATAATAAAATTACGAATGTGAAATTAAACACAAAAATGACTCAAAAATGCATTTACATATGATTAGCCTATTTATCACTATTTCTCTTGGAACTCCTAGCTACCTCTCGCGGAACCCTAGTGGTCCGGGGAAACCCGGGTTAAGAAACGTTGGCATAGTCTTGCACCCAGGGCAGGAGAATCAAGAACCAGAGGACATAACTTTAAGATGAGAGGGGCTATAATAGAAATAAAATAGGAAGGAACTGCAGATGCTGGTTTACACCAAATATAGACACAAAATGCTGGAGGAACTCAGTGGGACGGGCAGCATCTCTAGAGAAAAGGAATGGGTGATGTTTCTGGTCTTCTTCGTCTGAAGAAGGGTCTCGACCTGAAACTTCACCCATTCCTTCTCTCCAGAAATCCTGCCTGTCCCGCTGAGTTATTCCAACATTTTGTGTCTTTCTGAGATAGGAGGAACCTGGGGGGTCAACATTTTCATTCAGAGGGTTGTGGCTGTATGGAACAAGCTGCTGAAGGAAGTAGTTGAGGCAGGTACTACACAGTATTTAAAAGACTCTTCGACAGGAACATGGTTAGGAAAGGTTTCGAGGGACATGGATCAAACGCAGGCAAACAGGACTAGCTCATTTGGCATCTTGGTCGACATAGACGGATTGGGCCTAAGGGTCTGTTTCCATGCCATTTAACACTATGTCTTTAGGTTGTTTCTTTTCTCAGTTCACTTTGGAGTGAACATAAAACACTCAATAGACACAAAAAGCTAGAGTAACTCAGTGGGTCAGGCAGCATCATCTGCAGTTCCTTCCTACACATAAAACAGTAAAATTACCTTATAAAAAAGAGTGATGTAGTAAAGTAGTTTAAAACTAAAACTCTCACTTTAAAACTATGCACTCTCTCTTTTACATTTCCAACCGGGGTAAAAGAGGTTTGACTGTCCACCCTATTTATGCCACTAATATTTCCTTCAGGCACTGTAGCGCAGTGGTAGAGTTACTGCCTTACAGCCTCAGAGACCTGGATTCAATCCTGACTACGGGTGCTGTCTGTACAGAATTTGTACGTTCTCCTGGTCACCTGCGTGGGTTTTCTCTGGGTGCGCTGGTTTCCTCCCACACTCCAAATGCGTACAGGTTTCTAGGTTAGACACAAAAAGCTGGAGTAACTGAGCAGGTCAGACAGCATCTCCACAGAAAAGGAATAGGTGACATCACCTATTCTTACTCCAATCTTTTGTGTCCATCTTCGGTTTAAACCAACATCTGCAGTTCTTTCCAACAGGTTTCTAGGTTAATTGGATCGGTAAAAATTGTTAATTGTCACTAGTGTGTACGATAGTGTTAGCGTTTGAGGTGATAGCTGGTCGGACTCGGTGGCCGAATGGCCTATTTCAGCGTTGTATCCCTAAAGTCGAAAAGTTAAAAAGTCACCATCAACTTTCAGCATTCAAAACAATCTCCGTTTGCCCGACTACCTGTAGCTAATATCACCTAATCCAGGCAGCATTGCGGTAAGCATCTTGTACACCCCCTGCAAAGCCTCCACAAACTTCCTGAGCTGGGACAAGCAGAACTGCAGCGCAAGCAATTTCTTTTAGAGATGCATATGGATCTCCTGACTCTTATATTCAATGTACTGACCAATAAAGGCAAACATATGAATTGGTTGCTAACTTTCTGAAAATTCCCAGCATTTTGAGTTTGCACTGTTAAAATAAAACAGTGACAAGATTTTCTGGGTCATTAAAAGGAACTACAGAAATAGGTCTACATTCCCAACGAATGCAGTGTTTCATATTTGAAGTATCCTTGAAGCATACGTACCAAATGCTTGCTAACTTTCCGAGTATTCACAATATTTTCAGGCTTTACTTTACAAATAATCACATCAGCCACAAATTGTCTGGGGAAATTTTGAGGTCATTAAAAAGAACTATAGAACTAAATCCATATTCCCCATAACTATAGTGTTTCACCTTTGAGATATTTTTTAAGCATCGTCACTGTTGGTAATTTTCTGTTTCTAATGTCCTTCACTTAGATGAGCACAACTGTGTTTTTGTAAAGTTAATCATTTTTTAAAAGTGCCTGACATTGAAAAAAATTACTGATGGTGTAATTATTTCTTCAGAGCAGAATCAATATTAAACACCCAGATTAAAGCGATTGTTTTGGTGTCTCCTTGTGATAGTGCAACAATGAAAGAGAAGTGCTGGCTGGATTTGACCTCTAGGATTTGCAAATGGGCTCTAACTTGAAGTCACAAGTTTAATTCAGAGGGTGTGGTTTTCATCAATGTTTAATGTTACTGGGAAGGGTTTTGCATAGCACTCCAACAGATGGTGCATGCAATTTGATTATTATTCAAAATCTGTAATCTTACACTTATGCTCCTTGACTCTCCTCCACGTCCTGGGAATCTTGAAGGGATTGCCCAGGCACATGTAACACACATGGAATGTAACACACATGGTATTGATATAGAGTCATAGAGAGTCATACAGTCATACAGCAGGGCTGCCAACATTGGGTGAGAGTTGAGAGTGAGAAATTGCGACTGAGCGTAACGACTGGGGGGGGGGGGGTGGGTGGGAGGGGGGGGGGGGGGGGGGGGGGGGGGGGGGGGGGTGGGGTGGGTGGGAGGGGGGTGTCATCAGACTTCCATCACTGTTCTGCACAAATAAATCAATCAACCTTGATCAAGAAGGAACTGCAAATGTTGGAGAATCGGTAGACAAAATTGCTGGAGAAACTCAGTGGGTGCGGCAGCATCTATGGAGCGAAGGAAATAGGCAATGTTTCGGGTCGAAACCCTTCTTCAGACGGTTTCAACCTTACCCTTTGAATATAGAAACAAGACGAAAATAATGCCACATATTCAATCATATATGGTTCAATGAAATTAAGATATATATGTAAAAATATATATGGAAACAGGCCCTTCCGCCCACCAGGTCCACACCGACCAGCAATCTATCATACACCAATTCCATCCATCACGCCAGGGACAATTTACAGAAGCCAATTAACCTACAAACCTGCACTTCTTTTGGATATGGGAGAAACCGGAATATCCAGAGAAAACCCATGTGGTAGTAAGGCAGCAACTCTACCGCTGCGCCACCGTGCCATCCCCATTAAATGATTTTTTTTCTGTAATATATTTATTATGCTGTCATGTGAATAAAGATGAAGACATGATTCTGATTTCTGCCCTTAGTTGGATAACACACGTCCAGTCATTGTGTTTTATGGCTGGTTTTCAACCTCTTCAGGCTGAAGGTCTCGACTCGAAACATCACCCATTCTTTCTCTCCAGAGATGCTGCCTGTCCTGCTGAGTTTTTCTAGTTTTTAGTGTCTATCTTCAGTTTAAACCAGCATCTGCAATTCCTTCCTACACTATTTGTTAAGCAAAACAGGTCCTATTCTCATTATATAATTTTGTGATCAGCGTGAGAGCATGAGAATTTTGTGAAATGCATGAGTCTCACGCTCAATGCGTGGGAGTTGGCAGCCTTGCTAATAATTTTTATGCAAGTTCCAATTGTTTGCACAAAAATCACTTATTACTGCTTTATAACAGTTAAGTTACTTTAAGACTATTTCAGAAATTATGGCAGTCAACAAAAAAATCATCTAACAAATTAAAGCAAACTAAAAAAAAATAACATGTTCCCTTTCCTTTCTCTACCTCATAAGTACTTTAACGCTGTTAACAGAGCAAAGGGATATTAAACTCAAGAATCAAAATGGGGAAAGTGAGGGCAATTTTGCTTAAATGGTCATTCTAAGCCCATTCAGATCTGCATAGAGTCAGTTATACAACATGTACATGGTTGGCCCAATTTGTCCATATTGATCAAGTTGGCATTCTGCGTGCCCCAGGACTGGCTGCCGTTCCCAGGTCAGCTCGCATCCCTGGGACTGGCCGCAGTTCCCAGGTCAGCTCGCCTGCAACAGAATGAGTGGTGGGCGGGCAAGGTATTGAGAGGGAGAAGGGGGGGGGAAATGAAGAGAAAGAGGTTTAATTGAAGCAACTTGCAGTGAGAGCGTTGCTGTTGCTGCTGCCCGCTAGTATTGAGGGGAGAGGGTGGTCATGGCTTCTGTTCCAGGTTGGGAACCCGCAAAAACGAATTGAAAAAAAAACGCGGTTTTTCGGGTTACGGGCTGTGTGCCCGTAGTCCGAACCCTGTCCTAGATGTTTGGCCTCATTGTGGTCGTCACCCCCCCCCCCCCCCCCCCCCCCCCCCCCCCCCCCCCCCCATGTTTGACAACTGCTTCACCTGGCTGTTGTTGCCGGCAGCTGCACATTCAACCGAAGAGAAGAGAAGAGACGCAATGTCACTCACAGCCGTCAACCGAGGCGCTTCCCCAGACCGCACAGATCACTGGCAGCCGGCGCAAAGGGACAAACTGGCGCAGGGACTGAACTCAGCGTGAGAACTCGGTCATGACCGTGAGGGCGTGAGAATTTGCTCCAAGGCGTGATTCTCACGCCGAAAGCGTGAGAGTTGGCAGCCCTGCATACAGTGAGGAAACAGGCACTTTGGCCCAATTTGCCCACACCTACCAACATGCCCCACCTACACTAGTCCCACCTGCCTGCATTTGCCAAATATCCTCTAAACCGGTCGTATCCATGTACCTGTTCAAATGTTTATTAAAGTGAGCATACTATGTAGCGCACATGAAATTAGCAATTAACACGCATGTCTGAAGAAGGGTTTCGGCCCGAAACGTTGCCTATTTCCTTCGCACCATAGATGCTGCTGCACCCGCTGAGTTTCTCCAGCATTTTTGTGTACCTACGCATAAAATTAACATGTACTATACAAGGATAACACACAATGCACATGGTATTAACATGTAATGCACATGGAATTGGCGTGTAATGCACATATAATTAACAATCCAGGACGTTAATCCAGGACGTCAACCTAAAAAAAACGTCACCCATCCACGTTCCCCAGCGATGTTGCCTGGACCTGCTGCGTTACTCCGGCACTCTGTATCTTTTTTGTGAACCCAGCATCTGCAGTTCCTTGTGTCTATATTGGTGCATAATTCTCAGCTGGTTGGGAAATCGAGATCAGAAGCACACAGCACACATATAAAGGGCCTCCTCCATTGCCAGGGTGAGGCTACATGCAAGATGGAGGAACCGCACCTCATGTTCCTGCTTGGGTAGTTTACAACCCAGCAGTATGAACATTGAACTCTAATTTTAGGTGACCTCTAACAAACCCCCCCCTCCCCATATATTCTACCTTTATTCCCCCCCCCCCCCCCTTTCTGTGGCCCACTTGGACTCGCATTTATCTCTCCCCTCCACCTCCTCCTTCATTCCTTCCTGACTTTACATTTGCAATTCTTTAATCTTTTTGCCTCATACCTTTTAATCTCATGTCCAACCATTTGCCAATCACCCCTCTCCCTCCATCCCGCCTGTGTTCGCCTATTACCTGCCACACTTTGTCCTGTCCCTCCCCTCTTCTAGCTTCCTTCCTCCTCCCCACCTACAATCAGTCTGAAGAAGGGTCCCGATGCAAAATAGCACCCATCTCTGTGCTCCAGAGAAGTTGCCTGACCCATTGATCTACTCCTGCACTTTGTATCTAAAAGTTAAAATTAAATACTGGCTCCCTCTCAGTCCCAAGTGGTTGAGAGGGAGGACCGTATGGAGTGGTGACATACTCCAAAGGTAGAAATTATAGTCTGTGTTGTGGTCTGTTATTGAAATGGCCCATTTCACTGTACAAAATGTTCCTCTCTGATCAAGTGGAGTGCTCTGGTGTTATTGGAATATGGCATGGCCAGATATGCCAAGCAAATGATGTGTGACTCGTGTGGTCATTGTAAAAAGGCACATTCAGTAGTTTTTTTTGTGGGGTAAAGGAACACACTCACACACACTGTGGTCTTTTGGATGAGATGAATAGATTGACGAGCATTGTATGCAAGAAACAGACATGTTGTCCTTGCTCTTAGAATATTGTGGTCTGTTCTAGGTTCCAAAATATAAAAGATAGTAAAGGCACTGGAGAAGGTACAAAAATATATTTGCAAGAACAGTGCTGGAATTTTAATTACGCGGATGTAATCGATAGGCCGCGACCATTTACCATGGAATAAAATCACAAGATAATTACAGCATGCAGCGGCCATTTAGCCCATCGAGGCAATGGTGGCTCCCTGAAGAACAATCCTTTCAATCCCATTCTTTTCTCTTAACCCTGTATGTTATTAATCCTCAAAGACTTACACGTGTCAAGAGGGTTTAATTGTCATATATGTTGATATTCACTCAAAGTGTGGTAGGGAAATGGAATGAGCTGCCAAGGGAAGTAGTTGAGGCAGGTACTATAATAATATTTAAAAGGCATTTGGACAAGTACATGGATAGCAAAGATTTAGAAGGATATGGGCCAAACATGGGCAGGTGGGTCATCTTGGTCAGCAAAGGCAAGTTGGACCAAAGGGTCTGTTTGCGTGTTGTATGACTCTATGTACTGACAACAGATCAATAAAATGCTTACTTGCAGAGGCATAACAATGCACAGATAATATATAATAAACAAAAATTCGATACTCAACTCAATAACCTCAGTAAATAAATAACCTCAATACTAGTGTCAAAAAAAGTCCTTAGTACATAGTTAACTGTTGGTACAAGTGTGTTGTGTTCAAGAGCCTGATGGTTGTTTGGCAGAAAGGGGGGGGGGGGGGGGGCTGTTGAGGGAGAAAGTGGAAGAGCGGTTGTTAGGGGTTACCTAATATTAGAGAATGCAACGTTTCAGACCATTTGGCTGCCCAATCGGAATATGAGGTACACTTAAATACAAAAGACATACAAAGATGTGGGCCTAATGCGGGCACGTGGGAGGAGTGTAGATGGGCAAAAGCCATTTATTTGCTGTACGATACTATGACTGCAACGATTCTCAGCCGAATTAGCAAATGTTTTAATTATGTGTTTTTTTTCCATTGTGTTTATTACTGAACATCCTCTTCCCCTCTGTTATCAGACTTCTGAATGGTTCTCCAATAAGCTGGAGCGTAGACCAATTCTTCTAAACAACCTCAATGCAGACTGTACCTTTTCTCAGGAACTGCAATGCTACAGTGCTGAGAACTATATACTCTACTGGTGGACCTTTGGCCAACTCTGGTGGATATGTTTATCATGTATCTGTACACTGTGGATGGCTCGATTGTAATCATATATTGTCTTTCCACTGACTGGTTAGCAGGCAACAAAAGCTATTCACTGTACCTCGGTGCAAGGTGACAACTTAAACTAAAATAACTTAAACTAAACTGGTACTTTTCTCCTTGTGCGACCTGTTGTACTGGTGTGTGGTCTGATTGCACTCAGTGTAGTGTTATCTAATTTAATTGGATAGCATGCAAACAAAGGCTTTTCACTGTATCTTGGTACACTCGGCAATAATAAACCAAAACAAACTAAACTGATGAGACTGTAACTGCTGTGAGATAGGTAGTCTTACTGTTGGCTGTATTCGTGCCAGCATCGACGGGACCAGTGCTGCCGTGAGCAAGGAGGGACCCGCTAGCGAGGTGGACCGTCGAGAGCGCAGGGGGGCTGTTGAGAGCGAGGAAGACCCTCCGCTGAGCTACTTGGCGTTTGGCCGCCGAGAATGGCGGGTGGGGGGGAGGGGAATGGGGGACAGCGTCGAGAACGAAAGGGGCGATTAGTTTAACCCAATATTATGTTTCAGAATGGTAATTGTGGGCTGAAGGGCCCGTTCCTGCACTGTTTACCTGGTCCCTGTGCTGATGCAGGAGTGTAACTTTAGTATTTGGTGCTTTAGTCTGTAGAAAGAAAAGATTTATGCTATTCTCATACAAACATCTACCGAGCAACATAAGGAATTGCCGATGCTGGTTTATATTTTTTTAAATACACAAAGTGCTGGAATAACTCAGCGGGTCAGGCACATCTCTAGAGGATATGGATAGATGATGATTCGGTTTGGGACCCTTCTTCAAACTCATCCTACTAATAAACGACACAAAGTGCTGGAGTAACTCAGCAGGTCAGGCAGTATCTCTGGGGAACAAGGATAGGTGACTTTTTTGGTTGAGACCCTTCTACAGACTGCAGAAGATTCTTGACCCGAGAAGGTCTCGATCCAAAACGTCACTAGTCCATGTTCTCCAGAGATGCTGCATGACCCGCTGAGTTACTCCAGCATTTTGTGTCCTTTTGTGTATTAACCAGCATCTGCAGTTCTTAGTCTCACCATCCTGCTGATATATTTTTTTCTTGTTTCTAACGCCTAATTGGTTTCTCATAAAGATAAAAACAGTGCATGAAAATGTGGCTCAAATGTTCTTTAAATTACAGGTGAGAAGAAACGAGCAAGAGGAGAATTCTTCGACCTGCCGATCAAAACTGTGTCAGTCAACTGCACAGTGAGAAAAGCACTGGCGTTTGAAGAAGACCTTCCCGTCAACAGCATTGTGCTTGACTTTCCAAACAAAGAGCACATCCAGGGCGGTGAAACTCCATGGCGCACTCACCTCGATATCCACCGCGTGATGCTGGCTCAGAACCCAGGTGCCAAGAGTCTGATGCAGAAAGGCAAGGGTTCAGATAACCAAACGCCCCTAGACGTTTTGGTGAGCGAAAGCATTCCGTCAAGCAAGGGTGGAACCTCTCTTAGCCACAACAAACCCAACGGGGAGACAAGCATCCATTTGGCCTCGAAAAGTGATGTCCTGGCAAAAAGGTTCCACTCTTTCAACGTTCATAATCACTGCATCCCTCAGATCAACAAAAGATTTTCATTCCCAAATGAGAGATCAAACATATGGGCAAGCAAAATTGGCCATGTGACCAGAGTAGCTCCAATTGCAACCAAAGCAGATTATTACCCATTCCCACACATGAAAACTCAGAGGAAATCTGCCACTGCCAAGAGTCTTGGTTTATACAAGTGTTAAGGCATCCCCAGCATCAGCAGTCCACAATTCCAATTCTGGCTCCACATAAACACAAATGTGTCTGGTCCACTCTGAGAATGTTATTTTTTTCTTTAAGAACCTCATGGAAGAAACTTTTTTTTAATAAAAGAAAACTGCTCCTTAAATAGACTGGCAAATAAACCAAATCCAAGTTGGTGTTACAGTGGTACTAGGTTAGATGGTACATTGCCAGTTCGCTTCCCTTGATCTTAAATCGTTATAAATCAGATGTTTGTGTTAGCTAGGTTGAAAGGCCACAAATGTTGACAGTAGATTTTATTTTAAAGTCAATATAATTTATGTAAATGATGTAATAAAGTAATCATATCAATTTCTGTGCTGTTCAAAAATTAACTCTATCATTCGCGGTTATGTTTCCTACCACCTTTATTGAGCCACAAGTTCTAGAATTTTAGAGGGGGAAGTTTAAAGGAGATGTGTGGGGCAACCTTTTTTTTCACAGAGGGTGATGGGTTCCTGGAACGTGCCTGGAACAGGGTGGTGGTGGAAACAATTATGATAGTGGTATTTAAGAGATTTGTTTATAAAGGTACACATGGATATGCAGGGAGTGGGGGGATATGGATCGCGTCGTGCAGGCAGAAGAGATTGACTTGGCATCATGTTCGGCACACACACATTGGGTCAAAGGACTATTCTTGTGCTGTACTGTTCTACATTCTGTTCATTAAGGTGCTTATCTTCCTTCCTATTGATGTGAACCACATGGCTACTGTGAAGATGTTCAAATGAAATGTTCAAGTAATGCAATTTTAAGGTCAGAGGGGAAAGATTTAATAGGAGCCTGAGGGGCAATGTTTTCACACAGAGGGTGGTGGGTATACGGAATGAGCCGCCCAAGGAGGTAATAGTGCTATAACAATATTTAAAATACGTTTGGACGGGTATGTGAATAGGAACGGTTTTGAGAGATATGGGCCAAATGCGGGCAGGTGGGACTAATGTAGATGGGGCATGTTGGTCGACATCGGCAAGTTAGGCTGATGGGCCTGCTTCCATGCTGTATGACTCCATGACTAATAATTGGAGATACATTAGTGGCGTTTAAGAGCTATAAGATAGAGATAATATACAGGGAATGGAGCATCATGGATCACTTGCAGGCAGAGGAAATGTGTTTGACTTGGGATCATGTTCGCCACTGACATTGTGGGCTGAAGGGTCTGTACCTGTGCAGTACAGTTCCATGTTCTATGGAAGATTGGATTAAAAACTGCACGCCCAATAAATTGTGCCACAGGATCTCATCATGTCAATTTAGTTTAGTTTAATTTAGAGATACAGAGTGAAAGCAGGCCTTTCGGCCCATCGAGTCCACGCTGACCACGATCACCCTACACATTAGAGCCATTTCCCTTTTTTTTAAACTGAAGGCAATTAACCTGCAAACCTGTACATCTTTGGAATGTGGGAGGAAAATGAAGCTCCGGAGAAAACCCACGCGGTCACGAGGAAAACGTACAAACTCCGTACAGACTGCATCTGTAGTCAGGATAGATCCGAGGTTCCTTGCGCTATAAGGGAGCAACTCTACCACTGCACCATCATGCCACCCCTTTCCAAAGGATCTTCAAACCGTCCCAAATTATCTTCAAATATTAACTTTACAGTTAATAGCCGGGTTAATAATTCCTATTAAGGAATGGGTGACGAGACCCTTCTTCAGACTGATGTCAGGGCAGGGGGCGGGACAAATATAGAATGTAGTCGGAGACAGTAAGCCTAATGAGCGAACAGGGATTGGGGGGGGGGGGGGGGGGGGGTGTGGAGAGAGAAAACAAGGGCTATCTGAAGTTAGAGAAGTCCATGTTCATACCGCTGGGGTGTAAACTGCCCTAGCGAAATATGAGGTACTGTTCCTCCAATTTGCGCTGGGCCTCACTCTGACAATGGAGGAGGCCCAGGACAGAAAGGTCAGATTGGTAATGGGAAGGCAAGTTGAAGTGCTGAGCCACCTGGACATCAGGTAGGTTAGACGAACTGAGTGGAGGTGTTCAGCAAAACAGTCAGAAAGTCATGTTGCAGTATAGTGGGAAAGTGTAGTAGGAAGGAACTGCAGATGCTGGTTTAAACCGAAGGTGGGCACAAAGTAACTCGGTGGGTCAGGTAGCATCTCTGGAGAAAAGGAATAGGTGACATTTTGGGTCGGAACCCTTCTTCAGAGCCTTCTTTAGTCGGAAGAAGGCTTCCAACCTGAAACGTCCAAGTGATTTTGCACATAATATGACTGTTTTTGTATAATATTGTTATTATTATTCTAGTGTTGCTTAGTTTCTTGAAATAATGTTCATTGCTTATTTTACAGGCGAATCATTAAAATGGTGGCTCAGGACAGCGTATTGTGCAGTACACCATATTTCACAATGTAAAACCAAGTGGTTATCACTTAAAAATGGGGATAGCAATGTAAATTATGTTAAATCAATACATGTCAAATCTCCCCTCAACTTCTGACGTTTCAGAGAAAACAATCCAAGTTTATCCAACCCCTTCCTGTAGCTGAAACCCTCTAATCCAGGCATCATTCTGGTAAAATTCTAGAGTAATTCTATGTCAGAGAATTTAGCACAGTGGTGCAGCGGTAGAGTTGCTGCCTTACAGCACCAGAAACCCGGGATCGATCCTGACTACGGATGCTGTTCGTATGGAGTTTGTATGTTCTCCCTGTAACCTGCATGGGTTTTCTCCGGGAACTCTGGTTTCCTCCCACATTCCAAAGACATATAGGTGTAGGTTAATTGGCTTTGTAAAGTTGTAAATTGTCCCTAGTATGTGTAGGGGATAGTGTTAGTGTGCGGGAATCGTTGGTTGGTGTCGACTCGGAGGGCCTGTTTCGGCACTGCATCTCTGAACTAAACTGAACAAAACGCCTCAAGAGTCACGAGTGTTTAATTGTTATATATACTGAAATTGAACAATTAGATGCATGCATTAGATTCTAAATTAAATCCCAATGGAATATTATTGAGAAACTCTAATAGATATGTTTGCTCACATCGTATTTAACTTTGGTTAGATTGGTACATAAAAGCTAACCAACAGGAATACACACCTGAGAGCATGTTTATAATGCATAATTATAAGGGTGATATGAACATTTGCAAGGACAGGAATAATCCTTATAACGTGTGTGTGTGTCATCTTCTCCGAAAAAAGACGCTCTAACTAACATTTTCACATATTCCGATAGAGATTTATTCCCTGGAGTCCAAAATCGCCGTACCTGAAAGATTTGTCCTTTATTCCTCGAGTTATTTATGAAAATGTTCACAAATCCAATAAAACTTAGTGAAAAAAACGGTGCTTTCGCTGATGACGTCACAGTGGATCTGCCTCCTGCCGTCTGCTCGCGCTGCGATTGTCCTCCTTAAGCTGCGAGTGACGTCACCCCCCACCTCTCCCTCCCCCCCCCCCCCCCCCCAAACCCCCCCCCCCCCCAATATACAAAAGACACTCGGGCATTGCTTTCTCTTGGGGCTTTCTCTCGACTCCTCAGTCTCTCTCCCCTCCCGGGCTTTGAAGAACAAGCAAGTCGGGCGCTGTACTAGAGCTCTCGGGTCCATCTCGGGACGGGTCCGTTCTCGGGTCCCTCTCCCCCCCCTCCTCCTCCTCCTCCCCCCTCCTCCTCTCCCCCCTCCTTCTCTCCCCTGCTCCTCCTCTCCCTGCTCCTCCTCTCCCCCCTCCTCCTCCTCCCCCCCTCCTCCTCTCCCCCCCTCCCCTCCCCCCCACTTCCTCCTCTCCCCCCCTCATCCTCCCCCCTCCTCCTCCCCACTTCTCTTTTCTCCCCCCCCTCCTCTCTACCCCCTCCCCCCCCCCCAGCCTCTCTCTCCCCCCCTCTCTCCCCTGTTCTCTCTGTCTCTGCCCGTCTACCCACCCCTGGCCTCTCTCCTCCCTCTCTCCCTCACTCCTCTTCCCCATCTCTCTCCTCCCTCCGCCTCTCTCCCTCGCTCTCTCTGTCTCTGCCCCTCTCTCTACATCTCTGTCTCTGCCCCTCTCTCTCTCTGTCTTCTCTCCCTACCCCCCCCCCCCCCCCCCCACCCTTCCTCTCCCTCTCGAGACGCACCTGCGAGTTGAGGGAGCTATGCGTGAGTGGATAGGGCGGGTATGGGGTAAAAGGAGCGAATGAATAATATTAATATAATATCAAGGGGGGTAGTTAGTGTGTGAGGGGTGGTTAGTATGTGTGTGGGGTGGTTAGTGTGTGTGTGATGCCGCAGGCTGCCCTCCTCCCCCCGCAACCCAACGGGTCCCACTTGCACGTATAATATATATTTTGATAGGGCACACAATCCACGGGGAGAACAAAATACTGCAGATGCTGGAAATCTGAAATAAAATCAGAAAACAGTTAACCGCAGGTCAGACAGCATCTGCGGAGAATTAAAAGGTATAATGTGGAGGATGATATGCAGTTTTGGTCGCCTCTTTACAGGAATGCTTTGGAGAAGGTTACCAGAATGCTGCCTGGATTACAGGGCATTAGTTATAAGGAGAGGTTAGAAAAACTTACAGAACGTTAGAAGTAGAGGGCAGCCCTGATAGAAGTATATAAAATCACAATAGGCATAAATAAGCTAGGCAGTCAGAATGTCCCAGGGTGAAAATGTCAAAGACGAGAGGGGATAGCTTTAAGGTCAGAGGGGCAAAGTTTAAAGGGGGGGGGGGGGAGTTTACATTTTTAACACAACAGGTTAGACAGCTTCTGCGGGAAGAGAAATTGAGCTGCAGCTTCAACTCGAAGACATTTTGTAAGGTGCTGACTGATCTGACGAACATTTCTGATATTTTCAATTTTTAATCTCAGCTTTTAAGCATCTACAGCCTTCTGATTTTTCTTTAACCTACCAGCACGTCTTGGGAAGTGGGAAGAAAATGGAGCATCTGGACAAAGCTTTGACATCACATGCAAACTCCACACAGACAGCACCCGAGGTCCCTATCAAATTCAGGTAGTTGAGTTGTGAGTTGGCAGCACTATCTGCTGCCCTATGGTGCCACACGTATCGTTAATTTTAATCTAAAATAATTGTTTAGGGTCTCTGCCATTTTCCCTAATTAATTTCCTGTTTCATCTTCTCAGAGATCAAACATACTTTGGCTACACTCGTTTTTGTTTGCAAGTTCACATTTTTAATCAACAAACCCCTTTAGTCGTCTGAATCCAAGTATCAAGCGATGCAGACTTGAAAGTACTCGACAACTGATTTCCAGGAACTGACACTGAGGGAGAAATTTCTCTTCATTATTCCTGCACTGCACCCTTCTCACCAGTTTGTAACTGGTGGTAAATGTGTAGAGTCATACAGTGTGGGCCCTTTGGCCCAACCTGCCCACAGCGACCAACATGCCCCATCTACACTAGTCCCACCTGCCTGCGTTTGGCCCATATCCCTCTAAACCTGTCCTATTCAGGGTACCTGTGTAAATGTGTCACAACTTTTATTGTGTCAAACTTGGAATCTTACATTCAGGTCACCTCTCATTCTTTTGAGTATAGTTCATTTGTTTCCAGTCGGGCTGCACAGTGGTAGAGTTACTACCCTACAGCGCCTGAGATCCGGGTTCGAATCTGACTACAGGTGGTGTCTGTGCAGTTTGTACGTTCTTCTTGTGACCACGTGGGTTTTCTCCCAGTGCTCCGGTTTCCTCCCACACTCCAAAGACGTACAGATTTAATTGGCTTCTGTAAATTGTCCCGAGTGTGTAGGATAGAACTTTTGTATGGGATCATCGTTGGTTGGCACATATTCGATGCGCCGAAGGACTTGTTTTCACGCTGTATCTCTAAAGAATGGAGTCTAAAGTCATTCTTCGGAATACTAGAGTCAAGAGTCAAAGGAAGTGAATAATCGCCGTATGTACCCACAACGGAGGGTCGGGACACCAGCAAACAGGCCCAACGCACCCGCCAGGGACTGATCTCGGAGAATCCGCCCGGTAGGCCCGGCTCGCCCACCACAGTCTCCGCTGTGAACGGGAGCCCAGCGGAAGGCTTGGGGTCAGCGGGACCTCGCACCAAGGCTCATCGGTCAGCGGGACCTCGTCCCAAGGCTTGTCGGTCAGCGGGATCAGGAACCCGCCCAAAGTCTTGGCAGACACCGTAACCGGAGGGAACTGGAGAAGTCTGACGCGAGGAGCAAAGTAGAAAGGTGAACCAGGGTAATGCCTCCAGCGCCTTCAGTTAGGGGGCAGGAAATTCCCCAGTGGCACAAAGACGGTCAGACGAGGAGAGGAGAGGGACATTGGTTCACAGGAACTGCTCCAGTACACCGAGCGTGCGGGCTGGCCGGACTTTGGATAATGGTGCCAATAATGGAGGTGCCCGCACGTGTAATATAAAAATAATTTCACTGTGCAGTGACAAATAAAGACCTATTGACTGTTGATATTCTTACATAGACTATGACCATAAGACATAGAACAGAATAAGGTAATTGGTCTTGTGAGGGATAAAGTGATAAACCCTACTACTGTAAGGGTTCAGGAGAGGATTCTAAACGATAGAGGCCAGGGAGAGGATTCTGACACAGCTATGGATGAAGTTACCAGAACTGTCCTTGAGTAAGGATTGATGGCATTGTATAGCGGTAGAAGGGAGTGATGGATGCGACCCTTATCAGTAGAGTCTAGTGATGGATGCGACCCTTGTCAGTAGAGATTAGCTTTTAATTCAGATACAAGAAAACTGAGACAGGTCAGTTGGAGGTGAGCAAACTGGGGCAGGTCATTTACAACTGAGCATGCTTAATGAAATAAATGAATATTACTAACACACCCCTGGTCAGAAACTGCTCATTACCATGAACATGCGATGTATGATGTGGGAGGTAATGGGGGGATGTACCTATAGACTGTGCACCTCAGTGCTCTGATTGTGAGGGCTAGAAGGGGTTAAATGTAGAATTGTGTGTATAAAGGGGCTTTACTTTCCTGACTTCGGTGTGTCTCAACTTGGAGAGGCACCCGACTCTGCAGACTCGCAAATAAAGCATTTCTTGTTTCCATGATTTAGTCTCTGAGTAGTGATTGTGAGCACAACCTATATCTCACAGTCTGCTCTGCCATTCATTCATTGTTGATCTATTTTCCCCTCTGGATCCAATTCTCCTGCCTTCTCCCCGTAACCATTGACACCCATATTAATCAAGTTTCAGTTTAGTTTATTGTCACGTGTACCAAGGCACAGTGAAAAACTTTTTGTCGCGTGCTAATCAGTCAGCAGAAAAACAATACAAGATTACAATCAATCCATTTACATTGTATAGATACAAGATAATGGAATAACGTTTAGTGCAAGGTAAAGCCAACAAAGTCCGGTCAAGAATAGTCCGAGGGATATCAGAGGTAGATAGTATTTCAGCACTACTCTCTGCTTGTGGTAGGATGATTCAGTTGCCTGGGAACAGCCAAGCATGCCATCTCTGGGTGCCCGCTCTACCACCCACCAAATGGAGCTCAGAGCCTGGCAGACGTTGACGCAGAGACAACAACCTGGCTGCTCAACACCCGGACTGTAGATCTAACTTTTCCTATGGTTTATGTTTAATTCGCAAGAAGAAGAAGAAGAAGAAGAAGAAGAAGAAGAAGAAGAAGAAGCTGGGAAGAAACTGTCCCTGAATCTGGTGGTGTGCGCCAGCAATCTCTTGCAGCAGCATTACAGGTCTCAAACACAATACACGTGGGTAGCATAGGATAAACACAATTCAATGAATAAATAAACAACAATCTGCAATCTCTTTAACAGAAGAATCCAGTCTAAAGCAACTTTATCTTCCTTTAAATAAGCAGACCAAGGCAAGATAAATGTACAGGCTCAACATAGTCCTCCCCATGCAGCACCACTTCCTTGTTCTCGTACTCAGACAGCAACATGTGCTTCCCGTCCCTGTGGATCATTGCATGTTAATTTCTGCTACTTGTACAAGGACAGCCAAATCAACTTGAATATCAGCCTTGCTGGAGAAAAGGAATAAATGAAAAAACACAAAATGCTGGAGTAACTCAGCGGGACAGGCAGCATCTCTGGAGAGAAGGAATGGGTGTCGTTTCGGGTCGAGCTCGACCCGAAACAACACCCATTCCTTCTCTCCAGAGATGCTGATGTCCCGCTGAGTTACTCCAGCATTTTAGTGTCTACCTTCGATTTAAACCAGCATCTGCAGTTCTTTTGTACACATAGGTGAAGAAACGTCTGATCCACTGAATTACAGTGCATTCTGATAAAAGTATTCAGACCCCTTCACTTTTATTATGTTACAGCCTTATTCTAAAATGGATTAAATTCATTTTTTTTAATCATCAATCCACACACAATACCCCATAATATAAAAGTGAAAACAAGTGTTTAGAAATGTTTGCAAAGTAATGAAAAATAAATAACTGAAATCTCACATTTACATAAGTATTCAGACCCTTTACTCAGTTCTTTGTTGAGGCACCTTTGACAGCGATTACAGCCTTTTTGGGTATGATGCTATAAGCTTTGCACACCTGTATTTGGGTAATTTCTCCCATTCTTCTCTGCAGATCCTCTCAAGCTCTGTCAGGTTGGATGGGCAGCGTTGATGCACAGCTATTTTCAGGTCCCTCCAGAGATGTTCGATCGGGTACAGTCCGGGCTCTGGCTGGGCCACTCAAAGACATTCACAGACTTGTCATGAAGCCACTCCAGCATTGTCTTGGCTGTGTGTTTAGGGTCGTTGTCCTGTTGGAAGGTGAACCTCCACCCCAGTCTGAGGTCCAGAACATTCTGGAGCAGGTTTTCATCAAGGATCTATATCTGTACTTTGCTCCATTCATCTTTCCCTCAATCCCTCGGTGCCTGGTTTCCTCAAGACGTGACGCTTGCCATTCAGGCCAAAGAGTTCAATCTTGGTTTCATCAGACCAGAGAATCTTGTTCCTCATGGTCTGAGAGTCCTTTAGATGCCTTTTGGCAAACATCAAGTGGGCTTTCATGTGCCTTTTACTGAGGAGTGGCTTCCATCTGGCCACTCTACCATAAAGGCCTAATTGGTGCAGTGCTGCAGATATAGTTGTTCCATCTCCACAAAGGAACTCTGGAGCTCTGTCAGACTGACCATCGGGTTCTTGGTCACCTCCCTGACCAAGGCCCTTCTCCCCGATTGCTCAGTTTGGCCGGGCGGCCAGCTCTATGAAGCGTCCTGGTGGTTTCAAAGTTCTTCCATTTAAGTATGCGGAGGCCACTGTGCTCTTCAGGACCTGCAATGCTGCAGAAACTGTTTTATACCCTTTCCCATATCTGTGTCTCGACACAATCCTGTCACAGAGGTCTATGGACAATTTTGCTCAATTTTGAGAGTCACAGGAAAAGGTCTGAATACTTATGTAAATGTGATATTTCAGTTATTTCTTTTAAATTACTTTGCAAAAATTTCTAAACACCTGTTTTCGCTTCTTCAAGTTCCAAGTGAGTTTATTGTCATGTGTCCCTAATAGAATAATGAAATTCTTGCTTTGCTTCAGCACAACAGAACGTAGTAGGCATTGACTACAAAACAGACCAGTGTGTCCATATACCATTATATAAATATATAGACACACATGAAAAAATATACGGATAAAGAGCAAATAACAGATAATGGGTTATTAATGTTCAGAGTTTTGTCCGAGCCAGGTTTAATAGCCTGATGGCTGTGGGGAAGTAGCTATTCCTGAACCTGGTCGTTGCAGTCTTCAGGCTCCTGTACCTTCTACCTGAAGGTATCGGAGATGAATGTGTGGCCAGGATGGTGTGGGTCTTTGATGATACTGCCAGCCTTTTTGAGGCAGCGACTGCGATAAAGCCCCTCGATGGAAGGAAGGTCAGAGCCGATGATGGACTGGGCAGTGTTTACTACTTTTTGTAGTCTTTTCCTCTCCAGGGCGCTCAAGTTGCTGAACCAAGCTACGATGCAACCGGTCAGCATGCTCTCTACTGTGCACCTGTAGAGGTTATAGAGAGTCACTCCTTGACAAACCCCCCCCACTCTCCGTAATCTTCTCAGGGATGTAGAGGCGTGAATCTGCTTTCTTGATAATTGCATCAGTGTTCTCGGTCCAGGAAAGATCTTCAGAGATGTGCACACCCGGGAATATGAAGCTCTTGACCCTTTCAACCATTGACCCATTGATATAAACGGGACTGTGGGTCCTTCCTACTCCTTCCAAAGTCCACAATCAGTTCCTTGGTTTTGCTGGTGTTGAGGGCCAGGTTATTGTGCTGGCACCATATGGGGTTCTGGGGTATTGTGTGTAGATTGTTGATTAAAAAAATGAATTTAATCCATTTTAAAATAAGACTGTAACGTAACAAAATGTGGAAAAGGTGAAGGGGTCTGAAATAGGCTCTTCGGCCCAACTCATCCATGCCAACCAAGATGCCACATCCAAGTATCCCACTTACCTGGATTTGGCCCATATCCCTCTAAACCTCAGAGGTGGGTACAGTTTTTGTAGACTGTTTTTTAAAGACCTTTAGAGCTGGGCACTTGAGAATGAGGTGGGTACAGGTTTGGCAAAAGGGGTCAGGGCTGGGCACCCGTAAACGAGATGGGTACGGGATTGGCAGGGGTAGGTAGGTGGTGGTACAGACATCTGCAAATGAGGTAGGTACCGGTTTAGCACCGGGGAGTGGGGCAGACACCTGAAAATGAGATGGGTACAGAGGGTAAGGCCATGACCAGCAGAGGGCAGGGCCAAGGGTCTGAGAATGGGTGGGTGGGTGCAGGGTGTGGCAGAGAGGGAGAGGGAGGGGGGGGGCATGCATGACAGTAGAGGGCAGAGCCAGGGGCCTGATGAGTTGCATGAGGTGGGTGCAGGGTGTGGCAGGCAGGGAGGGGGGGGGGTAAGACCATGACCAGCAGGGCCAGGGGCCTGAGAAATGAGTGGGTGGGTGGGTGCAGGCAGGCGGGAGGGAGGGGGACCCATGACAGCTGGGCCAGGGGCCTGAGATGAGTGGGTGGGTGGGTGCAGGGTGGAGGGAGGGGGTGGGGACCATGACCAGCTGGGCCAGGGGCCTGAGAATGGGTGGGTTGCAGGGTTGTTCAGGCAGGCAGGCAGGGAGGGGGTGAAGACCTGATGACCAGCAGAGGCCAGGGCCAGGGCTGAGGAGAATGAGTGGGTGCAGGGTTATCAGGCAGGCTGGGAGGGGAAAGACCATGACCAGCAGGGCCAGGGGCCAGGGGCCTGAGGGTGGGTGGGTGCGATTTGCAGGGTGTATCAGGCAGGGAGGGAGGGGGGGGAGACCGTGACCAGCAGGGCCAGGGGCTGAGAATGAGTGGGGGGGTGGGTGCAGGGTGTATCAGGCAGGGAGGGGGGGGGGGAGGACCATGACCAGCTAGGCCAGGGCCAGGGGCCTGAGGGTGGGTGGGTGCAGGGTGTTTGTATCAGGCAGGGCAGGAGGGGGGAAAGACCATGACAGCAGGACCAGGGGCCTGAGAATGAGTGGGTGGGTTGGTGAGGGTGTATCAGGAGGCAGGGAGGGGGGAAGGACAGACCAGCAGGGCACAGGGGCCTCGAGAATGATGTGGGTGGGTGTGGTGCAGGTGTATCAGGCAGGCAGGGAGGGGGGTAAAGACCATGGACCAGCAGGGCCAGGGGCCTGAGGGTGGGTGGGGGCAGGGTGTTCAGGCAGGGAGGGAGGGGGGGGGGGGCATGACCTGCATGGGCCAGCGGGGCCTGAGAATGAGTGGTGCAGGCAGGCAGGGAGGGGGAGGGGCATGACAGCAGGGGCCCAGGGCCAGGGGCCTGGAGGGTGGGTGGGTGCAGGTGTATCAGGAAGGGAGGGGGGGGGGTGACCCATGACCAGCAGGGCTGGGGCCCTGAGAATAGTGGTGTGCAGGGGTGTAGTCAGGTTCAGTGTGGGGGGGGGCATGACCTGCGAGGGCCTGGGGCAAGGGGCCTGAGGGTGGGTGGGTGGCTAGGGTGTATAAGGCAGGAGGGAGGGGGCATGACCAGCAGGGCCAGGGGCGATTGTGCTGAGGTGGGTGCAAGGGGGGTGTCATCAGGCAGGGGGGGGGGGCGGCATGACCAACTGGGGGGACCAGGGCAGCGTCAGTTTGAGTAAAGGGCAGAGTCCTGGAGGGAAGTCCACTGGGCCCGCGTCACGACGCAAACCCACGTGACCCGGCATTCGCCGCGGGGGGGTTGCGGCGCCTGCAGCTTCCGGCACGCAGGGGGACGCCGTGGACGTCACGGCCACGTCCATAGGCCTCGGCACTCGGGTCCGTGGGCAGCCAGACCAACGGCGCGGACGGGCGGACGGGCGGGCGGGAGCGGGTGAGTGGCGAGGGCAGGGGGCAGGGGGACAGGCGGATTATTCATAATCTTATACCAGGAACTTTTAGGTTTTTGATCGTCACTTTCCGAGATACCAGTGTTTGTGTCTTTTGTCTCGAACACTGAAGTATGTGTGTATTGTAAGTGTTTTGAAAATTGATTGTTCAAACATGTTATTGCATTTAGATGTCACAGATGTCAACCTGTGTCAACTGAATCTGCACCATCAAATATCCATCTGCACTAATCCCATTTTACACTCCCATAAACTACTTCACACCACTCCCCACCCCCATCTACAGGCAGAGGGCGATAGAAGTTCAGAACTTGATACTTAAATGATAATCAATGCTCTTTCGGTTATGAATTTAAAAATCTTGAGATTGGATTTTTGTGGGATAAAAAAAACTAATCCATGGTACTAATGGGTGGCACAGTGGCGCAGCAGTCGAGTTGCTGCTTTGCAGTGCCAGAGACGGGTTCGATCCTGACTACGGATGCTGACTGTACGGAGTTTGAACGTTCTCCCTGTGAGTGTGGGTTTTCTCCGGATGCTCCAGATTCCACAGCACTCCAAAGATGTACAGGTTTGTAAGTTAATTGGCTTTGGTAAATTTGTAAATTGTCCCTAGAGTGTAGGATAGTTTTAGTATATGGGGTGATCATGGTCTGTGTGGACTCAGTGAGCTAAGGGCCTGTTTCTATATAACGTTTAATGGATGGAAACACTTGGAACTGTAAATGCTGGAATCTTGAGTAAAACACATCGTGCTGAAGTAACTCAGTGGGTTCAGGCAGCATCATACGGAGATAAGTATCGGCGGGGGGCCTTCAAGTCGGGACCCTGGATGAATGATTTGAGTGGGGGCAATTACAGTATAACAATGCATCCACTGCATGATATTCACATATCAATGATTTGCGACAGGTGACTGTTTTTTGCTGTGCTTCCTTCTGATTCATTGACATTTTAAGTTTAGTTTAATTTCATTTATTTATCATGTATACAAAGATACAGTGAAAGACTTTTTTGCGTTACTATCCGTCAGCAAGAAGTCTTACATGATACAATCAAGCTATACATTGTACATATATCAGGAAAAAAGGAATAACATGAAGGTAAAATGGGAACTGCAGTTGCAGGTTTAAACCAAAGGTTGAACAATTGCTCAACGGGAAGATAAGCATCTCTGGAAGAGATGGTATCGGGTGACGTTTGGGTCGCGACCCTTCTTCAGACTTAAATGGATAAGGTTTAGAGCAAGATAGTTGGGGTCGCAATGAGGTAGATGGGAGATAGGGAACAGTCTCTAGTTGTGTCGTTGTATCCGGAAACGTGGTCGACAGGCAGGACTTCAAGTCAACTGAAGGAGGGGACTTTGGCCCTCTCCCTATTCCTACGGGCCAATGTACCAGTCCTGAAAATAAAGTGTGAGGACTTAAGGGCAAGAGTGCTTTATTCAAAGGGAGCTGAGGCTTGTCGGTGTTCTGTTTCACCGAGACAATGGTTCACCCCCAGCTTCCAGGACTCAGCTGTCCAGCTGAATGGTTCTCCATCCACGCTGGACCGATACACTGGCATCTGGGAAAGGAGAGGAAGAGGGCGTTGCCTCATGGTCAATCTTCGTGGTGCTCAGAGTGGCAGTCCAGTCCAACTCCTGCTCTCCAACTCGAACATCTGGTGGTGAAGTGCCGTCCTCCTCCCATACCGAGGATCTCACCTCCATCATCATGACCGCGGTCTACTTTCACCCCAGGACTAGGTCAGCCTTGGCACTGGAGGATGCTGCACGCCTGGTGGTCAAACAAACACCGGACGTTTACCGAGGCTTTACCCACCATTGCTGGGGACTTCAATAAGGCAAAACTAAATAATCATCCCTAACCTCACCAAACTGTCTTCTGCTGCACCAGAGGACCAAAAACATCGACCATGCTAACACACCATCATGAATGCCTACCGCTCTATCCCTCGACACCCACTT